>JAEVFN010000035.1:1256031-1798880 GCA_030449075.1 Murraya paniculata | reverse complement strand
TAAATTATGGAGTCTTGATTTGGAGAGTGATTCTCTCAAAATAACCTTTCTTCTTCCTATAAATTCTCTTTTATTTATTAAATATTAGAACATACATAACATTTAGTATTTAGTATTAGAGCAACGGAGCAGGTTCCCCAAACAAAAAAAGAAACTGATCTTAAAACTTTTGTTATTGAAAAATTTAAGAATCAAGATGTAATCATTCAAGAGATTCTTAGCAAACTTTAGAGTCTAAATACCAAGTATGACCAAATTTTTTTATCAAGATCAAATCATGCAAGAGATTTGTAACGAACTTCAGAGTCTAAATATCAAGTATGACCAAATAAGTTCCCAGTATTCCCAAGCCAGTACAACTGTCATCCAAAGTTCTATGCAAAGAGAATCTAGTTCATCTATAAAAAAATATATATATATCCTTTGGCTAAACACTCAAATTAAAGTTCCCAAATTTCCAGTGTGAGGATCCAAATTGTTAGTTTCACATGGCAGAAGAATACTTTGTATCAAAAGATTATGGGGGAACACCAAGTGCATTGGCATCTTTTCCATCTTCAAGGAATTGCACTATAATGGTTCCTTTGGCTAATGAAAACAAAAGGACTAGTTTATCGGGTTGAATTTTCACGAGTCCTTCTTAAAAGACTTGGACCCAATTAAAATAAAAATTCACCGTATTAGCTTACCAAGAAGGACTTGAGAGATTGTCTCAGATGGTGGAAAATGTATGAGAAAACTTCTTAGTTGGCGGTTTTATTGAAGGACTCAAAGATGAATTTCGCTTGGAGTAAAAGATTCAGAAGCCTCAATCATTATCAACAGCTATTGGACTTGCTAGATTTATTGATGAAAAGTGCAATGGCAAATGTTTGTTAGGACTTTACCAAGCAATCATACCTCAAGCATTTATCCCAAAGTGAAGTGAAGGATCGAAAGATTCGTAGGCTTTGCTATTACTGCAATGGCAAATGTGCGATAGCCCATAAATGTCAAAATCCCCAATTTTTTATGATTAAGGGGAATGTTATGTGCGAAATAACCTGTTTTGTTGCTCTGATTACATGTGTAATTAGTGTAGACAGTTTGAGTCGTGTTGGCCTATAGTTATTGTGTTGCATTTTGTTTAGATGTGCTCTATTTGTGAGTCAGAAGCAGTTACATTTGTGTTGTGATAAATGTATTAGAGAGGAGATGAGTGTTTTCTAAACTATGGAGGTCTTGATTTGGAGAACAGTTCTCTCAAAACAACCTTTTTTTTTTCTTTCTGTAAATTCTTTTTTGCCTATTAAACCTCATTTGAAACGTCAAGACATGGTAGATTATGGACTAAATGAATAATGTCGACAATGTATTATACTCTCTAGGCTGTGAATATGGTAGATTGGTTAGATTTTATTTTTTTTTTTTTACTTTCTAATCATTTAAGTGCAGACCCTCTATTCTCTTATTTGTATTTTAAAAAAATAAATAAATAATGTATTGGAATTACAAGAATAGTTAAGAGTAGCCTTTTAGACCTCTAAATCTCTATGTCATGTGTCTTTAGTATTTTCTGAACATGATACGTGGTATAAAAATTTAATAAATATATTATGTCTTAATTTTAAATATGAGTGGATTAAATTTTAATTAAATAGAATATATTTCTTAAATTTTTATATATTTATTGGGCTTTTGAGCCGGATTCGGACTTTTTAGGGAAAGTCGGAATCCGATCCAAGTATTAAGAAACATACCCGACTTGAAATACCCGGATAAGTTATTATACGTCAACGTTTTGTCACGCCTCCCAAAGCGCGGGAGAGCCCGAGAGACCGAGATTCCGGCTCGAAGTCTTGAAGCGAAACCAATAATTAAAATTTCTTTATAAAAAAAAAAAACAATAATTAAAATTTACAAAACCGTAAACCCCTTCGTCCTGCTGCTGAAAAAGATTGCAAAAAGCCATGATCACTCTAAATCAGACGCCCATCTCTTGTTCAACCTTATTCTCATTAAAGAAACCACCATTAAACCTTAAACCCTTTTATAATCGCACCCATCACAAAATTCTGAACAAGGTAACAACAGCTGAACTATCCTTTTGTATCTTTTTAAATTATTAATCCTTGTTTTCCTTTTTCAGAGAAAGATGAAGCTAAAACATAGGGGAACATGCAGAGCAGAGTTCTCAGACGACGCGCCGTTTGTTATTGCAATTGGAACTTGTATGTTAAGTTCGCTGGTTCTTGCGACTCCAGCCAGCAAGGAAGAGGATGCTGATTCGGTTCTTGATTCTACTACGGATTCAAGATTCGCTGTTATGGGCATCATTAGCTTTATCCCTTACTTTAATTGGTTGGTGAGTGGTGAGCTCTCTTTTTTTTTTTTAAATATTTTTTAGTACTGTTAAAATTTTTTTTTTTCACCCCTTTTTGCTCTTTTCAGAGTTGGGTTTTTGCGTGGCTTGATACTGGGAAAAGGCGGTATGCTGTGTACTCTCTTGTATACTTGGTTCCTTATCTGAGGTAATATAATTGAATTCAAGTTTGCTTATCTCAATCCACTGCATTGCGTTTTCTTTATATTAATAGCAAATTAATGAGATATAATGGTGATGTTCAAGGAAAAGCACTGTTGCAGTTGGAGTTTAGGTGGTTGTTTTAGGTTTGATGGAGTTTCATTGATTTAAGAAGTTTGGTATTTTAAACAATGATAAGCAAAATCCACAATTTTGTGTCATGCAAGGTTGTGTAATGTTAGTGAAGAAACTTTCGTGGTGCAAATCCAGGGAGTAGGTGTTATCGCTGCTGGTTATATCTGACATTTGTTGCTCAGCTATGAAAATAAGTCGATTTTTTTTTTCCAATTCGAAGCAGTAGTGTTATGATGTTCATTCCAAATTATCTTATTATTATTATTTTGGTTGGGTTTTATACTAAATTAGACACCCTTACTTTTGAATCCAAAAAACAAATTTCATTGTGTTGGTTGTGAATTTGAGGAGAATGCTACCCAGTGAGGGAATTACAAACTGGCTGTCCTATACCTGGTTTCTCCCTTAATCATTATGTTTTCTTCTTGTTGATCCTTCAGGTCCTAGTCATGGTATGTTTGTGATTGTAAGGATTTCAGTGAAGTTCCGTTTTCTCTAATCTTTCCTTTTGTTCAAAGTGTTTACTAAGCATACCACCTTCCTGCATTCTTCTGATTTCAATGTTAACCATATGATCATTGCTTTGTTTGTGGGCATGTGTCAAGGATAGAATTCGGTGTTTCGAAACTTTCAATATTTCTTGTTAATACTAGTGCATATTTGTGACAATTGACATAAGCATGTGACTTCATGGACTCCTGAAGTTGGTTACATAATTTTCCTTTGATTTTGATAGGTCGAATTTATCACTATCCCCGGAGGAGGGCTGGCTGCCTATTGCTAGCATCATTTTCTGCATTGTTCATATTCAGGTGCACTTTTTGCCTATTTTCCTTATCCCCTTGTTGGAAGTTTTTAATCAAGCCTGCCGAAGACCTCCACAGAACTTATTATGAGAATTAGATAGATAATTGACATGTTTTCATCATATGTTTGGTACAAGGTTGAGATTAGACATTGAGGAAAACATATCACCTGAATCAAATGAAGAGACTGAAATTAATAGTGGCATGTGATGCTTTTTGTTTGCAGCTAGAAGCAAGTATCAGAAATGGTGATCTTCAGGGTTTTCAATTATTTACCAAGGCTTCAGATTATATTTCTTCAATAACCGGAAAGAAAAATACTCCTGGCAAAGAGCATCAAGAAATTCCAGAGCAGGTAATAGTCTCTTGAAGGGCTCATGTGGGTTTATTTTTCTTGCTTGGTAATCTCTGTTTTAGTAACTGATAAGAAAAACTTCTTATATCAAGGGGAGAAAAAGAGAGGACATGAAAATGCCATCTGCTGGAGAACAATCAAGAAATGAGATGCGCCGGTGGGGAGTTCCTGGAGAGCCATCTGAGAATCCAGAACACATGAATGAAGGTAGTGACAATGACACGAAAAGTAAACATTAGACACTCGAGGTCCTGTTTACAATAGCTGGCATTTAGTTTGGCCATCGTAGTTGTAAAATGAAATGCCACTAATGGCCTAAGATGCAAATATTGTCCTTTTATTGTACGGTTGTCAGAAAAAAGAAGTGGATTAGATTCTTTTGCTTTGCCTTTCAAATTCAAGAATTGACACTGAACTGGGTGGGAAGTCATTTAAGAGAAATTGCCGACATTTTTATTTTTATTTTTATTTGGTTCATATTCTTTCATGTTGTTGATTTCCAAATAGAAACATATAAACAAGCGATAACTTTCAATGATATCCATTTTACATGAATAATATTGTCTATAATACTCAGAACATCTAAATCTTCAACTTGTATCAGCACTTGAAACTGATTTTTTCATAGGATAGGGACTTAAAACCCGTGTCTTGAAGCAGAAATCCAGAGTAACTGCAGCAAAGATAAATATTAGAAGGTTCTGGGATACGTACAATGCTCCATCAAAAGCATGTGAAAAGAAGCTCTCAGGGTTAGGTTCTAATGGTGGTCCTCCAGAGAGTGTTGCAAGACCTGCAATTAAGATCCGATCTTCATATCAATCCTTAACAGCTTTAGTGTCTCATATTTCACCAATTGTTATGCAGGTACCTTTAACAAAGCCAAAAGCTGAAGATGTCCCTGTTTTCAGCTGAATGTTATCCAAGTCTCTTCTAATTGTATACCGGAAGGTAACGCCAAATAATGCACAGCTAATAAATGTGACTGCTAAAGGGAGTAAAAGCTGCGAACTGCTTGTCACCTGAGTGAAGGAGAAGGGAAGCCCTGCCAGGGAACCAACAAGTGCTGATATAGCAGCTGCCTTTATGGATTCCCATCTCTCTATATCTTGGTTAATTCCTTCACTGTCTTTCTCCGCCAAGTTTCTGTCATCTCGAAACTCATTTCCATTTCGTGACAAAGTGCGTTCTGCTTCATCAAGTATGGCTCTTGCTTCCACAATTTCCCTCTGACATTCTGCTATCTTCACACAAAATCATTAAATCACAGCCAGCATTAGCCTGGAACCAAACTATCCCTGATATGTTTGGATTTTTCAAAACTCCATGGACATATAGAAGAGAAATGCTATACCCACTCGGACCAAGACATAACTTTTACTTGTTCAAATAACAATTAAGGTGAAGCAGAGTCAGGAAGAACAAATCTCTTTATGATAAACAGATTCATTTTGTAAATTCGTTATTACGGGTAGTTCCTACAAAGGATCGGACTAATGAAGTATACAATACTTGAATTCTATCATAAGAAGACCTAATACAGCAAGAACATAATTCTTTTTGACTTATACACCTTTGGGCCTATGTAATGTCTCATCAACTTAGCTAGTTTGCATAATCTCATCGCTATGGAACAACAGGAATTATTTGTTACGGAAACAATTTTTGTAGATCAATCAAGTAACTCTGCAAAGCTTTGCATTTCTTTTCCACATATGCACCCTATGCAATGACATTCAAAATTGATTAAGCAGCATTTGGCAGCAGTAGCCAAAAACACATAATGAAATTAAAAATTGGCCCTTCCTTGTCTTTTTGATTTCTCTTGGAAAAAGGAACATACCACGGTGCGTGGATGGAGAAAGAAACATGCATACGCATACCTCAGAGGCTCTGCTTTCAAGCTTATTAACATAATCCCTCATTTGCTTGGCCTCAAGCTCTTGTTTCTCAATCTCAGCAAGCTCTTTCTTAGCCATCTCCACCCTCAACGAGGCCTTCTCTAACCCATCAAGCAATTCTCTGTTCTCTTCTTTGTTCAATAGCTCCTCTACTCGCTGGCCCACCATACCGGTCAATGCATCCTTCAAATTCCCATCACTTGTTTCCCTCTCCTCGGAGCTGCTGCCGTTGCATTTCAAGATTACAGAGCTAGTAGCCGAAGTGGTGGAAAGAACTCTACGAAAGATTTTTGGGCATATTGGAGACAATTTTGTGCTGCAAAGGCTTCTTGTGAAGAAAATTTCGTGGTTTAAACAAAGAACTGAAGTGGGCATGGTACGGTGTTTTGTTTTCTGGTTGTGTGGTGATTTTGCTGCTCATCAGTTACTTTCCTTTATCGGCTTATTTTTGTTTTCATTTTCTCCCCTTCTCTTTCTCGGCGGAAAATAATAATAATGAGAAATTAATGTTCATCATTAGCGTTAAAAATATGGCTACTACTTCGGGGAGTCAGGCTAATCTCAATCGCAGGATTTAAAAAACATGAAATGTACGGTCAGGATTAGAAAAAGTTAAATAAAATCTAAACCGCAGGTTAGGATTAAAAGGAATTAGATGAGAGACAAATTGATAATTTGACACCAGGAAATATAATGACCTACTATCTATCTATCCGGTTAAAAGAACGTCGTTGCGGTGGCAGACGGTTTTTGTTGTTACATTGTAACAACTAACAACACAAAGATTATTCACAAATCCAAATTCACATTCACAAGGCACCGGTTTTATTCATCCTTATTCTTTATTTTTATTTTTAATTTTATATTTTATTTACCAAATAACCATTTATTTCATACTCAGTAAAAGTATAATTTAACACTGAATAACTACTTATTTTTATATTTTATTTGTCCATAAAATATTTCAAATTCCACAGCTAATTGAGCTTCAATTAAACTCATTTCTTTAAACAGCATGACAGATTAATTCTCATCAATTCATCACACATAGTAGTGAGAAATAACCAAAGGTAACCAAAACTTGTGTTATGAAAAGCAGTTAATAACTTTAACACTCGTATTCCTACTGTGCTTTTACACATGTCTCAAACACAGTAGATATGAGTGCTAAAGCTATTCTCATCAATTCATCACACATAATTTAAACCATGCTGTTTAATTGCGTATCCACATTAAAAAAATAAGAATGTCCTCACCTAAATATAATTACATATATACATACATATGTGTATATATATGTGTGTGTATGCGAGCGCGCGTGCTGTAGTAAAATAAGTTAGGTTTAAGAATTTGAAACTTTAACTCACATATATTATGATTCAATTTTTTTAATGTAAGTTTTTATGATTAAAATTAAAAACATAAATACCTAAAATAAAGCATGTGGGTTGAGTGAATTTTTGTCAATACCATATCTATTCACAAGCTACAATGAATTTAAATTTAAAATATCAAATCCGTCCGAAATCTGTAAAATTATCCGCCGTAGGTAAAATTTTACAAGTGAATTGTGGGTTCGTAGGTAATTTTACCATCCCTACCTATAGTTACAATAGCTGAGTCGACCTAAGTAGTTCTTAAAAATATTATGAAATGGTAAATTATCATCATTGGGTTAATAATAATCTTCAGATGTTTTGGAAACAGTAGTTTGACTGGTAAGTCATTGCCCGTTGCATTCATTCAATGCCTAAGTTAGTTTGATTGGTAATTTAGTTATCATCCTTGCGAGTCTTTTTTTTTTTTTTGAAATTTTATTTTAATAAACTTTCTTCATTTTTTTTCCTGAGAAGTTTATTTTAATAAACCTAAAAACATAAAATGGTTGCTAGTTGCCTAGTTGTTATTATTTCAGATTTCGCCATGTAGACATGCCCCTCGTACGGTAGTATATATATGTATATAAAAAAGCCAGTTGAAAAGACACGGTCGTTTTGTGTTGTGAAACTAGAAAAATATAAAGTTGAGTTGTTTCATTGTAATGTTGTCGTCACTTGCAAGCGCAACGAAAGGGTTTAACCAGAAGCTCTTCCTCGTCAACGTGCACAAAAACCTCTTCACTTGCCCTATCATAGCCATGGTAGGCACCGGTGTTTCTTCTTCTCCTGCTTACTCCACTTCATCCCCCAGCCACGCCCCTCTCAAGCGCGTGGGCACCCACAACGGCAGCTTCCACTGCGACGAGGCCCTTGGCTGCTTCATGATTCGCCTCACTGACAAGTTCTTCAACGCCCAGATAGTCCGCTCCCGCGACCCCAAGGTCCTTTTAATCCAACCCATTTCACTTTAATTTGCTTGTAACTTAAAAACATGAAAAAAAAAACATAAGAAATCTCGTTTTCCTTGTGATATTAAAGTTCATTTTTTAAAAGGATGTCATTTGAACTAAAGTTTTGTTTTGGGGAATAATTTGATGTGGGTCTTTTGTTTTCTGGTGGTTATTAGGATTTTTAGTTTGTGGCTTTGTTAGCATCGAGTGTGATGCGTGTTTATGAATTGATTTGGGAGATGCAGGTGTTGGACGACCTTGATGCGGTGCTTGATGTTGGAGGTGTGTATGATCCCAGTAATGACCGTTATGATCATCACCAGAAGGGTTTTGAAGAGGCTTTTGGACATGGGTTCTCTACGAAACTTAGTAGTGCTGGTCTTGTTTACAAGGTAGTAATTTGTTCAATTACTTGGTACTTGGCTTGTTCAAATTGGGCACTAGCAGTGGCATAAAGTTGGGATATTTGCGGCAGTTTATCTGTCTTCTTGGCGAGTAACTGAGTTTGCCCATGTAAATTTATTTCGTTTTCAGCATTTTGGAAAGGAGTTAATAGCTAAGGAACTTAACGTTGATGAAGGGCATCCAGATGTGTATCGATTATTTTTGGCTGTTTATAAGAACTTCATGGAGGTACTCATTTTTTAATATCTCTGTGTTGCTATTTACACAATTCCTTACAGATTCACTATACTTTTATTGCAATCTTAAGGATATTTTAAGAAGCTGTTGCTTTTCTTCATGGTTCAAGTTTGTTATTTGTTTTCAGGTAGTTATTCCCTGTTTCATATTGTCCCTTGTTTCACGAGTTGATTTCTGTTTTTACTAATGACTAATAGGGTTACCTTTCTTTTAGCTTGAGAATCTTTTAGCACCTCTTTTAATAGATTGAATTGTAGAAATCCAGACTCTAGTATGTGCGTGGTTGTGCTTTCTTAATGTCTCCCTATTCCATTTACTGGTCTTTGGTGTCTTGGAGGGGAGTTGAGTGTTAAGTAACAACGACAACTAAAATAATGTTGTTTTGAACTATAAGCTGCATGATAAGACAGTGGCAACTTGGCATGATGAATTGATTCGAATTGTGAGAGTTTTCTCTAATGGGTGTGGTTTTCTGGGTGGTTTTTTTTGTTTTTTGGGCACGGTTGCTTGCTTGTGTTTCTGGGAGCAACGAAGTATATTGGGCTATATCTTTTTCCTTATCTTTACTCAGGTCTTTTCCATTTCTCACTCGAGTAACGGCCAATTGATGGTCTTATTTTCTTCAAATTTTTTTTTTTTTTTTGGGTCAGGCAATTGATGCTGTTGATAACGGAATCAATCAGTATGACACAGACAAGCCTCCAAGATATGTGAATAATACACATTTGTCTTCTAGGGTGGGGAAACTAAATTTGGATTGGACAGAACCTGATCAGTCAGCTGAGAGGGAGAATGAAGCCTTCCAACAAGCAATGGCACTGGCTGGCAAAGAGTTTCTGGACGTGAGTTTTTTCTGAAATTTGAGATTATGTTGATTTCTTTTTCTATTTATATAATGTAATTTGTCATTGTGGCCTCAGTCCTGAGTAGACCCTATGTAGGTGTTTCTTCTTTGCTCATTTTAAGCATTAAAATCCTTTCATGCATTTAACCTTTTCCTATTTTCAGACTGTTCGATTTTATGTGAGATCATGGTTACCAGCACGATCAATTGTAATGGAATGTATTGCAGAAAGATATGATTATGATCCAAGTGGAGAAATTATGGTTTTGAAAAGATTTTGTCCTGTAAGTAGACATGCTTATCTATCTCCCTATGCTTGAGTATCATTTTGTTCTATTTGCTTTGCCTACAAAATTGAGCATGACTTATTCATGCTATATTATTTGATTGTGTACCTGCAGTGGAAGCTTCACTTGTTTGAGCTTGAGGAGGAGATGAAGATTGAGCCTCTTATTAAATATGTTCTTTATGAGGTATTAGTTGATATCCTTCACATACTGGATCTCCATCTCCGCAGCACTAAAAGAGATGCTAGTTTTGATTTAAAGTAGTTAGCAAAATAAATTGTGGGACAAAATGAGATAATGTACAATTAACTTACCCAAATGCAACTTTTGTTAAAAAAAATAAAAAATGCAGGACGACAGGGGCAAACAATGGCGGGTGCAGGCTGTGGCTGTGTCTCCCGATAGATTTGAGAGCCGGAAGCCTCTTCCTTCTCAGTGGCGAGGTCTGAGAGATGATGAGCTATCAAAGGAGTCGGGGATACCAGGTTGCGTCTTCGTCCATATGAGTGGTTTCATTGGTGGAAATCAAAGTTATGCAGGTGCATTGGCCATGGCTCGCGGTGCTTTGAAGCTCTAAGCACACCCCCAAAAAGGAAAAAATAAAAATTGATTGCATTACCTGATTTATTAACTATTGATAGTTTCTATTCAAAGATCTTTCAAGTTGTTGCTACAATTTTGGCGTTTTTCTCAAAATATCATATTCGTAACAAGTATTCATTCATTCACCTGAGTTTATTGTCTAAAACAGCACTCAAATGTGATAGTTTTGTTTTTAATACATACATACATTTGATCGAACTAAATGTTTGCTAGTTTTTGGAACTTTGGCACTTTCATTCTGTCTGCAATCGCCAAAAGTTTTCGTGAGTAAATAATAGTAACCAAAGAGCACACAGCCTACCCAGCATTGTCAAATCCACCAGTCCACACGTGTCATCACTTGTTCGGTTACTGTTACGATGATGATTTGAGTTCTCGGTTTCCAAATCCAATACAATACTAATTTATACATTTACATCTATTCTAAGTACTGTGTTTCCGTCACCCCGTAATAGAAAATACACATATGAGTGGATCACTATCAGAGAGCCCACCACATTCACACTCGACGAAGACGACGAACTAAGCAAAACTGAAACTGAGACCACCATGACCACACTCGCTTGCTCGGGCTCCGGCACTGCTGCCACCGTCACCAAACTCGCACAAAATAAAATCATGTCATTTCCAAAATCACCCTTGTTCAACCTCAACGACAACAAATCCAAAATCATTTTCCCAAAACTGAAATTGACCCGCTCAGTCTCATGCTCACCCTCGGATCTCTCGCCAAGCGATCCCCTTTCCCCATCTCCTTCACCCTCGCCCAAATCACTCAAGTATCGCCTCCAACGCAACGAGACCCTCTACGGACTCTTCCTCCTCTCTTTCTCCCCAACTCTCGCCGAAATTTCGGGCCTCGCCGGTTACGATTTCGTCGTCGTAGACATGGAGCACGGCCCCGGCGGCATATCCGATGCTCTCGCTTGCCTTCACGCTCTTGCCGCCACGGGTACACCAGCCATTCTGCGGCTCCCTGAAAGTTGCCCAACTTGGGCTAAAAAGGCCCTCGATCTGGGTCCACAAGGGGTCATGTTCCCCATGATTGACTCCCCAAAAGCCGCCAAGAAAGCGGTGTCGTATTGCCGGTTCCCGCCTTCTGGAGTCCGGGGAGCCGCTCACCCGGTGGTGAGAGCGTCGGGTTACGGGATTGATGAAGGGTACTTGAGTAATTACGAGGAGGAGTTGTTGATTATGTGTCAGGTGGAGAGCGAGGAAGGCGTCAAGCGAGTCGAGGACATCGCGGCGGTTGACGGGGTTGACTGCGTGCAAATGGGACCGTTGGATTTGAGTGCGAGTATGGGGTACTTGTGGGACCCAGGGCACAGGAAGGTTAGGGAGATGATGAGGGTGGCGGAGAAAGGGGTTTTGGGCGGTGGCAAGGCTTACTTGGCTGGGTTTGCTATGCCTCATGATGGGCCCCCGGAGATGAAGTCACGGGGATACCATATGGTATCCGGTGCCGTTGATGTGGGGCTGTTTAGAAGTGCGGCTGTGGAGGATGTGGCAAGATTTAAGATGAGTTTGATGGACGATGCTGATGATGATGACGATGATGACGCTGAGAGGGGAAGGATTAAAGATGCTGATGACAAATACTGGAGCGAATAGTAGTGATAGTGCTGAATGAAAAATATCAATGAGATTGAGATGAAATGCAGGCTAATGCTATCTATCTTATCAATTATCAACAACTTATGTTTCTGTAATCTCAAGTTTTTACAACAACTTTCTTGATAAGCTTAAGCTGAGGTTTCTATTCTACTGATGACTGAAAATCCATCTTTGGGCTTTGGACGTGAGAATTGTTTATTTATTGATGATTTTTTTTTTTTAGGGATTGATCATTATTCTGTCTGTGGTTTGAAAGAGAGATTCTCTTTGTTGCATTGACGAATTAGCCGTGGTGTTCCAATGGAGTAGAAACAAAATATCGGCCAACGTTTAACGTTTTACTCTGTTGCATGTAATGCTGCTGGTCTACTTGGCGCAGCGCATGTTGTATTAGTGTTTCGGCCCAGTTTTGCTTTTGCAGATGAACGTAAATGCATGCAAATCTTCTTTCTTGAAAGAAAGTTGAAATGGAGGATTCGTCTGCTTTAGATTTGCGAATGTATTGAGTACGTCGTTTGTGAAGCGTCCATTTGTTTTGATACGGGTAGGATTTACCCCCAAGACCAGAGCAGGCTTTATTTAAAAAATGAAGAAAAATGAAGTAGGATGAAGACGCTACATTCGAGACATTTCATTTCTGCCCGCAGCCTGGTACTCTCGTAGTTGAGAGTGTCTATTTAGTTGAATCTTGAATGCCCATCCGCGTGAATGGACCTTACGGCAGCTCAGAAGATTCGAGTCATAGCATTGGCATGAATGTCAGCGAACTCGTGAGAGAAATCTGTGAGATGCTGAGGTGATGCGCAAGCTTTTCTCTGGTACTATGCTCGAGTCTTCACAATCTTAAGATTCTCCTTAAAGAATTTGCTGGATCCAGTGCAAATTACAAAACAAAACGGAATGCTAAAGACAAACCCATAATCACCACCCTGCTACTTATAATGGAGTGAGACACACTCTACGGCATCTTCTTCCTCATGAGCTCAAATGTACGGCATTTTAGTCATTGTCACCGACTTTATGAATGAAATTCACAGAAAAAGTCCTCGTCATAAAAAAGAAAAAAGGAAAAAGAACATTATGTTATATTAATGGTGCGTTTGCTTCTTTGAACTTAAAAAGAGCCGGAACTGAAATAGGTTATATTGATGAAATAGATCGAATCGAATGAGATATAATCAATAAGGATAGGCATAAAATAAGTTGTTTACTTGATAAATAAGTTGTACTCTTATTGATACCTTTAACATATCTTATAATCAGAATGAATTATTATAAATTACTAAAATACTTTCAATCGCAATTATGTATATATTTATTAACAAAATAAAGAGTAAATATTCTCTCTATAGATATTATTATCATTATAATAATAATTATTAGTACTAATTTGTAAGTATTATAATAAATAAAGTAATTATAATATTACTATGACACCTATAATTATAATTATGGTAATAATTAATGGAAAAAAGGACTGATAGCCCCCGACCCTAATGTTTCAAAAAAGATATATAATTCCCTTTTTTGTTAATCAATTTTGTTTGTTCTAACAGTAAAAAGAATAATATTGTACATTCACAAAAAATGCATATTCAAAAAAGAAATGACGTGGAAAATTCCCCAATCCTGCTCTAAAAACAAATACTACTAATGTTTAGGGCAGCAGCGGCCACGATTTTGAAGATCCAATGTCATCATGGCTGAATGGGAAAACGGTGGTGGACGAGGAGGAGGTGGCTGCGTATGATGGAGACTGGGGCTGACGCTGGGAATGGGTGACGGTTTGACAGATGTAGGTGTGTGATTGGTTGTTGCTGCTTTTAGGAATTTTACATGTCATTTTCCTGTAAATGCAAGTGTTTTTTTTTTATGTACAATATTACCCTTTTTTTTAATTAATACAAACGGAATTTATTAATGAAAAAGAAGTTATATGTCTTTTTAAAAATATTAGGAGATTTTTATGTCTTTTAACCCGAATGTTTGAGGTTTTTTTTTTCTCAATTAATAATAATAATAATAATAATAATAATAATAATAATAATAATAATAATAATGGATAGAAAATAAACTTTAATTTTATTTAAAGGTAAAAATGTCAATTCATTCCCTGCTCCAATTTCATCTTTTCATTTCTGCCTCTCTCATGAGAGGAAATGTGATTCTTATTCTTTATTCCAAATTTGTAAATCACATCCAAAATCCATTACTATTCCTTTATATTTTTAACAAGTAAGCACTGTTAATAAAGGAATGAGAATCGTTTTCGTTGTCTACTCTAATGCCGTGTTTATTTATTGGAGTGAGAGTGCAGAGTATGAATTCTTCTCATTTCAGCGTTTAATTTTAATTTTTTAATTTATATTATTAAAATTTAATAAAAAATAATGATTTATATAATTAAAAAGATTAGTAAATATTATTTATTTATATAATTAAAATTAATAATAAAATAAATGGTTTATTTTACAAATACATTTTTTTCTCACTTTGTAATTAAAAGTGTTATTATAATTTGACTATTTTAAGAATTATAAAATATCAAATGATTATAAGAAATATGGTGGTTTATCATTTTACTATTATATTTTTATAAAACTTATCATTTTACTAAATTGCCATTAGTACCTTTAGTTGATTAATAAAATACTAATTTTGCTCTTTATATGATTTTTTTTTAAAAAAAAATAACACACAAACAATTACAATATTATAAATCAAAATATATAGGCCTGTGAAAATAATATTTGATAATTCTATTTGTGTCTTTTTTTTAAGGGTAAGATTGAGATTTTATTAATCAACTAATGGTACTAACAAAAATATTGTAAAATTATAAATTTTAAAGGCATACTAGTAAAATAATAGGCTAAAGAACTTCTAAAAGCTACAATTATTTAAATAAGGTAAAATTATAATTTGAAACAATTCACTTTGAATCCAAAATAAAATAAACATATAAATGAAATTGTAATTTTCATTTCACATTCAAATTTATCAATATTCCTACTATAATTCCAAAAGTAAATGCTACCTAACAAATAAATTTCCCATAAGAATAAAAGTGTCATTTTCTTTTGTTATAGTATATTATTAGTCGGACGTGTCAACTAACAAATAAAAATCAAAGAAAAATTCAAATGATTAAATACTACAATAAAATAAAAAGAGAGAAACAAAAACAAAATCCCCGGGAAATCATGAAACAGAGTAGTCCGTTAATATTCTTTCTTGATTTACAAAAAATGCCCACCTCATTACACTCCACGCCACAACCAAAAATGTCAGTTTCTTGGTTTGGTTGATGCCAATTGCCAAGTCCCTTTGAACGTTTTTACCACCCGCTCCCTTCTTTGTGCATTGCATACAATCTTTCTGCGAGATAGAGAGAGGAAAATTTTTTGAATAACAAAAAACAGAAACAGGGAAATGGAGTCGTTCTACTTTGTTGTTTTTGCTTGTCTCGCAGCAGTAGTGGTGGCCATGGAGCTGAGCAAGAATAGTAGAGACCGTACCGGCACATCCTCTTCTTTCAATTCTTTCATGAATAACTACATCATCGTTTACTCCCTTATGATGGGTAATCTCTCAATTTACTTTCTTATTAAAATGTTTATTTATTTATCTATTTTAACGCCAATGCCTTTTGTTTCTTTTGATCTATGTTAAACTTTATTTAAAAAAAAAAATTTTTGGCGGGTGTGTAATGCATATTTTGAATGTCAGCATGATGACATTGGATCTTCAACATCGGTATAGTGGATAATGTAATTGCATTTAACGTGCTTAATGGATTAGTTGCTTGTGAGAAACTAAAATGCAATTGAAACAACGATCTAATTGTGGGGCGTTGCCGTCGATGTTTGTCATGTATGAAATTTTATCAATTGTCTTGTTGAAAAGCCGGCTGAACTGGTTTTGGCAATAGCCGGAGATTGGTTGCAGGGTCCGTATGTTTACTACCTATACAGCACGTATGGATTTGGTAAGGGGGAAATTGGACAGCTCTTTATTGCTGGTTTTGGATCCTCTATGTTGTTCGGAACACTTGTTGGATCCCTAGCTGACAGACAGTAAGATCTTGCATTCATTCAATTGAAAATTTAAATAAATAAACACCGTTTGGATTTTTTATTTTTCAATTGTATGCCTTATTTAGGGGCCGGAAGAGAGCATGTGTAACTTACTGTATAACTTATGTACTAAGCTGCATCACTAAACATTCTTCCGAGTACAAAATTTTGATGTTGGGACGTATATTAGGAGGCATCGCCACTTCTCTGCTCTTTTCAGCCTTTGAGTCTTGGCTTGTTGCAGAACACAATAAGGTGCAGGACTTTTCTGCTAATGATTTGTTATTCTATATAAGCTAATATAGTTTTAAGATTTCTTAAGTAAACATGACATGCTGTAAATATTTAATGTTTTGGTTAAATGCTCCTTCAATGGACTCTGTACAAAGTTAAAGCATCCTAACAGGTGAAGCATGTTGTAATATGATTTCTAGAGCTTTAATCTAACTTCTACTGATGTAAGTTTGAATCGAAGTTGATTGTTTGGTACCTTAATTGCTCATTTTGAATTTTTCAGAGGGGTTTTGATCAGCAATGGCTGTCAGAAACATTCTCTAAGGCCATATTTCTTGGAAATGGATTAGTTGCTATTATGTCTGGGTTGTTTGGTAATTTACTAGTTGATACTCTGGCTTTGGGCCCTGTTGCTCCATTTGATGCTGCTGCATGCTTTCTTGCCTTCGGCATGGTAATCATATTGGCATCGTGGACCGAAAACTATGGAAACCCTGAAAAAAAGAACTTGCTTGCTCAGTTCAAGGGTGCTGCTGTTGCCATTGCTTCGGGTGAATCTCATCTCGTCTTTTTCGTACACTAAGCTTAGTGCCTTTTCAACTGTGCAGGCAACCAAATATAATTGTGCTTCTAGTTTTACTGGATGGATAAAGAAAATTTATTCATGCAACAAATACCAACAGATCTGCTGATTGTCTATCCCTAGATCTTAGTGATACATTATTCTTGGTTGTTATTTCTTCCAACTCCCCTTGCATTGACGGTTACCATGAGTGAACTATGTTATAGTTTTCTTCTATCTTTTCTTGTTTGCACTTGTTAGTTTCCCTTGAAAATCATTTTGTTGGTTTCCTTTCTACTTGCACCTTTTTGTCAAATGGACTCATTTCATCCTTTTTTCTCTCTCTTTCCCTTTTTTCCATTGTTTGATTTGCTTGAAAGTTCTACTAATATCACGTTCCATGTCGGAGCAGATGAGAGAATTGCACTGTTGGGCGCCATACAGTCCCTATTTGAAGGTTCAATGTACACCTTTGTCTTCCTTTGGACTCCTGCTCTCAGTCCAAATGATGAGGAAATTCCACATGGGTTCATATTCGCAACATTCATGCTGGCTTCAATGCTGGGCAGTTCATTTGCCTCACGACTTTTGGCCCACTCATCTCCAAGAGTTGAGAGCTATATGCAGATTGTTTTTATAATTTCTTCAGCTTCCCTCCTCATTCCCATCTTAACAAATGTAAGCAGTGGATTGCTTTCAGATCGTATCTTTTGTCGGTTTTCAACCACGTAATAACTGTTTCGTGAGTTTGAACAGTTCTTGAAAACACCTCCTGACGTAAGAGGTGGCGGCATCTCATTATCTGGGTCCCTTCAGCTCATTGGCTTCAGCACATTTGAGGCCTGTGTGGGTATATTCTGGCCATCTATCATGAAGATGAGGTCCCAATACATCCCTGAGGAGGCTAGGAGCACCATCATGAACTTCTTTCGCATTCCTCTCAATGTCTTCGTCTGCATTGTGCTGTACAATGTGAGTTTGATCAGTGTTTTGCTTTTATACATTAATTTATGTCTATCAAAATTCTCAGTTGGGGATGATTCTGTGATTGGTAAGTGAGATCAAAGTTTCTATAAACTTTCCTGTGATATTTGGAGGTTTGGAGCCTCAACCCCCCTGAGAAGGGGACCAAAGCAATTACTGATTGGCAAAAACTGTAGGAATAAGCTAAGGCTTCAATGTACTACTACTACTCTTCCCTCTATTTCTAAAATTTGGCTTGGATCTTTTTGAAGGTTGATGCATTTCCCATCACCATCATGTTTGGTATGTGCTCCATTTTCCTCTTCATAGCATCTGTACTACAGAGGCGGCTCAAGGGGATTGCAGAGAGCCAAAAGTCAAGTAAGTTCTCTGCTTGCTGTGGGGATTCCTATTTGCTCAATTACGCTCAACGTCAGTAGATTGGACAGAGCTTGTATTGATAGAGCTTCTTTGCAAATATACTTTTTTTGTTACAGGATCACAAGACTGGACAGCAATGATAGAGAGCGATAGAGAGGCCGAGCCGCTGAATGTCTGATTCACTTTGCGGAATAAACCTTCCAGAATTGAGGTTGCAACTGGGCATCATTTCCTTTTTAAGAATTGCAATCTGATTAACAAGGACATATGGTAGTGAATTCATATTCAGAAACGACGGCCAGGTGAAAAAGGTGGCCACACTCCCTACCTATATAGATAGGGCAACTTTTTCACTACTGTATATCTATCTCATCAGATGTTAATGATAGAAATCTTCTGATGCTGTGGGGTCTAAAATATATGTACACACGTCTTCCTAGATAGTGGATACATAGATAATACTCAAATGTATTAAATTAGATTTTCAGCTTCAGCAAGGAGAATCTTTTTACTTGTCTTCCCAACTCTCTAATGCAAAGCCATAAACATCTTATTTAAGCTGAAGCTCTCCGACTCGCACCGGAGGCTGGAGTGTTTGGTTTTCAAAATAATTAGAGATGACATTCTTAAACAACTATCCATGTGAGAGGAGACAGGTCTCACATGATGGCATGATCATGAGTTGCGTCAATCAATCTATCCAATTATATATTTCATGAAAATTGAAACACTCCATGACCGTCCAACTGGCCAATGTGGCATTATTGACATATAAGTAATTTCCCTTTCTATCCTTAGCCTTGTGAATTTTTATTGGATCTGATCTCCTATTTGCAAATATTCAATAATTCTTTTTAAACCCAAAAAAGAAAAAAAAAAGTTGAAGAGGGCATTCAGGGAAACTAGCCTTCAACTTGTCTTTCTTTTGTTTCCACCGATCTGTCTTTGACTCTCGACTCGTGAGACATTCGATTTCATTTTCACCCACACTCCAGAATCTTGATTCACTCCTAAATTGGAGAAAGAGAGAAGCAATCAAGTTTAGAGAGCAGGAGAGATGGCCAATCTTAGAAGCCCAAGATTCCACTTCTTGTTTGCTTTTCAGCTTCTGTTGTTGTTACAACAGCAAACCAAAAGCTTGTGCTATCAGTACAAGGTTGGAGATTTAGATGCCTGGGGCATTCCCACCTCAGCAAATCCTCTAGTCTATGCCAAATGGTCAAAGTATCATACCTTTGCCATTGGAGATTCTCTCTGTACGTTCCCATTCTTCTTCATCTCTTCTTTAATGTTCTGATCTTTCATTTTTATTTACTCATTATCAGATCATGTATGCTTCTCATTTTTGCAGTATTTTTGTACCCACCAAGTCAAGATTCAATGATTCAAGTCACTGCGCAATCCTACGGCTTATGTAACCTTAAAGATCCAATATTGTACATGAACGATGGCAACTCTCTTTTTAACATTACTAAAGAAGGGAATTTTTACTTCATTAGTGGAAAAGCAGGGCACTGTCAAAAGAAGCAGAAGCTGCACGTCACAGTTGGGAATGTGTCTGCTGAATCTCCTGCTTATGGTCCCAGTGCGCTGCCTGATTTTGCACCCTCTTACCCCACTGTTTTTGGCTCAATCCCACAGCCACCTTCTTCTTCACCATCACTAAGTTTCTCAGGCATCATCACAGCTGTTATTGGGTCAGCAGCATGTGCCATTTTCAGCGGCATCATCTTGTGACCGGCAGCAGCTGCATATAATTACTGGTCCATACCTTTTCATTTTACTCGGCGGTTATGATATTTTTTATTTTGTAATTCTTTACTACTGCAACTTGAGAAAATAAAATGGTTGTTTTTTGAGGTCCAATCAAGCGTGGAGAACTGTTGCCTGCTGCTGCTTAATTTTTATTTATTTCTATGCATCTGTTTGTAAAGAATCAATTATTTATTTCTATGCATCTGTTTGTAAAGAATCAATTAACTTGTTAAAAAGAAAGCTTCCCTCTTTCACTTTTGCACCTTTTAAGAAAAAAGACAAGCGTCAGTTTCCAGGTTACAAAAACGTAAAAGTTTAGGTTGAGCCTTGTTAGTGGACGATGGCAGCCGTCGTGCCCGCAGCTTCGCCTTAGATATCTGTGTGGCCGTGGGTACAGCAGCTGTATCGCACATATGAATACAAAAATAAAAAAAGACGAAAGCCGGTATTCTTCTTCTTCTTCTATAATTATAACTGCTCAACTTTACAATCTCTCCTGCAGTTTCCTCTACTCTTCTTACAAAATGGAAATTAGAAAAAAAAAAATTTCTAGAAATTTGGGCTCCAACCACCAAAAATACAGTCCATCGTATTCTATTCTTTGATTGAGCCAATGGATCAGTTGACCATACCAGCGTCGACAGCAATTGCCCTGTCTTCAGAAGAGTAGGAAGAAACCTCAGGAGCTACAGGCTGCTCTGTTACTGCAAAAGGACTTCTTGTTTGATTAGAATTTGAGTCTATTTCCATTGCAGAAGCTTTAGGTGGGGAGGCGGGCTGAACCACCACCTCTGGGTAAGCAGCTTTGAACCTTGCCCTTAGGCCCTCATCAACCAACCTTACTCCTTCCAATTGATTGCCTAGTGACATCCACCTGATTAAAAGTAATAAACTTAGTAAAAGAAAAGGAGCCTAAAAATGGCAATGTGCTATAGCTGCGGGAGCTGAAGCTTGACTTGTCATTTTTATTTTTCCAAAACCAGTGTCAACAATGCATAAGAAGAGTCCTATTAAAGCATAAGAAACAAAATAAAATAAAAGGCATGACTAGGATTTCAAGAAAAAAGCACCCTGCATGAGTATTGTGCATGCGAGCAAACAATTCCAGCTTTCTTGTCCTTGGACTTATCCTCTCCAGCATAGGGTACATCTGCCAGAACGCATTAGATTAACTCAATTATGAATGAGATAAGGAATAATAAGCAGAAGGTAATATTTATTCACTTCATAAAATTACCATCAGTCTGTTTCAAGCCCACAGAAAATACACAGAACTATTTCAAAGAGAGAAAACAGAATTGATAACATAGAATAGATCAATTACAAAAAAAGGTAGTGGCTAAGGTGGAGCTGTTCCATCGTGAAGTACTGATGATGATCGTCAGATCATTGCAGTAAGTACAAATTTATTATTCATCTCTATGATTGTACGGTTATCATCAGTGCTCCACCATGAAGCAGTTCCAACATAGCCGGAGCCCATAAAAAATTATGGAATTCAACAAACCTCATCTGGCTTACGGCTTGTCTCCCGCACCTCAGCAACAATGACATCAGTGTCAATATTCCTATTTACTTCTGGATTCCCCTTTATTCCAACAAGGCAGTGCTCCTTACTATGATTGAGCCAATGGCCTGTCCGTCCTGTCCTAATTATTCGCTGAAGTTGATTAGTCTTTACCCATATGATCTCCTCAACACGCTTGTATCCCCAAAGTTCTAAGCTGCAATAAGCATGGCATTGAAATGAAGTCTGTCTAGATCATCTTAAGCAGTTGATGATTAAACATGTACTATGACCAAAAACATATACCATTCACGCCCAAGCTCCATTGCACGTCCAGTGACCCAGAGGAAAATCAGACCATCAGTCTGCAATGCAGGAACATTAAGATTGCGCATTTCGTCATCAGCCATCGTCCCATAAGGCAATTCCATATGGATATCCCAGGGAGGATCTGCCATTATAACTCCAAATTGTCCTAAAATGTCCATTCTAAAAGTACGAATATCACAATTAATCCATTGTGGTTCACCGAGTTCTACTTCGGAACAATATTCAGGACGCTGAGGCTTCAAAGGTTTCTGGGGAGGAAGACCAGCACCCATCAGTGCAGGTGGTAAATCCCTCTCTGGGTCCAGCTCATAATGGATGTACTTGCATGTCTGTCAGGACTAACACAAACATATTACTTCATGGCAAAAGTCATATCAGATTAAAATGATTGGTGACAGAAAAAAATACTTTTACCTTCATGTGTCGGCAGGTATCAAGAAAGGAACAGTCACCTAAACTAATGTCAGTATGTGGAGCAATTATTCGCCGAAAATGAACCTGCAAAAAATTAAAGCAACCAATATAATTAACTCAGGGTTTCATTATCTAAGTTTTCACTTAGAACTCAACTCAAACAAATAAGCAATTCCACATTAGTTTCAGTAGCCATCGAGCCATATTTATAGCATTTTTCCAGTCACTTACCATAATGAACTAATTTTCAATGTTTGTAGCAACAATATCTCATTATCATATCCTCTAGTTTTATTTTAATTTTTTATCGGCAAAAGTTAGTAAGATACACTAATGAGCATTTAAGCATTTAGTGCACCCAATCAATCAGCAAAAACGTTATTGACATTACAAATCTTGATTAAGCAAATTAACAGAGCTACAATGTCACACTTCTTATTTACCTTCTCACAAGCAGCAAAAGAGCCAGTTTTAAGTCGGCAATCCTCTTTGGTCAGTGACGAACAATACTCCTTCACTTGTGAACCACCTTTGCTCTTGAACTATTGTAAAACACCAAGCCAATCCAGAATTAAACATCCAACAACAAAATGAATAAAACAAACACATAATAGCGATGATTAATAAAAGACAGAGCAAATACCTTGGCGGCCACAGCAGTTTCCTTAGCAGTTGGTCGCTGAATCAAATCCAACAACTCCTCACCAGCCTTGGACCTTTGTGACTCCTTGTAAGTCTTCTTATTCAACATTTCTTCGATGTCAAACAAATCATCCTCTTCCGTTCTCAAATTCTGCTGCCTATTGTTCATCATCCCTCTCCCCGTCATCGCTCTCCCCCCTCTGGGTGCCATCATACCTCCTCCTCCTCCTGCTGCCCCTCCATACATCACGTGCGAGTCCCACATATCTTGGTGCGGCCGTTGGAAGCCGTACATTTCCATTTCTCCTTGTCCTTGACTTTGATTAGTGGCAGCACCTCCTTCGCTGAAATCCGGCTTTACTTGAACACTCTCCGGCAATTCTTTTAACAAACGAACTTTATCAATACTCAGAACCATAACCCTAGATTTGCCGCTGATTGACAATTCATCAAGCTCGACGCCGCCGTTGTTGTTTTCGTCAGCAATACTCTTCAAGGCAATCTCCACCGCCAAAACGGCACCGGCCTCACCGCCCAAATCTCTCAACGCCTTCTTCTCCGACGACGTCAAGCTGGCGTCACTCTCCAACTTCCGCGCGATAATCGAAGAATCAATCGGCTTGAAAGGGACGCGCCGCAACAGACAAAGCGCCACCATGGCTCTCACAACAGCCAACGGACTCCCGCTAGCACCAACAACAAACTTTGCCGCTCTTTGATCTCGCCCAGTCTCCGGGGACCGTACGAGAGAATCATCATTACCGGAGGGGGGTCCTTGACTGAGATGAACAGTAGGGAAAGGCTTGGGGGGCAATTTGGGGATTTCGGGGAGCGGAGGGGTAGGGTTAAAGTTGCGGCGATTGATTTTGGAGATGATATTGAGGGAGAGGTCGAGACAAGGGACAATGTCGGGGACTAGGTTTTGGAGAGACGAAAGGAGGTCTAAGTGAGTGTTGTGCTGGGTCTCGATTCTGCTTTCCAGTTTAGAACGCTGCGTTTTGATGCTGCCTACGCTCTCTTCCTTTGTCACCGCAGCTTCACCCTCCATTCTTCTTCCTTCTCCCCCAGCTTGGTCACTGCTTTTGTCTTTCCTTTCTTTTGTTCGTGTTTCTCAAATCCCACCACCGCCAGTCACTTCACTCGCTGGCCTTCCGCCCCCGTGCTGGGTTTCTATATTTCATTAGAGGCTTTAATGGTGTCTTATTATTATTATTATTATTATTATTATTATATTGTTACTATTATTAACAATGATAAAATTAATATCATTATTATTAAAATTATTATTATCATCATCGTTATTATTATTAACAATTAAAAGAATAATAACTATAACAATAATATTATTGCAAATAATGGCTTTACTATTTTGTTGAGACAAAAGTCTCACATGGAAGAGTTGACATTTTTTCCCCTTGTTTAACCTATCTCAAGATGATTAATTAAAAAAACTTATCAATTATATGATATTAATAAGGCACTTTTGAAGTAGACGTAGGCAGTTTAATTTTTTTTTCCTTGTATTTATTTATGCTTATTTCTTTTTTGCTTTATCATTCTTATGTTTTTGTATTGTTAGTTTATTATGTTGTTAACTTAATTGTTTATAACAATTTTAATTTATATTGTTGTTTCCATAATACAGTCCATATTACTATTGTTATGTTAATATGGTTGGTTTAATTTATTTCCTTATATAGCTAGTTTAACTACCTAGTAAATTTTTTTAATGTCAATAAGTTATTATTTTAGTAAACAATTGTGAGAAATGACCAGCCTGCTGCTAACGATAAGTTTTTAAGTGTTTTTCAAATATTTAGGTAGCTTTATAAATTAAGTTTTCAAAAACCTAAACAAATGGAGTATAAATATCCTAAGTTCCACGTGTTGGTAGATTTCTCCATTATTTATTTTGAATAGGTTCATTCATTTTTTTCAAGTTACTTTTTGAGTTGTACTCTTCACTGTTATATTGATGAGGTTAAATTTAATGGATTTCATATTATTATATCAGTAGATTTGTTATGTCATCTTCAAATTCTTGTAGTCCAATTAAAAGACCTTGATTGCGCACAAAGTTACATACATACATACATATACATGTCCAACAAAAAAAAAAAAAATTTGCAGAATCTGAAAATTTGAAACAAGCACTGAAATTGCAGTTCAGCTTAATATCAAATATGTGGTGATACGTCCTCTGGGCAGAAAGCTGGTAGCTAGGTGAAAATTGGGCAGCCTTCAACAACAATTCCATGGGCCGTGGGACAAGTAGCATAAGGACACCCATCAAGATCATTGCCCGGCCAATCAAGAGTAATATCTTCCAACCCCAAACACAAATAAAGCAGCACACCCATAAATGCAAGCCCAGCATCGAGTGCCCCAGAAAGCACGTAGTTATAACGCTGCCACAAATCAGGTCTATATCTGTACACAACAAAGCCTGAAAGGAAGCCCGCAGCAATCCAACTAGTGTAATTCACTGCAGTTGCCGGTGGCATCATTGCTGTGGCACCAATTAAAACTGGCATGTTGATGAGTCTGATCCATTCTTGGTTTGGAAAAGCCTTGCACCCCAACCAGACAAGTAATGGAGCTATTGCACCTGCTAAGAAGAACCAGTTGATGGCCTCATAAGTTCCCAAATCTCCAAATATTCTGCGTGGTCCGATCAGTCCCCAGATTACTGATGCGTCATAAAAGACCTTGTCACTTGGGCAAGTCCACACACTGTTCGAAGCTTTTGTGTCGCATATGTCGGTTATGCTTTCCATTAGCCACCATGCAGTGCCCAAGTACACAAAACAGGCTATCACAGTTCCCACAATCTAAATACAAATTTATTAATTTTTAAGATAAATTAATTAGAGATCGATTAGCATGATGTACAACAGCAGGTACATATGCATTGTGAGAAAATATATAAGAAATTAAAATAAGACTGGAGTCTATAGTACATATATTCTATTAAATTAAACTAACCTGTGCCATGAACATTGTTCTAGGAGGAATTTTCATATAGTGGCCAAGCTTGAAGTCTTGCAGGAAAGTGACAGCCTGTGTCATACTTATGTACCCATAAACCTTGAAGCACATGTTAGCAACCGGGTATCCCGGGTAAACATACCAATTATGTACTCAGTGATAATGTTCAAGCCTGGTGTCTGTAGTAGATATTGGTAAGGGCCAAGAGATCATGATCATCATGTTCACATATGTATCAATTAAAAAGTTTGAATCTGAAATAAAAAATTCTAAAGTACCTGGTTAGTGATGGCAGTGATGATCCCAATGGGAAGAGTGAACGTGATAGCAATTGCACACGCTAGTAAAACACCCCACCATGGCAACTGCAGCTGATCATTGTAATACTCGCAAGCAAAGACTGTGGCTGCTATGTTTATCAAAAGAATGATCACAAACCATGACTCAGGGACTTGCTTGTACTTCCTCATAAGTTTAGTATGTATGTCCATTCCTTTTTCTTGAAAACTTGCTTTGCTTTGCTCCCATATTTCCCTGCATTTATTTCACAGCTAGCTGATCATGATCAATTACGAACTAGCTGTAATTTTATTTTATTTTTGTTTCATTTTATTAACGATCAACACACACACACACACACACATTGGTTTTTAAAGTTAAGTAATTAATGTTATAAACGAAGAAACACATACCTTCCATGGAACAGTGCAACATGTACAACTGTGGCAGTAAGTGCAGCAAAACCAAGACCATACGTCATGGCAAAAAAAATGCTCAAGTAGAGAGGCCCTTGCCGCTGGTAGGCCGCAGCGTCAATATGGAAATCAGAGTCGATGATGGCTGTGATGTTGTATTCTCGACCGGTTGTCGTGAAAAGCTGGTCGGAAAATATCGGAAACGCTTTCGCCTTGGAGATATCGAGCCAATAGCATAACGGAGTCAAAACATACATGACAAGAACAAATCCTGCAGCCACATTAGCTGTGGCAAACCAAGGGCTCGCTAGTGGGCTTCCCAGATAAGACGAGATTGTGGACCAGTCGATCCCAACTGCGGCAATTCCAAGCCCATAAAGCCCTGAGCCGACCTGTTGGGCCACTACTGTCTTCGGAAATAGCCAGCATATCCAAGACAGTGACGTCAGCATTTCCAAGAGGTACCCTGGGAACACGTAGTAAGCAAAGCTGCATATGAAGCCGATCACGAAGAATTGAGTGCGTGTCACACCACCACTGGCCCGTTTCTCTTTCTCGTGCAGAGCTCTGTAATCCAGCTTCCCAAAGAAAGGAGCCGATCCACCCCAACGGAATACGTTGTCAGAAGCGCAATGTTCGGCCAAGTTTAGGCCCATAGCCCACAGGGCAAACAGAATCTTGAAAGATTCTACCTAACAGTCAATTGCTTTTTTTTGGATTTTTTTTTAAAGTCAATTTATTATTTATGGGTAGCTGCCTCCCTGGCAGTAACGGTGCCACCACCACATTTTTATCATTATTATTATTTTTTTAGTATTTTATTATGACACTGCACGATTTGCGTTAAATAATAATTAAATATATTTGAAAAATAAAATTAATCCCTGGTTCAAGTTGAAACGACAAGTCTCTCAAATGTTGTGTACATTAAATTTAAGATTTAAATTCTACTTAAGTATCTTAAGGTGTATATGAAGGACTAGGATGTCTGATTTAATAAATTCAGCTCCCACTAAAGTTGTGAAACTACTTGTATTTATTTAATATAATTGAGAGAGATGGACATTAAATTGAGCTCTCAAAATGTACCAAATGTATGCAAGTAGACATTTTAATGTTTCGGTAATAGACAAACATTTACTCTTTATTTAAATAATAACTTTCGTTTATTTAAGGACATAAAATATATCATTAGACTATATTTTTCTAGAGTTGTTAACACAAGAAACTATGAAAGAACCACGCACTATACAAATAATATCCACAACAATAATTAAACTTAAAAGAAGTCCACATTAAGTTTAAAAACTTTAGGAGTCTTGATATCTTTTTTTTTTTTTCTTTATGCAGATAAGAAATTTTCTAATGAATTAGAGGTTCGTTAAGTCGAATATTAAAGCTAAAAAAAATAAAAATACACACTTCAGTAAATTACAAGAGTTACTATATACTAAGGGAAAAATTACCTGAATAGAGAAACCTGAACAA
Source organism: Murraya paniculata (assembly GCA_030449075.1). Classification (NCBI taxonomy): domain Eukaryota; kingdom Viridiplantae; phylum Streptophyta; class Magnoliopsida; order Sapindales; family Rutaceae; genus Murraya; species Murraya paniculata. The sequence continues at coordinate 1,770,826 of JAEVFN010000035.1, read as the reverse complement.
GATTTGCTGGCCACCACATTGCTGCTGGTTCCACCAGATACCTCCTAAATATCCCAGCCCAGCCAAACCCCAGCACCTACCATTCAAAGTTCAAGCTACTGTATTAAACCTAACACTCTAAAGAATGCCCTTTGAAATAATTAAAAAGGGAAAAAGAAAAGAAGTGACCCTGACCTGTGTGGTGAAGACAACAAGGAGGGAAACAAAGAAGGTGAAGTGCTGCTTGTAAAAGACCTTAACAACAGTGACAATATGAATGGCATAAACACTGCCGGCCCCAGAATTTGCAAAGATGGTGATAAGAACATGTTCTTTCACGTTGAAGGGTCCCGGATTAAGGGTGAATTCGAAACGAGTGGATTTAAAGAAGACACGGTCAGTGATTTTAGCAGCCATCAACTGACCAAGAGGCACCACAGCTATCTGAGCAGAAACGGCTGTGATTGATAAGGGCTCTGTGCGGTACCAAAAGAACTGGTTTAGAAATGACAAGAGAACGCACGAGAGCGTGCCCAAGACCCACATCCGAAATGTGAGCACTGGCAAACAAGTGTCGTCCTCCGTTGATACTGTTAAGGCTACTTGTTTTACGGGGGAGTTCTCTTCTTCTTCCACCGCCGCTTCAGCAATCTCTGATTGAGATTCTGGTGATGATGGTGCTATGCTACTATTTTCTTCTTTTTCATTGTCCCCGCCATCATCCTTAGATACTGCGCCACACATACAATATTAATTACTACGTATATCCATCGTCAATAAATTAAAAGAAGGGAAGAGGTTTACTTATTACATACATATATATATGAAATAGCTAGCTAGAATTAAATAGAACCATATTTCAATCTTAGCTAGTTGATCACACTTACTTAGAGGGCTTCTAATTTCGTAGGCAGATTCTTCCATGGCTTACTTTCTATTTTTCATTTTTTTTTCCGGGATGTATTTTAATTGCAGACGTTGTATGTGATTTCTTAATACTGTTTGAATCTTCTGCTGATGACATAAGAAATTGAATCGCAATAATACGCATGACACAGTCTGTGTTTAATATTTATGCCCCACTTTCTCTATCTGACATGGACGTAACGAAAGCAAAGCAATGATTTTTTTTATTTGGCATTCATGAATTTTGTTTTTGGACGAAATCTCCAACTGATTCTGCATGTAAAACAAAGTTGATGCTAATGCATGATTGCAATCAACTCGAACTTCAAAGGCTTAAGCCCAACACGAACCATGAAACTGCAAGCAATGGCTAATGGACTGTGCAAAGGGCCATGAAAAGATGAGCAACCCGCGGCCTAACCCATCAAGCCTCTAAAGCCCAATTGAGATTTGTTTTTGTAGGCCTGCCACAACCTCAGCCACAACCACCCCGCCTGCCTGCGATTGAAAAGGTGGCACAAGAATCCAGACAGATTTGGTGGATTCCAAGCTCTACAAGGCACAAGCCTGTGTCGATTATCTTCGGCTATTACTTACTACCATTACTTACTAAATAAAAATAATGAATAAAGCTAAGTTATTTTTGGTAACTTACAACCCTTGTAAAATGATGCTGTAAGTTACTCAAAATGTAATGTAAGACCCATAAATAAAAAATGAAAGAGCCTTAGGGTACCAGAACCTGTCAGAAAAATTTAAGGTGCTAGGAGGTATCTCGAGCTTATATTATTTATTGCATGCAGTAGTAGACTACAGAAGAAGAGAAGTGGTGCTCGATTCAACTATGGAGTCGTGAGTTTGGTTTGTGTCGCGCAACTCGCTTCACAATTTGGCAGCTTTTGGACTCTTTTAGTATGAATTTCTTCTCACCTTTTACAAAATGTCAAAAAATAAAACAAAATAAATCAATAAATGGTAGCTTGGTAATTTAATCAACAATTTGATGTCAATAAATCCCCGAGACACGCAACTTGTCATCTTCTACTCGGAACTCACCAAACTCGGGTCACAACACTGCAAAGGAACAAACACTTCTTCAATAGTTTCCGACAGAAAAAAGAATAAATAAACAAATAAATAAAAACCTTGACAAGGAATCGAAGTCCCGGCAACATGGATCACGTTCAGGTTTGAAGGGTTGAATCTTTAATCTCACCAGGCTTGATAACCATTAATAATTCACCGATCTGCTCAAATCATCATTTCAATTCACTATATGTTCAGCTGAACAGTTTAAGAATTCATTAAAAAAAAACGAAAAAAGAAAATATTAAATTTTTTGAGGTTGGTTTGTTGATATTTTTGTTTTTGAATCACATCGGAGTTCACTTCAAAAGCTTGTCTTATTTATTTTACTGGGTTGGTTAGCTTTCTCACTTTTGATTTTATCTAATTACTTAATTGGGCTAATTTTTGTTTGATTTCTCCTGAACGTTGATCCTTCGCATTTTTTCACTTTCTCTCTGTTTTCTGTCTCAGAACAGGTTTCTCATCAAATAACAGCCAACAGACATCAAATCGTTTAGTTTCTTTCGGTTTAAAACGGTAAGCTTCTTGTTTCCTTACTCTTTTGCGTTCATTGTAGATATTGAAGAGTGATATTTGTTTGTATTCATCTTGTTGTTGATTTTTGGGAGTAGGAGGTTGGATTGTGCTTCTGATAATTGCCAATGGCGGAGACGGTTGGGCCTAGATTGTACAGTTGCTGTAATTGTAGAAACCATGTTGCCCTTCACGACGATGTCATTTCAAAATCTTTTCAGGTGAAAAACTTTATGCTGATTGTTCTGTGAAAATGCTTCCTTTAACTGGACCATTGAATTGTTCTATCTATTAAATGAACTAATTTGTTCACCCGAACTTTCTCAGTTCGTTCTCAGAAGTGACTGTTGAGTGCTGACCACCCAAAAGAAAGATGATAAAAAAGTTGATCATCCTTGTATTGAGAAAGAATTGATCTTTACTTTATGTAATTGTGGGAAATGCATTGGAAAATAATAACCTGCAAATGTTCTTGTTAAGTTGTTTCTGGCCATTATTACTTTATTAGTGGTATAACTCAACTGAAGTTTTCTTTCAATTGAGCCTAAGCAAGTGGAAGTTTGGTGTGGTTTTCATTTTTTTTTTTTCCAAATTCTGCTCATGTGCATATGAATTTATCTTGTTTTGGTTGTGCTTGTGACCAGAGATTGTTCAATACATGTTCCAAAAGTTCCTTGATTGATTTTGTTATTAGGGAAGAAACGGTCGAGCTTTTCTGTTCTCACATGCAATGAATATTATGGTGGGGCCTAAAGAAGACCGGCAACTTATGACGGGTCTCCACACGGTCGCTGATGTCTTTTGCTCTGATTGCCAAGAGGTGCTGGGATGGAAGTATGAACGGGCTTATGAGGAAACACAAAAGTACAAGGAAGGGAAATTCATTCTTGAGAAATCAAAAATAGCCAAGGAGAACTGGTAGTACCTGTGATAATTTCTGATTTTATCAGTCTTGATTGTGTTAAATGTAGGGTTTGCTTGAAAATGTTTGTCCTTGGCCATCAAAATCTTGCCAATTGAAAATATTCACTTATTGTTCTTCTCTGTGCATTCCTCTTGTGTTACTTGTGTGGACAATGTAACGAAATTCATTGATTCTGTTGATAAGATTTGTGAATAAATTTTGCGATCAATCTGAAATTTATGCAATGTGCCCCATTCATCGACTGGGAATGCTGATTATATTAAAAAAAAATTCATTTTCTATGTCTGACTTTATGTCGTCCTCTGCTTCAGCACAGCAAGATTTTTGGGATAAATATATTGCCCAGCAACCTGTATTTTTCTGGCGTATGCCAATGACTTGTATTGAATTTAGAGTGCTTGGGGCTTGAAAATGGCAAAGAATCATGCAGCTTGACAGAAAAATGTAGATACTAATTTGTTGTAAAATTTGGAGATGTATTAGGGGTAGAGTTCATATTTTGATATAGAATGAATGGGGATATGGTGTTTTATGTTTCAGGGCATAATGTTAACTGCTTGCTCATATATGATGAAATGAGGTTGAGGCTTGATTGATTGTCTTCAGCTGGAGTGAATGCATTGCAATGGTAGCTAGCGAGTGAGTAGGGACAGAAGAAGCTGCAAATTTTATTTCATTTTCTTCTTCCATATTGAAAAACCATTGAACTTGGATAATTGCTTTGGTCGGCAGCTTGAGAAATGTAATGCAAATGCCAGCGACATTCGGTCCCCACGTCGTTACCGTTCACATCACATGAAAATTTATCTGTCAATTTAAAATTTTTGCCAGTGGCGGGTCTCAAGTCTCAACCCTGACGATTCATGTCACTTCACCTTGCCTTGCGGAAATGCGGAGTAGAACATTATGGGTAGGTGTTTCAAAAATTGTTAGGTAGCACTGGCACATGCATTGGGCATCCGAGCTACCAATTATACCATCATAACAATAATTTATTTTTTTATTATTTAACCAATAATTTATTTTTTACTATTTAATCAATTATACGATCATAACAATAATTTATTTTTAATTATTTATCATTTTAATTGTGTGATTATAAGATAGTGTTTTACGGTAGGCCATTTTTTAAATTTCTATTATTGTGGTTATTGTGACTTTGAAATTTAAAATGTTGTCGGCAATACCATGAAGCCCTTTTGCGCTATCCTTCCGCATTAATAGTGTGTATGTAAATTTTACCATATTTTTAATCATTTCAAAACAACAAAATCATTTTTTTTCTTCATCCCTTTTGTGGTGCGTCCATGTTTATCTTGCTTGTGCGGATAAGACTAGGATCTGCTTTTTATTCAATGCTTACCACCCCTTCATTATTATAGGTAAATATTATCACGTCACAACACAGAAATTGAATGTGTGCTTGTGCCCTACACCATTTAACAAAGGAGATGTCTGTCTTTGCTTTCTGCCACATAAATCAGTGGATATATTCCCTGCACATCCTCATTTAGGAAGCCTCCTAAGTCCTAATAGCCCCTTCACCAATAAAGAGAGAGATGGAAATGACTGAAAATATGGTTCAATTACACAATAAAATAATATCAAACCAAATGAAATGATGACTTGTTAAAGAATGACTTTCCCAAAGCAACCGCCGCAAGCAAATAATCGCAACAATGAAAGCAAAGGGTAAAAGGAAAATCCTAATGAGAAGAAAATACAGTACTTCATATGACAGATACATTGTTCCCTGCAAGCCACCTCTTTCGGGCAATTTCCATTTCTTCCTCCCTTTGCCTCAGCAGTTCCTGAAAGCACTGCTGATACTTTGAGTTAATGGCATCGAGCTCCAGCTTCAGACCATCCGAATGTTCTTTGTCTGCTAGTGATAGCGAGCTGATGCTTGACAAGCTCAAATTTTTTGATGCACCAGAGCATGAATCAATGAAGGATGCCTCAGAGTTCTGTGTGGACTCATTGAACAAAATAGATTCACCGAGAGATACCTCATCTGCTTTATCTTCATGCCTGCCATGATCATAATCTACAAAATGAGCACCGCATCCATGAGGCACCAAAGATTTGTCAATATAGGCATCCAAAATGACTGGGACATCAAATTCAGCAGATATATCTGAATCACTTGATTCTTGATTGTATTGATATTTCCCACAAGCCAACTCAGAAAGAACACCTTGCTGGCTAAATGCCTCAGCCAAGGACTTGTTAGACCCCAGCTCCCCTGGGCACTTCAATGAGATTGAATTGCTTTGTGGTACAGGAGAACCCTTGAGTAAACCATTTTGCTGACTAGCAGTGTTTCCTAATGAAGGATTCCAGCTAGGCACGAGCTTCATTATCAAATTATCAATCAACTCAGCTATTGAAACCAAATCTTCATGAGACAAATCAAGTTGCTCCACCATCTCCTCAGCAATTGAAATTGCAGTATCAGCATTGAGGTAGAAAACAAAATGAATATTGCTCACATGACCTGATATAACAATAACATTATGAGCTGATTCTACAGAAGAAAAAAAAAAATTCGACATTGATTACACTGCAAATTCACTTACCACTTTTATCACCAATGCGCAAGGTCAGCGAAATTGTATTATCATCATTTTTCTCTCCTCTTAAAGTAAATTCATTATTCTCAGTAAATCGCTGAAGTTCTAGAGTTAAAAACCAAGTTCCAGTATTGGTTTTAGCACAAGAGTCAGGAGAAAGCTTCTTGTGGTTAAGGTCTATGTCCATGGGATGAGGTTCAGACTGGGCCAAGTTCATTACTTCAGGAACAAGATTGGGTAGCCGCAGGGGATCACAAACAAGATCCTTTGGATTTTCAGTCACAAGGAATGGGTCTTTCAATAGCTCCAAGGCAGGCAGTCGCAGTGATGCTGGAACGATACACTTTTCTATAAATTGCTTAACTTGGGGATCATTCACTTTACTGAGGGAAGCAGGCTTGACACCCTACAATGAGAGAAACTGAAAGTTCAAAAAGGCCATTCAAAAGCAGAAGAATCTGTGACATATTGCAGGTGGTCATGAACTTACAGAGGTAACTTTCTTATATATTTGAGCTGGATTTTTGCACTCATTATATGGGTACTCACAAGTGACCATCTCCAGTATGCACATACCAAAAGAATAAATGTCGACAAGTTCATTGTATTCTTCTTCATACAACTCAGGAGCCATGAATTCCGGAGTACCTGCATGTTATATAAGGAGTTAAATAAATGGTCTAATTTAAGTTATTAAAGGGGCAGATAAATCAAAGTACTTACCAATAACACTTCGAGCAGTAGGCTGCTGCATGACAATAGCCAACCCAAGATCTCCAATTTTGACTTCTCCATTATTTCCGTTTACAAATATATTGTCACATTTCAGATCCCGGTGAATGATAGGAGGATTGTGACTATGTAGATAGTGTAAACCTCGAAGAATCTGCCTTGCCCAGTTCTTGATGGCCTTCATATCAACATTCTTATGCTTCTTACGATATCTAAATCCACATATGGTAATAAAACAAATAAGCAATGAAAGCCGAGAGAAAAAGAAATGAAAATGTGAACGGCCATGAAACTCACTGCCTCAAACTCCCTGAAGTAAATAACTCAGTTATCATGTTAATAGTCCTGTTCGTATCATCCACCCAAGAATTATAGAACTTGATGATATTTTCATGCTTCAAAGATTTCAACAGATGAACCTCCGAATATAATCGTTCCAGCTGATCAGGTGACTGCATTACATCTTCGATATTCACTTGATTCCAAGCAACTTCAATCCCATCAACTTCATCAAAACCCCTATACCTACACATGAAAGTACAATTCAACATCACTAGCCATGAAATCCAAAAATAAGAAACTAAAGAAGATATAGGTTGTAGAGCCATACACAGTCTTGAATGCTCCTTTTCCCAAGATTTCATCATACTGGAGAAATAAAACAAACAAAGACCATATCACTATATCTACCAAAAGCAAACATATCCACTCAACAAACCTCAAAATTTACCAAACAATTATTGCAAACCCCACAAATTACACAACAAACAAAAATATTTCTAACCAACAGTCACATCTTGTCAGCCTAATCATTAAAGCTCCTGCTCTTCAAATAATCAGTAAATAGAATTCATTTCATGAAGTCAAACAAAAATTCAATTAAAATTACTAGCAATTCCATCAAAGACGGGCATTTTCTTCGATAATCATAAAATTAAACGAAAAAGTAATGTAACCTAGCCCTGATTGTCACTCAATTAGACCGAACAAAATAAATTAATCTACATGCAATATGAATTGCAATTATAAAATTCAGAAGAAATAATATTTTGTTTGAAAAATAATAATAAGTTCTTAGATATGACACGTACCCGACCATAACGACACGACGGATCCTTCTCGGAGAACTCGCCTTCCTCCGTCTCCGATTTCTCAAAACCCGAACCGCAACCCATATTTTTTATTTAAAATTAAAAAAAAAAAAAGAATCACAAACACTAGAGAAATCTCAAAAAAATGAAAAAGAGAGGAAAAAGTTAAAAAAAAAAGCGCTACTAGAGGAAGAGGAGGCTTTTAATTTTGACACCGAAAGGAACAGAAAACGAGAGACCGAAACGTTGTTGTTCAGAGAAAGCCTCACAAGCGACGTAGTAAGAATCGAATGCCGATCGGAAGCGAAACCGGCAAACGGTGTCGTATAAACTCATCTCACGTTCCGATGATTTCAATTCCATATTTCGACCGCGATTCGTTATCTTCATCTTTTATACCATTTCTTTTATTCTATACTTTTAATCCTGATTCTAAGACTTTACATCGGACAGAAATTTTGGCTTCGCTGTAACTAAAGATCAAATTGGATTAAGAAAAAAACTCGGCTACGAACCGGCGCAGTCGCCACGCGCGCCAATCAGCGCGGGGGGTTTTTTCAAGGTCGCGGGTGTGGGGACGGAGGATTCCTTTTTATTTCACTTTTTGCTTTGTAGAGTTGTAAATTCTGTTTTTGGGCTTATGCATCTTGTCACGGGATAAGACCCGCTGCTGTTAATTGAGTTGTTGACACCAGACTTTTAGAGGAATTTTAAAAATTATTTTTATTTTATCTTAATTGATTCCAGATATATTGTTTTAGACTTTTTTAATTCAGGTTTTTATGTTAAGATTTTATATTTTATAATATTATATATATATATATAGTAATATATAGTTATAAATTTTTATATAAATTTATTTTGTACAAATTGGTGTGACATAATAAAATTAGTTGAATTAAATTTTTCTTTGCTTACAAGATTTATTTTTATTATTTTTTATTTTTATTCAACTAATAAATTATTTCCAAATTAGTTTGTACAAGACGAATTTATATAAGAGTTTGTGGTTGTATCATCACTCATATATATATATATATATATATACACTCTCTCTCACACACACACACACACGGTGCTCCCATATTTTGTCTTTTATTTTTTGACCTCCTGCTTTCTTTTCTATTTATAATTTATTTATAAATTTATGATAATTTTATTTTTTATTCTCTTTTCCTCTCCTATGTATTAAGATATTTTGTCCCCTTTTTCTTCATTTAAGTAATTAATCAATCATTAGTCAACAACCCCCTTTAAATAAAAAATCATTAATCAATTAATTACATCAATTATTTTTCACATCACAACCAAGACAAAATGCAATGACTTGAATTGAATATTTAGATGACAATTGTGAGGTTGTGACAATTAAATAAGTTAAAATAACAAACTAAATCTATGGTTATAAATGATTGATGTCATATTGGTTTAGATTTATGGACAAAGTTTAAGTTTTGTTATTTTCTAGTAACTAATAACTTTGAATTAAATTGTATTATAGTTATTTTTATTTAAAATCTAGTCTACATATATTTTAAAGTGGCAATTAAAGTGTAAAAAGAGAAGATAAAATACGTAATTTTATAATAGTTTATTTTAGTAATAACATGTTAGTTTTATTTTTTAAATTAATTTATTAATTGAATTTTGATGTCACTTCGTCACTTATCTCACTTCTTAGATTAAAAAATAAAAAATAAAAGTAGATATTGATGTTTAGTTTTATGTCAAATTTATAAGTTGAGACAGCCCACCCATTTTTTAATTGTTTTAATTATTTGTAAATTTGAAACAATCTAGATTTATATGTCAAAATTTTGAAATATTTGATTTTTTTTAGAATTTCAGTATACAACAAGGAGTGTAGTGTTAATTACCAAACCATACATCCTACCATTGAAACTACTCATACGTTTGATCTAATGGTAACAGCATAAGAAGACAGAAATATGGGGTACCGAGCTACCGTGTGTGTGCATATATATATATATATATATATATATATATATATATATCTTTTATTATTTTATAATTTTTACTTTATTTTAAAAAAATTAGACATGAGAATATGAACTTAAAATGTGTAAAATTGTACATGTATATAATAGATAAGTCAAATAAATATAATTATTTAAAATAATATATACTTTATAATTTTTTAAATAAAATTTAAATCCAGAGACAAACTTTGAAATCATCAAGTGATGTCTGAGACCGAACTGGACCCCTTAATTTCCGACCCTGGACAAGAATTTTTGACACCCCAAAAAGGGAGGGTTAGATTTTAAGCATCATTAGAATTTGATTAATTAATTCTTTCCTTTGATATGTGACTTTTTTTTTATTTTTTAAGGACAAAAATCACACTCGATCATAAATTTTATTTTAAAACAAGTTAATAATAGGCATATAGATCTACTTTTATCCGTATCTTTTGTTCTTCTTTTAAAATTAATTGCCACCTCATATGTCATTTGTCGAGACTTTTTTATAAAATTGGTTATTTAAAAATGTGTGTATGTGTGATTTTACATTTATATAAAAACTTGTAACCGTATTATTTTATAGTTAACTACAAAAATTTATATATGCATTCATAAAATATTTATATTACGGTTAATTTATATATTAGGACAAAATTTAGAACCTTGTAGTTTGTGTTTTCATTAAAAAATTTACTATTCCTTGATTAATATTCAAAGATCGGAACAGATCCAAGGCTTTAAACTCATTATAATTTGACTTTTTTTTTTTAATATTTTAATATCTGTCTTCGATACACTAGATTAATATTTATGATTTTTCTAGTATTTAATATTTTTGTAGGATGGTCATGATGAATCTGTGTTCTGTGGTTACGTAAAAACTTTTTCCTTTTCGGGAAGCTTGTAAAACTATGCCGAGAATTTTCTAATTTCGTGAACTGCGATAATTATTTTTTAATTTTTCTAACTTACAATCGGTACAATTGTAAAATAGAAAATACAACAGAACAGGGGCATCAGCTGGCTGGTGCATGCTGCGACCCATGAACCGCGAGCCTCGTGTACCAATATGTGATTGGCGGTGATTAGTGGGGGACTTGAAGCGCGTGGGGAGAGCAACGAGTCGGCAAATGGGCTCATTAAATTGGGCCGTAGATTGCTTCACTCTCGTGCGGGATGGCCCATCCATATAAATAATTCAGTGAGTAGTGGTACTCATACCACTCTCCTTATTGGGCCCCCAAATTTCCTTATAAAACTGCTCTCCCATAAAAATAAAATATAAATAAATTATAATAAATCTATTGACACCACAATAATTTCATAACCGCATGTCGTGTTACTTTAATTCTCATGCTTTTCTTTTAACTATAATAATAATATTTGAGATTTCAATATTAGAGTTTTAACTTGAGTCTCAATGTTATGTGTTACTCATTTATTGAATAATAGATTTTACATATAGTAAAATTACTTAATCATCATATAATAAATGAATGTCACATCAGTTAGGACTCAAATTAAAATTTATAATGTAGGATACCTAGCATTATTTAAAAATTAATATTCAATTGTTTTCGCCTCAAGTTCGCCACCGCTTCAACAGGGGGAGGTATTACTATCTTTCCAGCAACCAAAAGATACATACCCCACGCCAACATTCGAGTCATCATCACCGCCAGAGTCATACACACGCAAGTTAGTTTCACTTCAAACCTCGCCCACCTGCCTCGATTTGCTTCTGCTGCAGTTATTATTATTCTTTCTATGAATACTGCTTTCAGGTCGGACCGATGCCAATAAAACTAATAAACTAAAAAGGAATTGTAAATTAAAATTGAACCGTTTTGTCCATGATTTCGCTTGATATTTTTAGATATTTCAAATAAAAATGCGAAAGAATTGAGCTTCTCAAAATCCTCAAAAAGTCTTGATAACACCCCTTTCATTAAATTTATAATTTTAACCTTAATGAAAATTACAATATTAAAATTTGTTGCAACTCTCAAAAGTCTCGCAAACACCCCTTTTATTAAAGGGCGCCCCCGCAACTTAGCAAAATCTTTTATTAAATTTACAAATTTAACCTCAATAAAAATCACGGTATTAAAATTTGTTACACCCCCATGGCTTCTTCGAAAGTTGGCAAGTTCCGTTGCTATCTGCCGAATGAGCAGTGAAGAAAAGTCAAAACAGACGACCTTAAAAACCTAGCAGCATATTTCCGTCACGGCAATTGGAAAAAAAAAAAAAAGAATCCCGCATCCAAGTCTATAAATTTAAAAAGATCTTCAGGAGAAAAGATCAAAGAACCATAATCCCCAATTTCAAGCATCAACGCTTTCTTCACGCTTTCAATAATAACAAAAAAGAACCTAAAAAGTTTTAGAAACAAAACCTTAAAAAAATAGAAATAGTTAAGAACATATCTTTTTTTACTTCCATTAAAACTATTACCAAAATAAATAAATAAATAAAAACAATATTATTTGCAAACGTAATACTTAGAATGATAGCACACATAAGTTAAGATGATAAATTGATGATCAGATGATAAATATGAACTTTATATTTTAAGAAACTAATTTTTTTTTTTTAAATAAACCAATGAATATAATAACTTTTTTTGGGGGGGGAAAAGCAACATAATTTTTTTTTCATCACTAACATTTGAGATTATAAGGTTTTTATTAGAAATTAAAAGAAATATTAAAAGTAAAAGACATTAAAGTCAAATAATTAAGTTTCTTTGGGAAACTAAAAAGGTAAGTGTAGATGCCATATTTCAATGGCACCAAACCATGCCGCATGTCTATTCTTTTAAATAAATGAAGTTATTCTTCGGAAATAACACTCAAGCTATTTTGAAGACTACTTTTTTTAGGTACTCACCCTACTAGATTCGAGGGCAATGATCGTGATAAGTTATCCATAAATTACAAATACGTGTAAAGATAAAATTTCAACACCTTTAGTAAATATATTAATTTTTTTCTTGAAAAGACTAATAATGAATGAATTAATGGTTAAATAATACTATTAATTATATATCTTTTTAACACGTAATTACCAAATATAGATTTTCTATAAAAACATAATTTTTAATTATAGGATAATTATTAATTGGATAGATGTCTAATAGGCTTCATATTTCCTAATGCATGAAATTTAAAAAGAAAATTATTAATTAGAGAATTCTTAAGAAAATACTCAAAAAATGAAGCATTTTCTAAAATATAAAACCATATGCAACGACTTTATTGGCCTTTACTTAAAGCTACTTGCCTACTTTTGAACACCTCTAGCTTTCATCTTGCAACAGTCTTTGCGACCACAGATTCTCACAGTGTTCCTCTTCCCACGGGATTCATACAAGCACTTGTTGTGTTGATGACTTCCATCTTGTAATTTTGCATTTGCACCATAACGGGATACCATACTTTCCGATACATAGTTCCTGCATTCTTGGACCTCTTTGCTATTTCGAAGACACAAACCAAAAAATCCTAAAAATCTCACTTGTTGAGAATAGAGTGGTCAAGCTCAATAAATTCATTTTGATAAAATGTAACCATACAAAAGAGTAAATTTGTAAATAATTGGGGTTTATTAAGAAATGGCATTAATAAGATAAAGTGAGAGGATTTTTATTATTTTTTTTCAATCCCCCTTTAAATTGGATTTCGATTCCGTAGCTGTCTGCGGGGCTTCCAGGTACTAGCCAATGTAATTTATATGATAATTGCGATCAAAAAGCGTCAGGTGTCGTGGTGTAGTTGGTTATCACGTCAGTCTAACACACTGAAGGTCTCCGGTTCAAGTCCGGGCGACGCCACACTTCTCTTTTTTATCTCCTACATACCAAACTATTCATATATACTTTAACAACTAATTTTTACGGGTTTTGCACAATGCAAAATTTATAAATAACGCTATATATTTAATCTCTGCTTTTAATAAAATAAGAGATCTTTTATTATAAAATAACTCTGGAAAATAAAATTAGTCATCTAGTTCATTTTTGGCTTACGCGAGAGCACGCTCACGTGGATGAAAAATGCCAAACACCCGCACGATGTACGCAGCGTAAGTCTAAAATACTGGAATAGCCAAATACGATTAATAAACCTAATTAACCAAGACCAAGGCATTCAGTCACTTGAATCCAATTCTTTCCTTTACAATCAAATAATAACGGGAAGCATATATATTTTTCCATTTGTTCTATGTGCAAATCAATATTTCATTATTTCACCGCTGTTTTCCACTAACCACTGCCAGATGGAATCTGCATTATAAGAAAATGAACATCCATGAATGAAATGGAGGCCAGCTACCTTTGTCTCATTGTACCATTGCTAATCAACTTGAAACAGGAAAGACCCTATATTTGGCACACAACAAAGTATCCTACTTGCAGCTTCCCCTTGACTACTCTTGTTCATGTAACTACAAGTATTGAACTTCCACACTAGTTCAGCTCCACAAAGAGGCTGGCCTGAGGATGCAATCCTGCTTCCTTCAAGGACAATGAGAGCTTATCTGCGCTGTAGACAACCCGGGGAAAGTTGGAGACAAGACTGTAGTTCTGAACTTCCAAGCAACCCAAAGAATCAACATAGTCATACAACGACTGGACTACAGCAGTACTGTGGAACCTTCTCTCTTTGCGTTCTCCATTTGGGAAGCGCACCAAAACCTGATTTGGCCACAAAAACAAATACAATGATGGATTGATAATTCAGATTGGAAAAAGTTCCTATTATCAACTACCTAAAAACAAGGTTTAGGTGTGTGGATACTCAAAACTGGATTCTTTTATTTCAAATAACAAATGTGAATTAAAACATACTGCAATTACACAGATAGAATATACATTCAGCATTCTTCAAACATCCAAACATGGACAAAGGATCAAAAAGGAAATTACTTGTGTGACATTAGGCCCTTTTTCTGGTTCAGCACCAAGTGAGTGGGCTTTCTCCTGCCGCATCTTAGCTAGTGCAGCCTCTCTTTCAGCAGCTTCACGAGCTTCTCTTTCACGAGCTTCTACTTCCTCCTTATGCTTCCTCTCAGCTTCAGCAGCTTCCCTTTCCAGACGTTCTTGCTCTTCTCTCCTCTGTCGTTCTCTAGCCTTGCATAACCAAAAAGAAGAGGAAAAAGAAGAAGGCAAGAAAAGATATTAGAATAACCAGAAAACATAACTACATAATGAGTGGTGCTCCTGCCACCCCTTAATTTATTTTATGAAACCCTTTTTCTAGATTTAAGTGTTAAAATTCTACAAATAACGTTTTAGATAAATAAATTAACCTATTTTTCCATTTTTAACTGGTTATCTCTCTAAACTTCATTCAAATCGTTCCCTATTATGATTCCATAATCGATTGTAATCTCACTTTATATTGACTCCATTTTAATTGTAGTTGAACTTTTTGAGATTTCTAGTCTTCTACGTTAGATTCTAAATTTTAAATTTTCATTATCTTATCTGTTCCTGATATAGTTCTAACCCACTGGCTTTCTTTGAACCTTATCCATTTTTGTTTGTTGCTTTAAGAGAAAAATTAATAAAAGAATTATCAAATAGTTTCTAGAGAGAAAGTTACGTGTTTGATTGTATGAGTTTAAGTGTTTATTTTAACTTTCTCTGATTTTTTTCAGTTCTCTTTTTACAAGGCTAAAACAGTAACCTTACAGTTTAAGGGGTGGTAACAGCAAGAAGTTTGTAGCCGCTGACCACCCGAGTTCGATCCTTGAGGGTAGTAAGGGGGAAAAATAAAAAATTATTTGGGCTTTGCCCACCTCCCTTACTTTTTAAAAAGAGGAAAAAAAAAAAACCTTACAGTTTAAGGGGTTTCTTAAGACTTTCAAATGGGTGTTAACAGCTCAATTCTTCAGTAATTGTTTATAAATCATAAGCCTTTGCTAGTGAGGACAATGGGAAACAAGGGCATGCTATATCTGGACCAAGCCTTAAACAAGTGCAAACAATGAAGCTTAAAACTCAACATACTTGATCAGCTTCGAGAGCTGCTCTGTAAGCAGCATCTTGTTCTTCTCTCAATCGCACGTTGTTCCTTCTTTCTTCTGCATCAAGCCTCGCTTGCAGAAGAACAGGGTTACTTTCTTCAATCACTTTCTGTAGTATCATGAGCATTTCTTCCGGAGATTTTGGTCCCTCAACCTTCAGATCAAGAAGAAGATGCCCAAAAAACAAAAAAAAAAAGGTTATGCACACAACTAGCGACAACTTCTCATCATAAGGCACTAGTCGAAAAAAAAGATTTGGGACCCGAACTGATTAAATTGCATAAAAGTGGTAATGTGATCCAAAATTCTTACAAAGTGTTAAAGGTCATCTTCAACAAGGTTAACTTTTTGACAGAAGACTCTTAAAACAAAGAAAAATATATAGAAAGAGTTAAAAAGAATTACATCACTCAATTTCAAAGAGAACACGGGGTGTTGAGGGTGAAAGTAAAGTGCTTCAACCAAACTAATCAAGAAAAAATTAAGACCGTCCAGCATCAGTGGTTTCGTTTAATTTAGGCCCCATATAAAATGGAAAAAAAACAAATAAATTTACTGAAAAAAAGTTAAAGATAAAACAAAGGGCGATAAGAAGAATTAATCATGAAAAATTTAGGCCTCATGCGGTGGCTGAACAACTTAACATAACCATTGAAAACAAACATATACATATTTTTTGGGTGTGTGATAAATCTAGGCATCGTGAAGTGGCTTTACAAAGCACATTGCCCAAACTATTTTTCAGAATAGTGGAAGGCAAGAAGAGGTCATTTTAGGCCACTAGCCACTAGCTACCCATCGACATATAGAAGCATGCCATTGAAGTGAAAATGTACAATGCAATGATCCACCTCCTCTCTAAATCTGTTCTTCACCACTTGCAGAGAACTAATCATAATGGTCGAACATATAACAAGCAGCCAGAAACAAAAACACCATCTAGAATTGTATACATACAATACAATGATCCATCTCCTCAGAAAACTAAACTTCAAAAAGTGAAGAACAGAAACTAAAATCTATGAATAGTCAAATGCACCCTAACTATGATAGTCAAACAGAAACCAGAAACACTGAGTAGAAGCAACATTCGCATTTCCCTCCAGATTACAAATGCATGACTTGGTTGGGAAAAGTTCATGCCTTCTTTATCAACCTGACCAGCACTTCCTAATAAAAGTCAAAAAGCAAATTGCTTATACTCTCTAAAGATAACACAGCTAAATTATTCACCGTTTCTCCATGAAGTATATTAATTTTATACAACCAAAGAGAAACTAAGCAAACTTTTCAACCCGTTCAATCATTAAACCCTCATTTTCCAGCTCTTACATTATCCCCAAGGACTTTAAAACTTCCAATATATTCCAATAATATGATAAACAAAAGAGCAAAGATGGATTATTTCTCACCAAATGCGAACTTCAGCATATTCCAAAAACCCAAAAAAAAAAGGGAAAAGGAAAAAAAAAGGGCATAGGAAGGCTCATAATAATAATAATAATGATGATGATGACAAATACCTGCTGAAGCAAAGCTATCCTCTGATTGGCAGCAGGCATAACCACAGCACAAAAGGGATACCTCGAAGCCTTCAAGCTGTTACTCATCTTAAACCCTTCACTAGCCCTAATACTCCCTCCCCAAGAAACAAAATTCTCGTTCACAAAGGCCGCCAAGACCTCGTTACAAAGCGTCCCCTCGCAAAAGGCAGGTGTATCGGGATGATCCGGGGAGTGCAAGTACACAAACAGCAATTTAAACGCGCTCCTCGACCTCTGCAAAGCGTCCATAAAACCCTCAGAAACAAAATTCGGCTTTACATTCCCGTAATCTCTCTCAAAAACTGCCACGAATTCCATAGCTTCTACTGCCGCGGCCGAAACGGATACTAATCGGGTCGATGACTCTCCGCTACGACCCGGATTCAACCCGAGCATTCCCAAAGAATACGACAAAACTCCGCCAGCAGCCCACAGGCCCAGCCCGACCGCACCCGAAACGAGACCGATACTGGCCGAAATCACGGAATAAGGCAAGGTGATTAGCCTCCAAGCCAAACCAGTACCCGCGACGGCGTTTCCCGGAGAATCGGGGCGGTCAACGGGATTTTGACCATCGCGGGACGATAAATTGGCTGTAACTTGGGCGTTGGGAGTTAGTTCTTGCCGTTCCAGAGGCGGATTCGAGGACGTGAAGGAGGAGATCGCGAGTTCGAGGTCCCAATCATGCGCTTGAAGAATCTCCGTACACAAATCGGGGTCTTCTAAGCCTGTGATCGCCTGAAAATACGCTAATTTATCGGCTACATCAACCATTATCTCTCTTTCTATCGAGTGAAGTGAATATTTTAGGGTTAGAGTTTCTTCAAATTGAAAAAACAACAATTAAAAATCAATTCTGTTTTCGCACACTGGAAACGAACTGGAAGAAAGTTATGTTCGTGCTCTTGGGAGTTTTATTAGTTTGGTAATCGGCATGCGCGAGGTAACATCCAAATGGCCGACACTCTATGTTACGAAATTACTGAAGTGCCATTTCGGTGTTTGTGAGTTATTTCGGAAAACAAATGAGCATGGCGATTACGCTTAGAAAAGAAAATCCTGGCCAGAAAACTTAAATTTTTAATTCACATTAATTTTTAAAAAAAAAACTTAAAATTATATCAGTAAGCATTTTAATTTACTTTATTTTCTTTATTTTGTTATTTTATTTTAAAATAATTATTCTCTTTAATTCATTGTGGGTTGTAAGTTAACTCGTTACAAGATTACTATAAATTAAAAAAAATAATTTAAAAATATACGGACGCCCAGGACCGGCCCAAGTGCAACTTATGTCCGGCCCTTATATTTTCTCTGATATGGGCTTGAAAAAGCGTGCCAGGACCATTAATTTAGTATTCCTAGAGGCGATCTAGCTGACTAGCCACCTATCAAGAGGAAATGTGAAACGATACCGTTGAAGTGTGCGAGCAACTTGAGGCAGCATTATTGCTTTCGTTCTAGAGTAATGCTTTTCACACCCTTAAAATATCCTCATAAAACTGAACACTAGCTATCTTTGAATTTTAACCATAGTAAATTACATGAAATGGTTGTTATAAATTTAATTAAACTTGAATGTCTTTCAAATCATAAATCCTAGCTATATTTGAGTTCTAACATATAATATAATTGAAAGTATGTTTATAATTTAGTTAATTTATTTTATATGAGAGTAAAGTTAATTAAAAGTTTAAAACTCTATTATAATTTATTTTGTGTGTGTGTGTGTAAAATTTCATAACAAGTTTAAAAGGGTGACTCTTCTTTCAATTTTGATTATTTTGTTTGTGGCTTTTACAGATTATATATAGTCCAAAGTCCATATTCATTTATGTCTTCGAACACTATATGTAGTTCACAGTTAAAAAGAATAGAAAAAGAGAAATAAATTGTATAATCTGATTGTAAATATCAATTATAATCTATGATGTAATATTAATAATAATCTTATATATCTATATATAATAGAATATGATATGATCGTTTCAAATAGTCTATCATATGCTTTTTATCCCACTAGCAAACATGCCCTCTCTATGTAGTAAATGGACACGCACACACATAATCATGTCCATTGCGGTGTGGAAATCTTAATTAGTTATCAAATATGCAGTCCTTGTAAGGAGGAGTTATCTCAACTTAATTTTTTTACTAAAATTTTGATTTATTGATTTTATGCAATTTAATAGTAGATATTGAAAGCCAAATTAGCATTTAATGATGTGCCATCCATTATTGGATTGTATGAGATAAATAAATCAAAATTTATGTTAAAAATTTGAGTAAAATTTTAAGTTGAAATGACTTGACTCTTCCTTGTATATTATAAAACTGGAATCTTTTTATTTTATATACATATAAAAATGTCATTAATTCATTAGTGTTATAAGTTTATCTCATTAATAATTGTATAAAAAAATCATTTATTACCAAACACAAGGTAATTATTGATTGATGACATGTTATTTGAGATATAAATTTTTACATCAAGTTTTTTTAATATATCATTTCTCTTTTTTAAAATATTGATCAAACTCCACAATGCATGGTGGGGATTTAATTTATTTCCTCAATATGAGTGAAGACAATCTTCTCCCTTTCGAAACGTGAGTAGAGTAGACGTCTCTCGAATATTAAAGAGGGTTGAAAATCTGGGTTGTCCTATATAAGGATTGTAAATTAGTCCCAGTAATTATCTGATTGTAAATATCAATTGTAATATGAGCAATAGTTTCATGTAATCAAAAAAAAAAAATGTTGATCAAACTAGGAGCCAATGTATATTTTTTGTAATTAATTATAATTAAGAAAAGGATGGGCAAAGATCAAGTCAATTTTTTAGTCCCTACCTCCATCAAAATTCAAACTACAAAAGCATTATAAAAATAAATGGGAGATTGCCAATTTTCTAACTATTGAAATCAATATATACCACTTATCTCTCCACAATTAATAGCCAAAACCCCATTGACACAAAAAAATTAAAGGAAAAGAGGGATATATGGGTAATTCATTTAGTAGTTAATCTTGAAAAAAAATAAATATATATTTATTATATGAAAATGTAAAAAAGTAACAGAAAGCATAAGAAAAATATTCTATTATTAAATTTTTATTCACTCCAAAACATATATCTTCTTGTTTTTATTTTTAGTACTTAAATTTTTATTTTAAATTTCATTAATATGATTTATTTAGTTTATAATAAATATGAATAAAAATATATTTAAAAATAAGGATAATACTATAAAATTATATTGTCATGGAAAATTTTTAGCTATTATGAAAATTATAAAGTAGTGAATGGTATACATTGATTTTTAGTAAGTGAGAAATTGGCAATCTCCCAAAATAAATTTTACCAACCATAATATAGTTTTATCTATAAATTACTATGAGTTCATATTACTGAGAGCGAGATATCATGAAATTTCTTATTTATACCTGTTTGTTCTAATGACACAAAGGAATAATAACAATAATTTTCTAATATGGCTTATACAATAATTGTCTAAAGCCGAGTATACCTAGTGACGATAAATTATATGAGTTTATCAATAGTTTATGTCTAAAACAATTATCATATTGTTTTTCTTTGACCACTCTCAAATAAAAATTCTAAACTAAATATATAAATTAATATTACCGAATAGTTATACTAGAACAAAATAGTTTAAACTTTCTTTATATACATATATATTCTCCGCTATTTTTGTCGAAATTTTGGCATCCCCATGCATGCATGAAGTGTTTGATGCTAAAGAAGAAATTATTTGCATTAAGCTTTATTTCCAATGTAAAAGTAAGCACCCCCATCGTAAATATCATTGTGTCAAATGCCAAGTGTTGCATTTATGTTTCCGATGCAGCATCTCTTTGCACATGGCCATGCATAGTACTTAGCCTAGAAAACTATGTGGAAATCTCAGACCTTTGTTTTCTCACCATTCTGTTCATTTGCTGCAACTTTAATGTTAGCCCGATTCTGTTTGTTCTTCTCTGAAAGTTCAAACTCAGCTAAATTTGCAAGTTCCTCAACAGCTTCAACCATGGATTCAATCCGAGAAGCAGTTTCAATCTGTAATGAAGCAAAACTTACCATCGAAATCATTCCCGTGAGAGGGATTGCAGCCGCTGGTTTGGGGGTTCTGTCCGGTTTCTTATTTTCAGAAGTTCCAGCTTCTGAAAGTGAAAGTGATTTTAAGTCATCTTTAAGCTCCTTTACTGCGGCATTCATTTCTTCAACTAACAAGTCTATGGTTGATGATTTTTTCATTGTCTTGATAATTTTCGCTAGCTCCTTTACGACACTTGAAGAATTGGAGCTTACTCTCAAGCAAGTATTGCTGGGAAGCTTCTTTATAAACTCCGGCTCCTGCTTGTTGATATTGCAATTGTTAAAGCTTGCGTTAGTAATTGTATCAGGTTCTTCAAGAAGTAATATAATTAATGAATGAATATGAATTGTACTATTAAGCGACTTGGGTTACCTGGTTCTCTGAATTGATGCAGGCATTGAGAGCCTCTATGCAATAAGCACAACTACGGATTGCTGCTCCAACTTTGAGGTATTGTTTCCATGGATGTCTGAAGTTGAAGCGGCCATGGGCAGGCTCCCATCTAGCAAAGTTGGCCTATGTCAAAGCAAGGCCATTTTTATAACTTCAGTCAAGGATGATATCTAAAGTTATGGACTGTATATTCATTTTAGCAGTCCTGTCACATACCATAGATTCTTCTGTTGCCTTTGTGTTTAGCACACATTTGTAACCTAGGAAAATTTTTTGAGCTTCTTCCTCACTATTAGTTAGTCCCCCACCATGATTAAAATACTCAACTGCACAACCTGAGATGATAGTGGGAAAGAGGAAAGACATTAGAGATAAATCATGTGTACTATTAAAGAACTATTGCAAAGTTCAGAAAAATGTGTATCCAAGTATCCAACAAATTATAGCAAAAGTACCATCTATGGAATTGGCAAGTTTGTCCATGTTTCGAATGATTAGATTATAGAGATCCCTGCCAGCCCAAATTGGGCGAATAAGCATGCTAACAAGAATGCACAAAGAAGTTCCAATGACAATGGTGGATATTCTTTGATGTGCCAAGTTAAATAGTTTATCCACGCGATAACCTGATACTGTGACAAAGCTGAAGGTGAGGATGAAGATCATAGCACCATAATCAAACCGGGCTTTTACTGTTGGAATAAATCTTGAGAAGGTAGCTGCAGAAGCTGGATTAAGAAAGATGGCACAGCTTGAGTCAGTTCGGTTGTTTAGATGCTACAAATCAAGGTCTTTTATTATGCACGTACGCAAGTAAACACAGACCTAATAGAAATATTGAGGCTCCAGTGATTAGGGGTTCAAGCTTCTCTCCTGATTGACTAGCAATCCAATGGACGCCAAGAGCAAGAAATCCAGCAAGCAGCGTTCCAAATACTCTGTTCAAACATTTAGCTAGAGTTGCTCCTGCAATTGGACAAAGTTTCCGTTAGTTGATATTTTCAGTGACGTTAAGCTGCTGAGAAGAGACTTACCAACAGTGTTTTCAAACACAACCACAACTGTCATAATTGCCCACATGGCATTTCCTCCAACACCTTCATACAAAGGCCTCGTATAATAAAACAGTGAGACCACAGCCAGTGCTATCCCCACCTTAAGGCCATGGATCACTTTTCTTGGGTCATCTACTCCTAGATCCCATGCTTTCTCGAGGAATCTCCATACTTTCAAAACCAACCCTCCAATCATATTCTTCACGCCAAGCCAGAGTCTGCTGGCTAGCCCTGCCTCGGGAACCAACGTCTCGGATGAGCCATCTGCCACCCTTATCTTCCATTCCACTCCATCGAACACTTCTTTCTGGCGAGCCATTTTTGAGAGATGGTTGGTTATGTGTGTTAGTTTTCTTAACGGGGACGAAGAAAAATATTAGTCCCTGGACACCCCGATGCCATGCAATGGGAAGGTGTTGCTCGCTTGTATACTCATCATGGCATATATATAAAAAAGAAGTATATGGTATCAAGCACTAGCACTCATTTGTCAAAAGAAAAACAAGAATAAAAAAGAATATTTCAATGGCATGGGGATTCAAGAACCGCTTCTTGTTGTTTTTGGTAGGTATGTTTGGCATTGTGGGACACAGGTGGCCACGATCAATCTCTTGTGACTCGTGCATACAGCATATGTGCGTATATTAATATAAAGATACCTAATTTATCTAAACCGAAATGGAAAGCCAAAAATCCTGCAATTCCCGTCATTTTTAATTGAATCTTTATTCTTTAATCTTTACCGCGATATGTTAGTTTAGCCCAAGAAGGAGTCACTCGTACCTTGTCAAAATGTTCACGAGGTAATCCATCAGCTATTATCCGGGGCGAATCATAGATTTATGATTTAGTTTCCAAACAAAACGTTTCCACTGTTCATATATTCCTCTATTACCTGTCTTAATTAGGAAGAGCATCGTCTGAGGAAAAAGCATTAGGCATGATGATGACAATTGTTTGTTATGATGAGAGTTATCTTCTTGTTGCCCCATATATGTTGATGAACTTGAACATATCTATATGCCCTTGTGGCCCCATATAGTTTTCCTCTAACATGTGCGCCTGAGTATATATTTTCGTTCAAGCATTTTGCTTATGTGACATTAAAAAAGAAAAAAATGCGAAATGCATTGATCAGAAATAGAAATGGCACTTGTGTGCTGTATGATCAATCTTTCCAGCTTCTTATAATCTTATTTGCTAACTATGTTCAATCTTTCTTGCTTCTTATGTTGGGATTTATCTCTTGAAAAAATAAACACACAGATATTTTCTTCCTCTGCACGACAGGTCCTCAACAGATTAGCTCATAAATCCAAACCAAAGCTTAAGAAGCTATTGATTTTCACTAGAAAATCAAGTATACAAGCTCATAACATACGTGAGCACGCCGTGTGTTTGCACAAGAGGGCTCAAATTTTAAGCTCATTTTCTGGAGATTGCTAACTTTAGAACCTCTCCTTCAAGTCATTTTCAAGTTGAGTGAGGAACCCAAAACGGGTCTGCAATATTTTTATGCACCATTACTTAAAGAGGAGTATCACATAGATGAAGATGATAAAGTTATTACAAATTGGCTGCATGGAAAACGTTAAATATTCGTTTGCAAATTAGGTCATGAGTAAAACAATCCAGGAAACCCAACGGTTTGATTTTTTTGGTCCAAGTGCGGGGGGCACTATTGTTTAAAATAGCATTTCAGTTGGTCTCTGTGCTGATTTCACTTGATAAAGAAAGAACACTTATCTTTCTTTACAGTGCTGTACTGATTTGAAAGGCTAACTCAACTATCAAAAAAATGCCCTTCAATTTCACAAATTCTCACCAAATGTGATTATCATATGCTTACTATAGTAATTTATCAGAACTCATACATATTTTGGCAAAAGTTGATAATGACTCAACCCTTATGTCTGAATCAATGGTTGAATAAGCATCAACTACCCTCGCTGTTTCTGCACTAGCTACAGACTTTTTTTAACATATATTTGCCCTTGTTTCATCTTGCGTCTTATTCGGCTCTCTTAATAAGCTCAAATTCGCACAGTAAAAGCATAAAAATTTGAAGAAATGAACAGACAACAACATCAGCCCAAGCAGAAAAGGGAAATATATATATATATATATATATATATCTGCGGATTTGGCAAGAAACATTGGTACAAAATCACAAGGCATTTAAAATTGATAAAATGGCCATTGCGTATCATGAGACTGGGTAAACTTTCCACCAAAGTTTGAAAGTGAAATTGGAACACATTTTGATCATCAATTTATCTAGCATGATTACAGGCTTAGAAGAGTTTCTATTCGTAATATTTTTGAGTAAAATGAAATCAAATAAAACAGTATTTGTATGTAACATTCAGATAGCGGAGAGCCTAAATTTTTTCATTTGTACTTATGAAACAATATGTAGGTCAAAATACAATTCCATGGTTATACTACAATTAAACTTTGACTATCAGTAACAGCATATTAACACACTATATATGGCAAAAACGACCAAAAACAAAAAACATGCTTTAAAAATCCCCTGAGTCTTGTCTGTCTAGCTGATGCAACTTAACAGAACCAACTGTTGCAATAGAAGTTTCTATCATGGGTTTTGCTTCTGGTGAAAGCCAGGCTCCATAAAAATCCCTTCTCCAATCACGACCATTTGAGTAATCAGATTATATAATTCTTGCTTTTTCTTGGAAAGCATTTCCTAACCCATCAACCACATACATCACAACTCCATCTTCATTACCAAGAAATGGAATGAAGAACCACCGTTACCCACTTCGGCTGCGGCTCTTCAATTTTCAGAACACCAATCACAGCAGGCCCTTAAAGTGAACGCTCAAGGTATCTCTGAAACTGTTTTTTACTTTGCAGTCGATCATTGAAGTGTTCGGCTCAGCTGATAGGCAGCAAAGGTTGCTGATAACCGTCTAGCAGAGGAATCCTATCATCCATTGTATTATTGGCTTGATTCATTGAGTCCATTCCACTCATGTTTGTTTGTTGTAGAAGCTGCACTAGGGACCAGATTATATCCAACCTTGTTACATGCTCTACATTCTTGTTTTTCTGTAATGCATTTTGCAATCAGTTTACGAGAAACTACATTGAAGTCATCTTAATATCAAAACTTGTTTCTTTCTTGCTTACCTCAACAATGAAGCGTGCCCATATCTTATCCTCTCGACGTTCCAACACTCCCTTCCAGATATTCAACCCAAAACCCCTAATCATATCTGCTATTTCAAGAAAGAATCCTCTGTCCTCACAAAGCATCTGTGAAAAGCGAAAATCAGCAAGCAAGTTTTATGTATTAGATAATAAAAATTTTCTTGTCCCCCTCTCATACCTCTATAAGCATTTGGTGGGGCGTACTGAGGTCCTGAACTATTATCGGGCAACTCAATGTTGGACCCTCAACTTCACATGCCCATGTAGCACAACCACCACCATTATGACCCCCTGTGCTGTTGTCTTTCAAAACAACTCCGTTCTCCTTGTCAATAAGCTAAAACAAGACACAAATTTTATTTTGTTAGTGAACAATGGAAACCAGATCTAAGCTTTGTTTAAGCCTGTTGTATAGCAAAAATAAATAAACCAACCTTTGGTTCTTCAGCTTCTTTAATCTTATCTGCACATTGTGTAATGCTTTTTAAGAAAAGCATGTGCTTGATTGTGAGATCCAATAAACAGTCAATGCTACACTGTTACATCATCAAAAACAAAATGCATTAGTTTTCTGATTCTGCAAAATATAGCAATGTTGTAAAGGCAAAAAATTATCACCCCAAGAACTGTATGTAATGGTACCGCTTGTGTACTTTCCAGACTTTAATATTTGTACCTTTGCACCATTAGGGATGATGTCTCTCAACTCTTTGAGACGATCTTGGATCTGCTGACGGTCTTTGGGCCTTGGCCGTGTACTTTCCCCTGGTCTCGCTCTTTTTTTACTCACCTTCATGTGTTTCTCAGGCTTCTGGCGTGACACTGCTACAGCATTTTCAGCATTGATGCTATAACTATCATCAATCCATAAACCAACTTGTGACTTTGGAAGAACATCTTTCTTCCACACAAGATTGCTTGTGTTCTGTTTATTATGGACATCTTGCACCAAACTAATGCTTCCAGCAGAGCAAGGAAGTTTTGTCCACTGAACTTTATTACCATTAGAGGAAGAACTTTCCACTTTCCTTCTTTTAGAACTGAAAAATTGATCCTCTAAACTACATTTAGTGATAGTACTACAATTAGTTGAACTATGCAAAAGCTCTTCAAGCCTTAACTCAGAGAACAATCCTTTGCGGGGGCTAGCTGCAGAATCAACACCCAGTTCTGTAATGCACTCTGACATATGAGTGCTAATAGCTAACTGATCACCACTTACTGCAGGCTTTATGTAATCTTCCCAACATTTCCCAATATCAGCTCCTGCACACCCAGAATTAAGTCCCAAACCATCAAACAGATCATTTTGCACACTCTGAATAACCTCAAATTTTGATTGTCCATTGGCTAGGAATGCATCAGTAGTTGAACTTTGCACTGAACTACTCGGATGCTTGATTGGATTGACCACTGTAACATCACCCTCAACCATAGCATAGGAAACTGGAGCACCTCCTGACAGTAAGAGATTATTACATACAGTGGTTTCCATTCTGTGAAAGCTATGGTCTGGTGAAGGAGTAAACCACTGAGACATATCATCCACTGCATGGGAGCTTGAGAGGTCTACTGCAAAATCTGACAATTTAAACTCCTCTGTCAATCTGGGTAGGTTATTTGCAAACTCAGTAAGCTCATCTGCAGTTTCAAGAAATAACCGAGAAGAATGCTGGTTGTCCATCATCTCTCCTGAGCTAACTGTAAAAGTTTTTTCCTTGTCAACCAATCCCTCTGTGCTATACATTGAAGTGAACATTGACTCCTGGATCACACTTTCAGATAGGAACGGTTGCTCAAATGAAGTCAAAATTGAACCCTCATCACTCCATGTACTAATGCAGGGCGTATTGGCAACCGAGTTTTTAACAGAACAAGAAGACTGTAAAAAAACCTGCTGGCACTGTGTATCAGGATTATATGGTGACAGGACTTGAGCATCTTGGCCAGCTGTTTGTGGTTTATTATAATCATAAGATGAGTTGAAATGAAGGGGACATATCCTTCCACAATCATTCTCTGATGAGCTCTGATCTGCCATTGAGCAAGGGTTTCCCATCAGCTCCCTAGAGTTGCCACCATGAGCAGGTGCAAGATTCTGAGTAAAGGAACTTCCAGGTGACACTAAGGAAGCAAAGATTGCATTAAGATCATAGTTTCCACTGTTTAAAGATTGCGACGTGTTTTCCAATTGGATAAGCCCATCAAAATTTTCCATCTCTTGAAACAATCTTCTTGTCTGATCCAAAAACTCCAAATTCTCCAACATCTGCAACAGCAACACCTTTACGATCAATCAAATGCATTCAACCACGCTAAAATTATCTCTGTAGCTTAATTACTGAAAGTGTAAGTCCACATTCGAATCAAAGTAACCATATAAACTAGCTGAAAAAACTTATATGGTCCATAATAGGATCTCTCGTAGTAAAGTGCAACCCACCATCATGCATTAATAACAATAGAATTAAATAGACACATCCCCAAATTCAGATTGTAAATAGAACTTTCGAAGCTTATAATTATCTCAATTCTGTAATTTACTAACCTTTTGGGTGGATCCAAACTGCAGCACTCCTCGTGATTCCACCGGGACTACTGCAATTGTCTGTAAATAGCACATAAATGTAACTAATATTGCTGATGGCATTTTTGATGAATATTCAATAATATTATATCATTCTTTTTACAACAGAAGCTACCTGTATTCCAGATGAAAATTGGCCACGAAAGTCTGAATCACTCTGTAAATAAGAGGAAAGCTACAATTTAGTACATAAAAACCAGCCAGCATCCACTTTTTCTAAATTGATAGATCGAGTAAAGTGAAGAATAATTTGACAAGAAGTGATGCTTGTAAGCTAATTGGCAAGAACTGATTTAATTGCAGTTCAAATAGAAGTAATTGCTGAATTACCAGAAATGCATCTTGACTTCTAGCAAGGGAGTTCCATCCTCCACCACGAGCATCAGAGAACATCCATTTGTGCTTTCCAGTGATAGCAGCTTCGCCAATTATTCTGCATTAAGCAATAACATCGAGATCAACCCTTTGAAAGTCCTTTCAAATGCTGCAACTCCAAAAAAAATGTCAAAACCAAATGATCTTGCAGGTGAATTTTTGGGAAATTAATGGTTGAAGAAGTGACCATTAGAAAATTAAACATACCCTTCACCCAGCATGTGAACTTGTAGAAGCATACTACTAACCACTGTTGCCATTCGTTCATCATAGTAAGCATCTTCCAGAGTCAACAACCTAAACAATCCAAAGGTGAATATACATTAAAAAATAGAAAATAAAAAGTAATAAATTTGCTAATAATATTAATCATTCAACAACCTTATGTTTACTTCGAAAAATTCTTTAATCTTCATAAAAAATGGAAGCAATTGCTTGAAATGTTGAACAAAAAGTATAGTCCTTACTCCTTAGCCATGTTATGCAATCTTATAACAAATGTAAAGAAAGCAGTTTTACTAATTTTCTCAGAAAGAAATATATAAAACAAAAAATTTGCTGAGACATCTGAATCCGCAAGGAAGAAAATTGCGGACAGAAAACCAAGTCGTAATTAACGAATACATATCAATTGTTCACGCTCCCATTTTCTCTCCACATTCGAAATTCAGATGAAATTTGTTCACTTGCATACAGAAGTTCAACCTCACCTCAGCACAAGTTAAAACTTTAAACCAGTATGCATGTTTTCAGGGGCGGTAACTCGTGTCGTGGTGTCATAAGAAAAATTGAATATTTGTTACAAACTTGAAGCCAAAAGGCAGCTAACTTTGGAAGAAAGCAAACAAAAGAAACAAAATTTTGCAAAGACTTACATAGAGTTTCGCTTATCAAAACACCAAAATACCCCATAAGACCACCCATTACAGCAACATAAACTCTTAAGCATCCTCTTTACAGCCGAACCCATTTCTGCTTCACCCATTACACCAGCAAAATCAAAAGTTGAAGACCCAAAACTCACTTCTTACAGCCCCATTAACCGATTTGACATCCGAGTCAAGCAACCAGCCAGCCAGCCACCTTAACCACAACTGTTTTTCCAAAACAAAGAATACACTTTCCCGCACTAAAAAGATAAAGCCAAGAAGAACGGAAAGAGATGAAAAAAAAATGTGGGTTTGTGAAAGTAAGTTGGAGGAAGTTGTTTATGTAAGTAACTCAAGAGTTTGTATGTCCACAAGAAAAAGAATATACGGTTATATATATGGATGCACAAAGTGGTTAAACTTAAAAAGCTTGTTTTATGACACTTTTCTATATAAATAAGAGCAACTGAGCAAGTGAAGATGAGAAGGCAGAGTTTTTTGGACTAAATTATTGAGTTTGCTTTTTTTTTTTTTTTGGGACAAAAATGAAATCTGATCATAACAGTCTCGATCTTTGAAGGGGAAGAACGAGACTGAGATCTTCAACATCTAATATCTCTTGTCTTGTGCTGTACTGTCGTCCGGTTTGATTTGT
The DNA here is from genome assembly GCA_030449075.1 of Murraya paniculata. Lineage (NCBI taxonomy): Eukaryota > Viridiplantae > Streptophyta > Magnoliopsida > Sapindales > Rutaceae > Murraya > Murraya paniculata. Next base: position 1,740,224 of record JAEVFN010000035.1, on the reverse strand, counting down.
CCCACCTCGTATGTTTTTTACCGGCTATAACCGGTAACGGTAGTTGGTTTTCTCTTTTGTTCCAGTTTAATATCTCACGATAATTTTATAATCTCTTGAGTCATTTACGTTGGTAGATTGAATAATAATGCGTACAAGATTTGTTCTCTTTACTTTGTCATAATGAGTGGAAATTTGTTTACGTCTACTAAGATTTGTTAGCTTTTGATTTACTCCTCCTAAATTAAATCTTGATGATCGATATCAGATTACACTAGATTTTGGTCGATTATGGAAGAATTGCTATGCTTTATAAGAGATTTTTTCTTTTATCTACGAGACTTTATTACGTTTAATTATGATTTAAAGATTTTAATAGCCTATCACTTGTTGATGCGGATCTTTGTATTTGTTATGCGTCGTCCTATTTGTTGCATTTTTATTACGTAACTTAATTGTTCAAAGATTTTATTTGGGGGGCTAATGATTTTCTCATAAAAGCTGAAAAACACTAATTCATGTAATCTAATCATTTGATGGTGTATTTATCATGTTTGTTAAACGAAAAATAGAATAAGAAGAATAAAATCTTTATTTAAAAAAAAAATCAGAAAACATGTTGAATATTTGGTAAGTCAAGATATATAATCTTAGCCCATTTTTATCAATTTGATATAATATGTTATACACAATATCTCGTCATAAATCAGGGCAAATCAAAAAGTACCCAATACCTCGAGTCATTATCTAAAGTCAAAACAAGATTGTGGTGGCAAATTGGCAATGAATTAATATGACTGCTGCGCGCGTGTGTATATAAAAATTAGAAATTTTCTTTTTTTTTTTAGACTCTCCTCATTTTTCAAATTTAATTAGAAAATTAGTTTAATTATAAATAAAGTGAAAAAATTAGTTTAATTATCGATATTAAAATAAAAAACTTAATATCTTAAACACTCATTTTTGAAAAAAAAAAGACTAAAAAGAAAAAAAAGAAAGGATGCTCGTCCATACATACGTATAACATGTAATAGAAAAAAATTGTGACTTTTTTTTATAATTAAAAAAAGAAAGAAGAATAAATTGTAACATTTAATTCAAAAAGGTCGGAGCCCTTGCACATGGCTCGGAGTCGCCCAGCTGAGCTTTTAACCCAACAGCGCACCAAATCGAGTGCACGGCTAGCAGCTCCGACTAGTATAAGGCTCTGGGCGGTGGGACTTTGTGGACCCAATTGCTAACTTTTTCTTCTTTCATAGCGCGTGCTCTCACTTTTCACAACTTTAGATTTTATGGTAAATCAATCTTCTTTATAAAATACGAATTCAACCAAAATAAAATAATAATTATGTTCAGTGAAATTTTAATCATCCTCTCGTGCGGGCTTGTAGGTGTAGTAGAACCAATTTTAACAATACATGTAATACAGATATTTAAAATTTTATAAGATAAAAAATTTCACATAAAAAAATTAAAGAAATTCTACAAGGCAACAAAAAAAAAAAGCTAATAAAGTGTATAATAATAATAATTCACGTATTTTTATTTTATTTCTAAACAAGTTTTAAGTGTACTAACAGTTTATAGTTGGAATTCAGAAGAGAAAAAATAAAAAATGAGGGCTCGGGCATAAATTTTGTATCTCACGCTCCCAGGAAGGAAGTAGTGGCGGCGAGCGACCGCTGGGGAAACGGCGGCGTCGCCGGAGAATATAGGACCCTGGGATGGTGGGTCCCACAATTTCTTTTCTCTTTTTTTTTTTTTTGGGGGGTGGGGGGGCGTAAAAATAGAGGGATTGGTCCCCACAGAAAGGTCGTGTGGGGTTTGTAGGGATCATTTTCTGATACCACGTTCTGCCATTGCCTCCTTTCCTTTCATTACCCTTTCCTCCGTTGCCATCGATCCGTTCCCATTTTTATATTTTGTGGGAATTTGCAGCTTCCTTCTTCTTCTTCTTCTTCTTCTTTATTTTTTTTTTTTGAACCTTGCTTAAACTTTACGCATTTCCATTTTCCTCCAATTCTTTCAATATACATATATATATTAAAATCTTAAGTAATAAATTAGAAATGTGGGCAATTGTGATGTTGTTGCGCGCACCCAAGTACCCGAGTGGCCTAATGGATGACAACTACTGCGGATTGTACTGTCCAAAATGGAAAGTAATGAATGCAGACTGTGACTCTTTGTCTTTGCTGTTCGGTCCTTAATTGAACGGGCAAATTACACTTTAATCCCTAAAATTAATCATCAACTGAATTCTTAGTTGCTACATAAAATTTAATATAGTAAAAAAAAGATGTTTCGTGCCATTTTTAAAAGTAACAGGACCGGCTGAGAAGGATGCCTTGGAGAATTTATTCTAAAAGGCCGTCTTTAAAAAAAAAACAAAAAAAAAAAAAAACTAAAAAGAAGAGAAATCGTTACTTTTAATTTCCACATATCTAATATCATGATTTTCTTTTAATTAATACCCCGCTTACTCCTCTTACGAAATCATATTTGTATTATGATTTGTTAAACTAGTAATACCCATTAAAATAGTTTGTCCAAATCTTCGCAACGTTAAATGACATGACAAGATTTGAGGTTATAATTATAAAATTAAATTCAATGGAGACCATAATGGAAGCTAGAACTGAATCATTATTGAGGTTTATGCTCTTTACACCTAGGCAATTAATCGGTATCTCAACTTCAAAGGACAAGCTTTAGTCCATCAAATTAGTAATGGTCGTTGTCAGAAGCCGACACTTGGGAAGGCTTAATCCCCTAAAATATCATGAGTTCCTGGACAAAATAGGAAAAAGAGTTGCAAAATGGAATGATCGATGTGCCAACTTCTATTTAGTTTCCTAATATGTGTCTCTATAACTCTCCATGGTGTTTTCTTTTTCTTTTTCTTTTTCTTTATCTTTTTCTTTTTCTTTAATCTCAAATTAAATGGAAGTTGATCATTTAATTTTTGGGCAGCACGTTACTAGTTGCAGAATTGATTCCCAAGATGATGAATAAGCAGCTGAATACGAGCTGTGATCTTACTCTAAAAGCTTGACTTCTCTTTTCTCTCTTTGAAATATATGCAGGGTATCCAAGGTCCCAAAATCCTAAAAAGCTTAGGGGAACATGCATTATTCTTCATAATAGAATGAAAGGAATGTTTGGCACTGCTGCATGAAGCAATGGGTCCCCATATATATTCCACGATCTTACTCTTAGTCTGAGAATCTTGACTAATTTAACTTCTAATACCAACCCCAATATCCTCTTAATTACCCTATTTCGTTTCCTTCTTTTGCTAAGCACCATCTTGTGATTTGTCTACTCCAAATGATTAAGACTAGTCAAATCCAAACCTGAATTTTATAAACACATTCATTCAGCTGTTAATTTGTTGGTTAGCATTTGCGATAATAAGGTCTGGTTTTAAATGCCTTAGCGCGAGTGGTGCGATTGACCCACAAGAGATTGCACCATGTACAATAATACATAGCCCTTAGCAACACAAACGCTTCAAAATTTTTGGCTATAGCAAAAAGCTTATGATTTTGTCTCCTTGACACTACACACGCTTCATCATAGCCGTTGAGAAATTAAGTCAACCGCCTTAAAAAGCTTTGTTTTTCACTTTTGTTTGCCCACTTTTGTTTTTTAAAAGAGAGAAATTAAATCCAGTGGCAAGATTTTATTGTTCATAAGTTTATTAATTCTACTGTTGGATTGGGGACGATTTGAATCAAGTAGTAAGAGGCCCTACATATATGATATCATTGAAATGAAGAACTGAGATATTACTTGCTTAAACATATAATACATGCTTTGCCTTATAAAGAAAGGCAAGGGGGCCAATTTAAGGATACATTGGAAGGGAACTATATATTGTTGAGAGCTATTATGTAATGCTCTCTCTTTAAACTATCAGTGGCGCATCTTATTGCATTTTTCTTCTTTTTATTCACTTTTTGAAAGTTTTGACTTGCAATAAAAGGATTTCAAATCTTTTCTACCACATTTGAACTAATAATTGTATATATAAGATTTTAATCAGGTGCACTCTGTTGTGCACCTAATCGTGCGCCACAGCGCGTGTATCGGGATTTGGGACAGTAAGATACATTGTAGGGCCCGTAGCATCCTGATTTTTGTGTGAGTACTTCTTTTTTAATGAAGATATCTTCGTATTAACAAAACAAGAATGTTATTAACAGATACAAAAATGTAAATTTTAATGTATTAACAGACAAAAAAGCATTAACTCTAATCTATTGAAATATATATATTTTTTACATTTTTGTGGCATCCTCACTTTTAAAAAAATGAGAATTTCCTCATTTTTAAAGAGTGAGAATTTTTTCATTAGAGAATATCTATAACAACAACAACAACAATTTTTTAATTAAGAATCTCTGACCATATTAAAGTTAGGGATGAGATAAAAGTAAAAAATATATACTTTAATATAGTGTATTTTGTCTGCTAGTGTATTAAAATATGTATTTTTTTCGTCTTTTAATTTTTTCCTAACTTTAATATATATATATATATATATATATATATATATATATATATATATATATATATATATATACTCACACACTTTAATAAAGAGTAATAATATAGCCACAAACTCTTGTACAAATTTATTTTGTACAAACTGATGTGACATAATTTAATTAGTTGAATTAAATATCACTTAGTTCACATAATTTATTTTCATTATTTTATATTTTCTTTTAACCAATGAATTAATGTCAAATCAGTTTGTACAATTTTAGTTTGTACAAGAGTTTGTGACTGTATCATCACTCTTTAATAAATTAAGGGGATAAAGTAAAAAATAAGAAAAACACATATTCTAATATTGTGTAGGTTGTCTTGTATTTTATATGTTTATATAGATTTCACATTTCCTCTATGCATAGCAATTAACCAATTTTATAATCTAATTATAGCATCTGTGAACAAATACTAATATCATCCTTTAAATTAAAACCTAGGGTAAAATGCTTGTCGATCAAAGAATCAATATGTTGACTTTAAAAAGAGAAAAAGAGAAAGGAAAGTATATATGTAACATGCACAAAGTCAAAGGATATATATGTGTGTATAGCTATGATAACAAATAATTGTACATCATTTATTTATATTGGATACCATTCAACAAGAATTATAAACCCAGCTTTGTTAAGATCATTAGATTCTCCTGGAGAGTTATCATAGATTGGCATTTTCAAATAAACATAAGCATTATTTGCTGCATAAGACTTACCCATATTAATCGCAAAGTATTGGATAAAAGGTATTTAGCAACTTGAAAAGTGGATGCAAAAGCTATGCATGGTTCAATCTTTATCAGCTAATGTTAATTATTAGCTTTTAATTTTAGTGTGATTTTTTCTTCTTCTTCTTCTTCTTCTTCATCATAACTAATAATACATTATTATTTCTAGCTGTGGCTTCGTATGAAAGGTATTCTCTGTGTATGTATCATCTGTCCCGAGGAAAAGGAAATAAGGTTTTGTCACTATAGCCTATAGGTGTGGCTTTTTATTCTCTCTCTTGAAAAAAGCTTACATGGATGATGGAATCTCTGTGTTCGCATTGGAAGCCAAAGCTGACAAGCCCAAGACAGGCTTTAGATTCTGTTTATTATTAAAGTGCATGCATGCCTCAAAGTTGTTGATCAGCTGGAGCACTACACAGTCTTAAGTCTAAAAGACTGAACTTAACCCAAGGCATTTACCGGATTTTAAGTGTTAAGAGAAGTAGTTGACCGAGTGCACAGCACAGAATTGGATTTGGAGTTGTGGTGGTACGTACTCGAGAGGGCCAAGACCAAGAGGAAAGTGATACGTATATTCATCAGTTAGTTATCACCCTCAACTCACAATCCAAAAGCATTTATTAGCAAAAGTGAAGGAGTTTTGATTTAATGCAGCTATCAACCACTAATGATCCAATCATGACTTTGCTCGAATCAAGGGGGTGGTGGTCTCCTCTCCTCTGCACGTCGGCCCACAGATGAATCATAGGTCCCCAAGCCGACGTGGACCCCATCCTTGGAAACAGACAAAAACACTTTACTATTCCCGCACCAGAGAATGTCCACGCCTCTAACCTTTGTGGTGCAGCACTTGTCGGCTCAAAGTTCTAATCCTCTGCGCCCAGTCACTCCCCGCTGAAGGTTAAGATCATTTTCTCTACCATGGCCAAGCCCGAGCATCAAATTAATTCTGTAAATAATCTGTAATTACCAAGCTAAATGGGTGCCCAGCCGTCACAATTGATCTGATCATCAATCAATATAATCATAGGTCTGATGATGAAATTCTGGAGCTCGGTGTTGCAGACGACCGTTCCCTGGCTGTGTTGAGCTTGAGCACCCCACGAGCCTCCTCGGTACTGATCAGGCACAATAGGCCCTCAACCATTACTTGGTGCACGAGAATCAAGAACTGGACACGTGGATGTTGATATTCGAATGGGGAATGACGGGTCAATCAGACGGCGGTTATTTTGAGGGCTATGTGTCGGTGATGCAGGGGGCAAGTGGCCGGACGGTTCAGTTGTTTTTTCTACTGCAGTTATTTCCTCTAGGGAAAGCGAAGCGAGGGGTTCACTGTTGTGTGTGGGGACCACAGGGACGGTGTCGTGCCCATTTGATGTCCTTTTGCCACGTCATTTGTCATGGTTGGTGATATGATAACTGTGTCGGGTTTTGATGATGGCAACCATACGTAATCACTCGCAACTTTCCCGAGTAATCATCTCTACGACTGTCTTTGTTTGTTCACTTGAATGAAGAGATTGAGAAGGCTCGAACCATTTCCAGTTCTGAAACAATTACTTCCACGTGTACAATACATCCGTTCCCCAGTCACAACTGCTAACCCAACGGCTTACATTTTGCAACTGGGCCTGCTTATATGGTAGGCCCATCAGTGTTTCCGTTAGCACCCTCCCTCAGCATCCACTTTCTGTGCATTTACAATTTTAACCTTGAAATTTGTTTACAGTTTACACCCTATTTTCTTCGTTTTTAATTTTCATTGTTAAAACAGGTGGGGAGAGCTGTTGTAGATCCAATATGTTCATAAGCTACTGCAAAAGGTTTTTAATTATTAAGATTGACATCAAAATGAGATTTGAAAGAACTTTATATTTATTTATTTATTTTTGAAAGAGACAAAACCATTATTTCATGATAAGTTAAATAGAGAACCCAGTAATGAAAGAGAGACACTGTCAACAAATTTATTTCAAAAATTGTTTAATTAATGTTTCACGAAAAAAAAAAAGTATCTATTTAAGAAATTATTTCATCTTAAAGATATTCAAAACCAGTTCCTTATTAGAAATCCGTTTCTATTAAATTAGCCTAGAGAATAAATTTTTAACTTTCAAAATAATTCATGGAGTTCTTATTATTAGATAGAAGGTTTATTAAAAATAATACATATATAAAGAGAAGTTAAATTTAAGAGGACCACGGTTTCAATTTCATCTATCACAGTTGATAAAAACATGCTAAATTTATGATCACTCCTGAAAATAGCCGATTTACCTTGAAGAAAAAATAACGGTGACAGGGTCATTTGTGAAATTAACGATCGGTGTTTTTGGAATAGATGCAACGGGTTGTGCATTTTTAATGGGTATATTTAGCAAATCTGTTTTGGTGGGATGCTTGCGGCCCCAGTCTAGCCATAAACGAAACCATTTTAAATTACAATGTCCGGCTTCCTTGAGTTGAAGATCGGATTCTGAGTCCGCTAGTATTTATACTAATTGGGCTTCACTTCGGCCTTGAATCAACAATTACTATTGGAAGTAAAATCATCTTCTCAACAAAGTATTGGGTGCTTTTTAACCCCATATGTTCTTTTGTTTTTACCATTTTCTCTGATATGAGTCGGTCTTTAAGTTTGATGAATCATAAGAGACAAGTGCAACGTACATTCTTCTCCACATGTGATCGAAATATCTAGTCGTTGGTGTCACAACATACATTCACTAAGATTAAATAAGAGCCAGTTAGTGTCCTACGTGGGATCCGTCCATATCTAAGATTAAAGACTACTTTGCCGGGAGTATTAAATAATTTCGGATGCACTTGCAACTTGTCAAGTTGGTGAAAATTACATGAGAAACAGCAACGTTGCTGTACTGCAACTAGTTTCCGTTAACATACATTTACTACATTGCTTTCAATCTCCAATAAAATGAAAAAAAATAATAATAATTCCAAAAAAAGTCTATCAAGGATTCTAAAGTTTGAAACTCATTATGCTCAGCTAACACCACAGGGAGTAGCGAAAAGACTAAAACACCCGGTACTCCAAAAGGGTAATCCAATTTGGCGCGTGATACTTTGGGTTTTTTGTGTTATATTTCAAAGAACTATTTGACTGTGTTATTTCCCTTCACTCGGGTTGAAAATGGGTCATTCCCTCGGATAATTCATCCGGTCACTTTCCGACAAACTGGAACTGAACTCCAAAAAGTCATCCAAACCAAAACCTAGTATGGCAAGTGTCACTTGTGTTCTTCACATTTTGAGATCACCATCCAGTTATCTGTGACCATTGGATTTGCTTCCTTACGATCAGATTCAAATCCATTAATGAAGTTAATTCAACTGCAGCCACTCTACGGTGAGTCTCTTTTCTGTGCCTTAGTTCTCAGGTTTTTGAATTTCTGGTAATTTCTGTGCCTCTCTATGCTGACTAATTGGTTAAATAATTTATTTTTTAAAATTCCTTTATCTTATTATTTCTAGATTATTTTTTATACATGGCATTTGTTTTCTGGTTAACATTTGGTATCCTCATATTTGTAGCAATATAATATAAGTGTTTTGTGAATTGATAAGTAAATGATAATTTGGGAAGATAATTGCTCCGTTCATCGGTTTTGTAAATGAAAATTCAGCTACTAATCATGTTAGTTGAAAACAAATCGAACTGTTTTCCGATGTAATTTAGAAGATGCTATTGTCATATTGAAGGTAATCGGCTATTTTATAGCGATTGGATTTGTAACTATTAGTTTCCCGTAAATTTCGGGTATTGAGAAAGAGTTTCTGCCCTTGTGGACTGGTGGAATTTAGAAGAACAATTGTGTGAAACCTACCAATGCATGAATGCGCTGAGAGGGATTTATGATACCTTTTTTTCCCCCATTCTTTCATGTTTAAATTTCATTGAAATTGTTGTATTGATGTCCATGAAGTTTTTATCCAATCTGAATGACTTTGTAGATATGGTATGGGCTAAACCTGAGATAGCTTAAATCTGACTCGTTTAGCACTTATTGGCCAGTGGGATTTTCAAATTATTGAGGAGAATTTATCACATTACTGTTTGCTTCAATGTCCTTGTACATAAGTTTTTGGCCTAATGTTGTAGTGGTGGGAGTGTCATGCTTCGAGAGTGTGGCTTACATAATTTCCATTCGAGGGTTTGGAATCCTGATTTATTTGCTTGTCATCCTTTTCAGCTGCTTCTTAATTTGAACATTTGGTTTTTCTGTTCCTCAAGCATGAATTTGTTGTTCCTATTCTCCACACATGGACATTACGGAAGTGGCCAAGCCCTGTAAATTTGATGATCAGCATACTAGTGATGTCATTGTACACCTGAGAAACTGTGAAGGAAGACCTGATAAGTTCTACTCTCACTCAGACATTCTTATAAATAAAAGCAAATTCTTTGCGGATCAGCTCACTTGTTTCGAATCTGGTGCATGCATTGAGATTCACTGCTCAAAGTTTAATTATGATTATCATGTTAACCTTCTGAGATTGTTGTATCTCCCCTCTGACTTACTTTTGGAGTCTTTTGAATCTGTTAAATCTGCTGTTGAAATTCTTCAGTTAGCAGTTCAATTCGACTGTGAAGAGATAACAAAAGTCTGTGTCCAGTACTTGGAGGCCATTCCTTGGGAGGATAAGGAAGAGGAGACAATTTTAAAAGTAGTTTCGAAACTGGGACGAGTGGCCATGCCCATATTGGCCAGGATCCAACCTGTTGACGTAAGGGCTACTAAAAATGTGTTTGTTTCAGCAGTTCGCTTTGCCACGTCCATTGGTGGGCCATGTCCTCCATTTGTTGACGATCTTAAAACCTCCGCTCAGGAACAAGTTGAATACATGCTAACCAAAGATGCGGAGACTCTATTAGTTACTGCTGATGATGAAGTAAAATCAGTGATGAAAATGGGCCTTTCACAAATATGCTCTTCATTTGAAAAGGGACTATCTTCCTTGCTTTTGGAGTCTGACCTCACATCGGGGACATTAGAGGATAAAATAATGCACGGACTATCCGATATTGAATGGATATCTAACATACTTTCCAAGATGGATTTAATGAAGGACTTTGTTTCTAACTGGGCTGAAATCTCTAATAGGATTTTGGCGGTGGTTGAAGACAAGAAACTTGATTCCTCCATGTGGGGTTTGAAAACAAAGGTGATTGAAATGACTGCCAAAGTTTTGGAAGCAGTTGGTTATGGTAGCGTAATACTCCCTTCACCATGTCGGGTAAGATTGCTAAAGACGTGGCTACCTTACATAAGGAAGATGAAGCCTCTTTTAGACTCAAAATGTAATAAGGAGACAGATTTTCCTTACAAGATGGACGAAGAGCTTTGTGAAAACATAGAGGCAGCAATTGTTCAGCTAATACTAGCATTGCCATCAAATGATCAAGCCGATATACTAGCAGACTGGCTGAGAACCGAGCAGGTTAAATATCCTGATTTGAGTGAGGCCTTTGAAGTATGGTGTTACAGAACCAAGTCGGCAAAGAGAAGATTGTTAGAGGGAAGCTTGGATAGGGTTGGCAATACCACCCTTAGCCTTTGAGCTATTGTGCTAATGTTGTCGTATGATTTTTTCTCTTTCTTTTTCCCTTGTGCAAAGATTCTTATAATCCCATTCCATGTAATGGCAACATATTATGCCCTATTTGATTATTTTGTTTCATTTCAACTTAGTTTCTCCATGCATGAATGATGCTTCCCAAGTTGTTCTGTTTTTGAAGTTGTTGTATGTGTTCGTTGTTGGGTGACGGGTGGCTGGTGACTGGTGGGGCGGTGGCAGGCAGTTGCTAAGCCCACCGACCTAATTATCTTTATAAAATTTCAGGTAGGCTCCGGGGTAGAACGATTGCCCCACCGTCGAGTCCGTTTTATTATATGACTCATAGACGAATGGTGCCTTCCTACTTGATTCCTTCCAATTTATTGACTTAGTGTATGCTTAGCTGCTGCATCACCGATTAACAACAACAAATTGTGGTTTGTTCTTTGAAATCCCCTGGCATAATTGAACCTTATTTTTTCCTAAAAGAAGTTTCTTGCTATTACGTATTCATATACTAAATGGAAGAATTGAATATCTATCTCCAATTAAAATCTCAGGAGGTCGTTGGATGAATTGAATACTGTTGTTATACTTGCTTATTAAGTTTTGATTTATGTATATAGAAATATGAATAGGTATGTGATGAATAATGTGCTAGTTGATTATTAGTAAGTTTGTGGTCATTAACCAATAATCAAGAGATATATAATCCGTCACGACCATACCTGATTAAAATTATATACGATATTAAGAATACAACACAAAACAATTGTATAATGAAACCACCCACGTACAAATCAAATCACCATCTTAATTATGTTAGAAAAAAAAAAAAACTTGTAGCCTGGCGAGTCATACCGATTATTCCTCAAATTTACAAATTCTAATCCCCACTAACCCGAAAATTTCAAGGAACAGCACAGCGCGCGCGCACTCGCCGCGCGGCACACAGAAGGGCAGAACAGTAATTAAAAATAAAAACTAATGACAAACAAAACAAGGGTTATCACTGACGACTGGTCTCTCTCTTCTACCCTTCAAATAATCACCCATCTCTTTCTATATAAATAAATAAATAAATAACAAATATTTTGTTTTTTTCTTTCTCCTCTGAAATCTGAAATCTGAAACCTGAAGCGCATACATCATCGTCGTCATCACGAAAAAAGAAAATCAGATTAAAGAAGGAAAGGAAAAGAAAGCAAAAAGGTATAAAAGGTGAGTAAGTAAAGAGAGAGAGAGGGAGATCGAATTGACTGTTAGTGAGGAAAGGAGGAGAGACGATGTACGTGAGGGCAGTGCCACCGACGGATCTGAACAGGAACACGGAGTGGTTCACGTATCCGGGAGTATGGACGACATACATATCCATTCTATTCATATCATGGCTTATTGTTCTTTCTCTCTTCAATTGCTCCTCCGGCATGGCTTGGACCCTCGTTCATCTCTTTCATTTTTTCGTACGTTCATATCTCTACTCTTTTTTTTGGTTATGGTAGGTCTTTCGGATCCCTAGGAATTGTAATTTCTGCTTGTCATATATTTCAAATTATATATTAAAAAAAAAAGATTATCAATAAAAGGAAAATTGAAACAAATAGAGCGTATTTGTGATGGATATGATGACATAATTCATTGCTTTTGCCCATCGAATTGTTGAATTTGTACATACAGGCTGAGGTGATAATTGGATAACAAAACAAATAATTTCTTCTTTGATCATTCGATTGGACGCACACTTTTAGTTACATGTCGTTGTGTTGCGTAGAAACAAGGGCATAACGTTGTTTTCGGAACTGCATAAAAGATTGTAGAGGAACTTGATGTGTTTGTTGTCACTTGCATTATTGGTGTTGCTGTCTTTTTGTTTCAGGTTACTTATCACTTCTTTCATTGGAAGAAGGGGACACCCTTTGCCGATGACCAGGGGATTTACAACGGCTTGACCTGGTGGGAGCAGATTGATAATGGAAAGCAACTCACCCGCAACAGAAAGTTTTTGACTGTTGTACCTGTTGTGCTGTGAGTGCCTTCCTTGTTCTCCTTGTCAACTTTCTTAATTGCATCTCGGATTCTCTCCCTGTGTGTATCAAGCATAATCCTTCATAAGGAATTATGTTTGGATTTCCTGTTAGAAGATAGACCTGTTGGTTGCACTCTATCTCTGTCCCCGTCAACTGGTGGTTTTATTAAATGGTTAGAAATATGCATTATTTGATTGCTTCTTCTGGTTATGCATACCATTTAGTTTATTTTTATAGTTCATATGAGTTAACCATTGGGTCTGGAGATACAACTCCACAAAGCTTTCTGGCGCAGCGTACACATGAACCGCTACAAAACCGGGCATTTTCTTTTCCTTTTGGAGTCTTGTAAAATTAATTTTGGTGGCTGGTTTAAGAGTTTGCATCACAGAGAATTTTTCTGCGGTCCAAGGGGCAAGCCACACACTAGCATCTATCTACCTATTTGGCCTGCCAAGTTGGATTTCTTTACAATAGGAAGATGAAGCTTTATAGGGATCTGAAGGGCATGAGTATTGGAGACTATTTCTGACATTGGGATAAGCTTCAAATAGCACAATGGTTTGTGTAGTTGAATTGAATTTGATCTCTGTTTTTGGCCATTCGTTTGATTCCTAGATTCTAGAATCTTCTTACTCTCAGTCATTTCGACATTTTGACTAATCTCTCATTAGACAAAGCTTCTAGCACCAGGCTTTTTATTCAAGAAAAGAATGATTTGTCAATGTAATCAGCAGTACTGTAAAAGCTGAAACATCCATGTGGTCCTGCAACTCTTTGCTTTCTTGTGATGAGTAGGTCCTTTTCTATCTTCTCTAGTGAGTATAGTAATGGAGAATAAGCTTTTGTTGTATGTATATTTTTTTCTTATCTTATAGGTTCTAGCTAGAGTCTTTCAGGAGTTTCTTTTTCTTAAATGAGAGCTATTACAATCGGATGCATAAATAGCTTGCCTTTGGCTTACCTACCCAAATAAAAATAACTCATTCTACTTAAATTGGTTTTGATTGGATTTTTGGCAAAGGAAAATTTTGAATGTATTTTGTCAATCAAATTGGCCAAAACTTAACACATGTAAGTTCATTTTACCTTAGATTAAACGATATTTTAACTCACCGCTTGTTTCATTTGGCAGGTATTTGATTGCCTCACACACAACAGACTACCAAAATCCGATGCTCTTCTTCAATACACTGGCAGTTTTTGTACTGGTGGTTGCAAAGTTCCCAAACATGCACAAGGTCCGAATATTCGGGATCAATGCCGATCATTGAACTGCTGAGGAATTTATGTTTCTTCAATTTAGTTGATAGGTTTGATCATTTTGTTGCTCCAATCTAATGGTGAATAGTGATATCCCAGTAGAGAATCAAAACTGTGAAGGCCGCATTACTTTTTACATGTGTAGTGAATACAGTATACGAATACCTCCCTCCATTACCAAGTGGAAAATTTGATATACTTGTCTTTATTTCTCTTTGCAACTGATTCATATAGATGGATTTTGGTGTTAAATGATTGTCACCTATTATGAAGTGGTTTTATCCTCAAAATAATCGGCCCTCTTCTTATCCTCTGCTTCCTCGTAGCTAAGCCCCGCATTATCTATTTCGTCAGCCTTTTACTGGCTAAAAGAGTTTTCTTTTTTACTTTCTTTTTTTTAATATCAAATTTTCCTTCACGAAAGGCAATTGGTTTTGTACGTAACTGATAGTCAGATGCCTTGGCATACTTCTAATCTAATCGTTGGTTGGTTGAAGTTGAACATATATCAAAGGTTAGGTGGTTGGCTAATAATTTTCTTAAAAAAATATTCGCACGTCGCTGTTGCTCTTAGTCAACGAGCCTGATTATATGCATAGCTTCTTGCGTTTTTAGTTTGATTAATAACCAAAATTAAACAAGGTGACTTAAACGTTGTTGGCTCTGAGTAACTTGTGAAGGAAGGCTAAACTGGATGCATTTGTCTTCAATTTCACGTTACTCAAAACTTGGAAGGTGGTCACATACACACACTCATAATTACGGAATTGCCCCACGTATCAGTTTCAATCTCAACTGAAAAGCATGCTGTAAAGCAGCAGCAGCCTCTCAAAATCGAGTAGCATATATTCTTCTGATGTAAGATTAGATTTGGGCTATTTGGACACTAGGATATTGTTTTAATAAATTAACGCTCCTGATGAAATTTAAGAATTTTCATGCAACACTGTGGTGATCTAAATTAGGTGTTCGATCGGTAAAGTTTGAATAGAATATGTTCCGTGAAAAAGTAGAATAAGACAATGAATGAGAAACTTAAAACTTAATTATAATGTGTAAAACGAAATGGGTAAATAATTACAAAACTGATGAGGTAGTTCAAAGTCATAATTCAGATGAACTATCCGGGCAACAACCGTATGCATTAAAAGTGCTTTAGCCATATCTTCTTCCACTTCCGTTTATATTTGCTAATCATTTCCATATATAGCAGCCTTAACTTGTTGAATAATTTTTCTTTTCATTTTATTATTTATAAGTCTATTATATAATCTTGATCTTTAATATCCAAAATGGTACCTCAAGTTGGACCAAAATGTGTTAATGTTGGTGGCTGCATATTCAAGTTTCCCAAACAGCTCATAAAGAAAGCAAATTGGGATTGGCAAGCAGACTAAAAGAAGACCACCACTATAGAGGGTGGCATTGGTGTAGCTAGCATACTGCCAGTTATTATGCACACCCAAGTGGCTTACAGCGAAGAACAAAGATGAACAAATAATATACCAAATAAATAAAGGTTCCTTAGATCTGAATAGACGATAAATGTATGATATCAGAACATTAGTGGGGTGAATTATTCTTCATCACACTTGCCGAGGGGAATGTTTGTGGGGTCCCTTTTTACGACCAAAGTGAGGAGGGTTTGTCAGATCTTTCTCAATCTTTTCATTATTAAAAATAATAATAAGAAAAAAGAAAAACCAAGTGCCGAGGTGGGCATGTAATGCAATGATAGTCTAATTGCAATGATGATGCAATGTGAGAGAGTCTTCAAAACTGTTTGGATATAGAAATCAGCAGGTTGTGCTTTTAGGTTGAGGCAGGTTTAGTGGTTCTAATTAACACACAGTTTTGAAGTTGCTTTTTATTCAATTTCAACTAGCTCCCTTTATGGATTATGAGTTATGACAATGTCATGTGCATATATCAGTTTTCTTACCTGGCCCTCTTCTTCTTTAAGCCATGGCCAGCTTCATGAGACTACTAGCTTGCTTTAATGCCTAGAAGAATCTCTCTGCCTGTTCACAAATTAAAAGAAGGGGAAGAATAACAAAATATGGAGAGCATTCAAGCCTAATAAACAAAGCTTTTAATTTTCACCCATAAAATTAATTTAACTCCTTACAAACTTAAACATGGTACATTATTTTTTTGTACTACTTAAGCCAAGAAGTGACACATGATACTGGGCAGTTGCCTTGCCCTTCTGCTTGCTTGATCTTTAGACATGAAATTATTAAAAAGCATATCGACATGCCCCAGCCTCGTGATCTACTTGTTGCCCTAAAAATTCTGGACTCAGCTAGCTTGTATCATCATTAATTACACAGTACCTCGCGTCACCCCTTATGAAGCCAACCTAAAATAAGCTTCAAATCCCCACCATTAACAAAGACTAAAGAGAAATTAAGGAAGCGGCTGCAAGAGATTGAGAAAGTGAAAGAGCAAGAGAAAATAAACCCGATGTATCCTATGATCTGTTAGTAACGAAGAAATCCAAACCAAGTCATGCACCCCACCTTAACAATAAATTGATAGAAAGTTAAAAAGAAACCAAATTAAGAAGAAATTGACTTCAATAAAAGAGATCCCCCCAATATATATATTTTCCTATCATCATAATATATATAATTATATATTGATCATGATGATCATCCTTTTAATTAATTACCATGATCCTCCACCTAACATTCCAGTCCAGTACCCTGAAGAATCTCCATGCTCTCTATTCTGATCCATATGATCACTTGTGCTTGAAACTTGTTTCAAGTCTTCAAATGGAAACAAAAGCCTTCCATTATTCTCTTGAACACTCTGATGATGAAGACTCCCATATCCACTTCCAAGCCCATCTATAGAGAAATTTAGGGTTGGTTTGAAATCTTGCATTGGAAACCCCGGTGCGTAAACCGTGTTTGGATCCGGTATCGGCATCGGCATGAAGGAATTCAACCCTCTTGATGAGATTCCAGTTAGCAGCTCCAAAGCTGAAAGCTGCTGAGATGCGGTAGTAGTAGTTGTTGTCGTAGTTGATGAAGATATTGGAATTTGGCTCTTGTTGTCAATATTAGGTACTTGAACCAGTTCAGAGATGCTCCTATAACCTTGAGTAGTGGCAGCCGGGAAAGCTAGGTTAAGATCTTGGCCATGATCATGGACCTTAGGGTTTTGATTATGATGACTTGGTGGTGTAGCAGGATCAGGAATCTTTTTTGAAGATGATGAAGATCTTTTGTTCTTCCTTGAACCACCACCTACAGGAATGTTTCTCAAAGACCCACCCTCGGTCCAGTACCTTCTACAAGTCTTGCAAAAGTACCTAGGCTGAGTGAGACTATAGTTGTTGTAGTAACAAAATTTTGTGTTAGTTGAATTGCACCTTGGGCAGTTCAAAGCTTGTTCCTTTTGAGGCCTTGCTTTCCTCTCTAAAGCAGCAGCAGAAGCAGGCTTTGGGCATGTGTTTGTTACTATCTCTTCTATTGGTTTCACCACAATCTCCTTGTTAAAAGGATAAGAAAGGGAAAAAAAAAAAAAGAGGATCAAACAAAGAAGATGAGCTCTCATAGAAAGATTAAAAAGAATAACAGACAAATGAAACAAACCAGAAACAAGTTAGCTTCTCTTTACACGTTTCGAGATTATATCATCCCAACATAAAGGAGAAAAGAGAGAAAAAAGAAGAAAAAAAACTTTTTTTTTTCTTCTGGGGTTTGTAATAACATAGACAAAAGAGAAAGATAAAGTGCAAGGAAAAAAAAAAAAAAGGTTGAAGAAACTGAAAAAATTACAAAACCAATCGAGTGGGGACTTGCACTAGCCATGAACAAAAATAAAAGTAGCAAATTAACAAGAAGAGAGAGACCATATATACAAATTAAGCTTTTATACCTGTGGCCACTGAGCAGTATCCATGGATATGAAAGTGATGAGATTCAAGAGAAGAGCAGAAGAATTAAATGGTAGTTTTGAAACAGAGAAAAATCAATCACTTTTTTTTCTTGAAACTGATAATAAAATCAGGAAAAGGAATGTTTTGTGATGGATTTTAGTGTATGGAAGTTCTATGTATCTCTCTCAACCTTTGCTTTATGTGCTGTCTGACTCTGAGTGTGTGTGTGTATATCATATATGAATAGAGAGAGAGAGTAGTGAGAAAGATGGGGCATTTGTCGCTAATAAATATTATATTTGTAAATTTAATATCCCATCTTAATTATTTGCCATTATTTTATTCTGAGTGGGAATATTTGTCCAACTATATATATTATTCTACAAATACACATAATAAATTCAATCTGTACATATGCATATATTTCAAACGAACAAACTTCGAAGGTAGGTTTTTATGTACTTGTGGCGCCGGTGGCTTAATGCAAATCGTATTCTTGCTTCTCTGACCAATCCATATATACATGAATCAACCC
This sequence comes from Murraya paniculata, assembly GCA_030449075.1. Classification (NCBI taxonomy): domain Eukaryota; kingdom Viridiplantae; phylum Streptophyta; class Magnoliopsida; order Sapindales; family Rutaceae; genus Murraya; species Murraya paniculata. Next base: position 1,721,664 of record JAEVFN010000035.1, on the reverse strand, counting down.
GAAGATTTTCTCGCGCGTCTCTGGTCTCCTGTTTTAACATTTCCCACTTTGTTTTCTATTGAGGCTTCGTTTTTCAGTTTTAGTTTGCCATCTTAATCGTCAAATTTAAGCCTTGTAAGTGCCGGATAAACACTTACAATTTTGCTTTAGTAATTCGGTATATTAATCATTCTCTAACATTGTTTCCTAAGCAATAAACTCTAACAAATTGAAATAATAACATATAGCTTTTAACATGGCCATCACCACCTTGCCATAATACCAAATGGAAGCCTAAATGGATAGAGCTCATCTAGCAAGTGGCTAAACTCCAGCAGTGATTTTTTTCGTTAAACAATTATCATTTGGCTTTAATAGCACAATTCATTCTTTTATTATTATTTTTTTCCATATTATTGCTTATCTCTAAAAACGATAATAAATAACCAGTGATAGAGCCATTAAGGGACAAGTGGGTGCCGCTATCCCCGCTTTGTCCAAAAAATCATAAGTTTACCCTCTTAGATTGATCAAATACGCTAAATTCGAGTTTGAATTTATTTTAAAATTAAACAAATCTCATCCATTTATAATTTATTAGTCCAATTGCATATTTGATTGTATCTATTAATTAAAAACAAAGCATAGCATCTAGTTTGATATTTGATCTAACTTAGGCAAAATGTCCAACTTAATATTAAAAGTAATATTAAGGATCCCAACATTTGGTCTCAACTTGATATGGTATTCATCTTGATAAAAATATTAATTTTAACCGGTTATGAAATTTACTATCTAGCAAATGAATGACACGTAATAGTTGGAACTTATGTTAAGATTCAACAGTTGGGATTCCTGACATTACTCTAATAGAAAAAAAAATCCGTCAAAATTAAATCAGTTATTTAAGAAAGCATAAAAAAATATCTAAAATCATATATTTGCTCTTCAATCTTCTCGGTTTGACTACTTTCTCTTAAAGTTTTGGTTTCTTAGAAGGTGTAGAGAGAAATACTAATAAGATTAATGAAAAGTAGTGAAGTAAGACTTCAAAATTTTTCCTTATTTATATTTTATATGGGTCATTTTGTCTCCACTAATTTGATTTTTTTTTTCGACTACGCCGCAGCAAATAACTTTTACTTTTCAGTTAAAGGTATTTACCAAGTACACGTAAATTTCCATCCGACTCTTAGAACTTTCATTTCATAATGAAAGGCACCACGTTATAATACAAAACGAAACCTAAATCATAAACGACATATACAAAAGCATGGTGGCGTCTTCCCGTCTGAAGAATTTTGAGTGACAAGAACTAAGTAATTAAACTCAGCAATTATCTAGCTCTGTGTTTGGGCCCCAACACTTGAATGCTCTCTAATTCTACCAGATGTGATTTGTCACAAAAATACAAATTGATATAGTACAAGCGCTTTATGCGCGAGGCATGCAAAGCACACTCATTGCAGCTATTGCTTTTCCTGGTAACAGGCAAGTGAAAGCAAATAAATATAGTACAAACGCAAAATTTGAAAAATCTGATGACATCTCTTAAGAAAAATATCTTAAAAAGCAGATGTTCGAGCATGCATGCATGTGCGTCTGTGTGTGTATGCATGCAATTAATATTGTCCATCAACAAAACTAACAGCAACAAAACAATTGTTTAAGCTTATATTAAATATTTACCGTACGGCCGCCCATGATATTAAGTTTCCTAGAAATGAGTATGAGTATGGTAGCAAACCTAAAATGGTACGCATTTATAATAGAACACACAGTCGTTGAAAGTGACTTGACTGCTCCAACAACTTGTATTACTAGTTAAAAATGACTTGACACTAAATTCATTCTATGAGCCTAGCTGTGAGCCTACCTATTTGCATTAATTGGAATTCTAAAATAAATTTTAGAATACACCGAAAATATTATATCAATCATATAATAATTAAGTAATTGATGTTATGATATTTATATATTTATTTTAAAAAAATTATAATTATATTTAGTAGTACCTATATTAAATTTAATTATCCACGTCGTACATATATTAATTAGTTGTATTATCTATGAGAATTCCTTCCAAAGGAGATTGTCGTTTTACATCTAAAAATGAAAAAAAAAAAATTATAAGGAACTCTCAGAGTACTGCTCCTCTTCCATTCACTCGTTACCATGTGTAAGCCGCACTACTTTTTTTCCATTCACTCGTTATCATGTGTGTGCCTCAACCAATCATAATAATATGCGCACACATGTGACAAATAGTGAGTGCTGCTCCTCTTCCATTCACTCGTTACCATGTGTATGTATCAACCAATCATAATAATATGCGTACACGTGTGACAAATAATGAGTGAATAACAAGCAGTACTCATTAGAGCACTAAGAACCATCTCCCAAAAATGTGTCGGGCTCGTGTTTGTATAACTCTATGACGGCATAGTTCTATAGTTGTCTGTTCAAATGTCTGAGAATAAGTCATATGTATTTTCGTCAAAATGGGAAGAAGTCTTTTCTCATACTGCGTACAGTGCTACTTGAACTTATTTACATAACGTGAAAAGAGAGGCTGGTTACCATCCGATTAAACATAAAGGTCGTTCGTCATGATGGCAGATAAAACAAATTATAATAGGACCGATTCAATTTGTCTATACTTATTAGTTTATCAATCAAAATTGAATCGAACTGAACAAAAGATAAATGTACACTCTAAGCATATACGTACTTAATGACCTTGCAACTGACAAAAATTAACTGATCTCTCTGAGTTATTCAAGAATAACGACCCCAAATTGTCAACAGAAAGGCAACATGAGAGAATTTGGTCATGCTAAATGTGCATTACTTAATTTGATTGTTAAGTTCCATTTGATATCATACCATGTACAATGAGCAGAAGAAACATGCATGCAGTGCTTTCGAAGGAGAAATTAGGAAAAACACTTCACGAGCTTTTAAAAACTGTACGTACGGACCGTTCTTTTGATCTCTGCCAAACGTTCCTTAACCGATCACATGCACAGTAGGTTTATTTCCACTTGTCGCTTAAGATTCCAATGGTCTGGGCACAGTGTGCTACCTATGCCATGCTAAGTCACATCTTGCCTGTGCATGATTAAGCGGTCGTGATTGGCTCGGTTACTTCTCGTAATCATGATCCTGATCGAGTAATGGGTCCTCCCACCCATCTACCGCAGGGCCACGTGGGTTTCTTTTTTAACAAACCGCTATAATATCAGCAGCAAGTCATGGCCCCTCCCTCTTCTATTACCTCTCTAACTTCTCGTGAACAATATAATTTTAACAGGCACACGTGGAGTCCTTTTAATGGCCTGATTCCACCATAATTCTCCAAGCTTAGGAAAGTAGAAGCATCATTAAAATACAACATCATTACTCACTCACTAAAGTTTGTTCATCAAGCATCGCCAAACTGTTCGTGAAAATGTTTAGAAGTGCTTATACAAAAGCATTTTGAATTTCCAAACTAAATGCCATCAAGTAATTGTTGCCCTCGACATATGTTGAAGGAACGATCGATGTGTCGACCACGCAAATCATGAGCGATTTTGATAGGTGAATGTTAAATGATTTTATGTTTGAATAGATCTGTTATGAATAAATCGTTTAATTTATAGATTCATATCAATTTGGTCCAATAATTTATGAATTTATTGGCTTTATTTCGGAAAATAAACAAAAATTTGAAATTAAAAAAAAACAAACAAAAAAACCTACGCTTAAACCGAATCGAACCAAATTAAACAACAAATCAGTTTGATTCTAGGGAGAATTTCCTTCGAATATTAATTAGAAGAGGTGAAATGGGTAGTGCTGAAGAACAGTACCACCTAGTTGCGTAGAAAATGGCGGGGAATTGAAGCCGTCAGATGTGGGACATCTTTGATGGTGGGGGAGAGGACCACATCAACCGCATCCACGCAAATCGCTCGGCCAACGAAACGTGTCCCACAAAAATGTTGACGCTACAGAGAAAACCCAGTCAGACACCCCAAAGAAAAGGGGCGAAGTTGCAGCAGCGTGTGAAGTGGGCGGTGGTGGTGCTGGTGGCGTCTCGTGGGGACCACATTCAAAAAATTTCACGCGCATGCCAAATCAAATCAATTTCAATCCCTACCCAACCGAGTAAGGAATCTAATCACAACCGTCTGATCACAAAAAATTCCCTTCAATCACCTACCGTCTGCTTCGATGATGTCACGTGATTGGCTCCCCCGTTGACGTGGACCGCACGTGCTAGTGCGTTCCACATCAGCAAAACACAAAATATAAAACCCCCCAAATCACCAACTTGATTGACAGTCAGGTAGAGACATACATAATACATTACCCTCGCCCTTTCACCAAATTTCCTACATGTACCAATTTTTTTTTTTTTTTTTTTTTTTTTTTTGCGGGTGTGCGATTGAGTATGAAACTCTATTAATTGATGAAAAGTTACGTACAATAGAATTTTAATTAAATTTTGTTATCATTTAAAATAAAATTGACTAAATTATTTTTCATAATAAAATTCTTATTATTAGGTAACTCATTTTCTTCATTAATTCAAAATTATTTTGATCTTATAAACAAAAAAAATCATTATATCATATATTAAAATCTAAAGACAGTTAAAGTTCATGATTTATAAGGACATTTTGGTTTAATTAAATTCATATTTGTCCTTTCATTTGATTTCCGCTAGCAGTAGAACTTTGTTTGCATAAATGGGTAATTACAAGGATATCGGAAGGGTGTGAAAAGTATTACTCTTGTGCGTGTGGTGGAAGTTCAGATTGTTTAGAGCCCATATATCCATGCTACACCATAATACAGTCATCCAGATAGTGTCTAGAGTATTTTTAATTGTAACGAATAATGATAAGAATCCCAACGTTTAGATTGTTGTATGTATTTATATTGATACAGTATTTTTTAATAATATAATTAAATTTGTTATCAAATAAATGAGTGACATATATAATTGGTATATAAATTGAGAACTAAATATTAAGATTTTTAATAGTATTGTATTGTACTGTGATTTTTTTTAAATATATAATATATGATGCAAAATGAGTTCAAACCTCAAATATTTTGGGCCGACCAATAATATTATGACTAATTCAAATTTAAGTCCTGTAATATATATCTGACTAAAACATCACTAATTCAAAAATATAATAAAACCAAGATCCCCACCCTACCACATGGGTTATGCGGTGATGTCGACCTCCCGGCAATAGAAGAAAAGCACGGAATCCATAATGGTAATGAAATGGTACAAAATTTAATATGCATCGTTAATTTTAGAATTTTTTTTGCCCTTTTACAAGGATTGCTTTTGTTAGCCAAACCTAGAGCACATAGATGTTAGGCAAAAATTTTCAGTGGTCACTTGGTCTGGTGGTGGTTGATGATGAATTGAATGGGTGAAATGCCTAGAGGAAGTGAAATCCATTATCATTGTTCCCAAACAAGAGCAATGAATGCTTGCTTTTCTGGACCACAAAGACAAAACCCTCGTTGCTAGCCTCTATCCATTGTTGGCGCAGTTTTAAAACTACAGTATATGAATTTGCCATTTCTTTGAATTCTCTTACTGGAATTTGGAAATAGGAAGACTTTTCTAAAGCGCGAGAAGTTTCCCGTTCATATTAATGGCCCTACGCAATAATCCCAATGTGTCTTTCGTTTCATGGTCCTTTCGAACATCACCATCAACAAGAACCACGAAACGCCACCACCCCCATTAATAAGCACAAAGTCAAAGTCAACAGAATTGTCAACTTAACATTTTAAAATGTGGCATTGGATGAAGGAGAGCATCACATATAATTATTTATCTCCCGGGCCCGATGGGTTTGTGTTTTGGAGTTTAGCCGAGTTGGATCCGGGCCGAAGATAGCAGATCTATAATTTGGAAGAAGGCCGGCTGGGTGCAGCCATCTGAAGCGAAAAGCGCCACAGGTGGTGGTGGTGTTGTTCCATGGCTTTTGTAAATTGTAATTGTGCGACAGAAAATAACATTTTGGAATGCGACGTTATGTCCTGATAACCACAATAAAATGAAAGCACTTGGTCGGTCGTCACTTGTGAAAAACTAGCACAAGCAGCCTGGCAATTCAAGTCATCTAATAAGGTACCCTGCATGGAGTAAGACGCAAAACAATCATCAAAGTCCCACATTCCGGCTTTGCTCCCACGACCCCACTGGGCACTGGCTAGCTCTTCTTTCAAGTCTTTCTAAAATTTGGGCACAAATCCAGCCGGGATGCTGTTGAATGAGCCCCTGCCCACGCCATATACATGAATATCCACTTGTGCGTTATTTATTTCTTTTATCGTCATCATCCACAACGTGCTGATTTTTCATTTCTTAATTTCTAGTTGAAAACTGCACCTCTTTGAAGTGCTCTCTTCTTTTATTTTATAATAAGCGTGCCACCACCTCTTACTCCTACCTAAAAGAACCTAAAAGGATCTTTGATTCATCAAGTCGTCTTTTTATCAAATAGATTTATAATTGGTCGGTTGCCAATCCGAGGGCAGGAGATGATGCAATGGATGATGCCAACACAGGCTAGCTCAAGATTTTAATTCTCTTTGTGTATAAATTAAATTAAAGACAGGTTATTATGATAGGCATTCTATAAATACCCCCAAAGACTTAACACGAGTATATATATTTTAATAATTAACTTCATCGTATCTATCATCCAATTCATACTAAAATACCAACTAGCTGCTCGTATTCAATAATGATCTATAAACACGCGCATCTAATTAACAGATAAGAGTGTTTGGATTAAGCAATTTGTTTTTTTCTTTTCTTAGGTGACAAAAAGTCATGTTCGCTATAGGATTGAGTTATCCGTGGGGAATCTAATTGGAATCTAATCAATCATTTAATTTTAAAAATATTAATCATGAAATATATATACGTATATATTTATAGTCTTTCTCTAGTGAGAACATTCTCATTTTATTAAAATGAGTATATCTTCCTTGTTGTTGTTATTATTATTATTATTATTACTATTATTGTTTTAACCGGATCTTGGGGGATCCAATCAAAACAAATACATTCGTTTGAAGAGGGATGGGGCTACATTGCTAAACTTGAGATGTGTTTTTGCAAGATAAAGGAGGATAGCTCGGCGAGTTGGCTATTTGGCAAGCGAATGAAAATAGGAGGAAAAGGGAATAGAAACCTCAAGACCTTGAGATGTGTAAAGCTGCAAAACAAAGCAAAGTGAGGTTAGAGATGGAATCGACGGTCAAAATTCAGCCATTGTTGTTTGCACAATCACACCCTCCCACCATTTTTCTTCATCTTGACTTGGCCACGATTGACAAGTCTTTCGGTTGGCTGATTTCAGGTGCTTTCTTGCTTTTATTTTTCTTGCTTTGGTGCTTTTGCTTAGGATACTGCCTTGGTTTTGGTTGGCTATTTTGAATTTATTTACTGCATTCTTTATTGCTTGGAATTTTTTTTTTTGGATGGAAAAATTTGATCTTTCACAGTCTATTCACAGTACACTTGATGGACATAATTATGTGCTATGGGCACAAGCAGTGTGTAATTTTTTTAAAGATCACAGATTGTGGTGCTATATTATTGAGACCATTGTTCAACTAGTCCATAAAGAAGATGAGGATGCTGATAAAATTGTTGATCAGCCTGAGGATTAGGATGGCAAAAATCATCAAATAATCACATGGTTCTGCAACACATTACAACCATCTATTCATCTCTAGTTTGGTCGGTTTGACACAGCCAAATTGGTTTGCGACATTATTGCTCACTGTTATACCATCATAGATTTCACATTACTATTAGTTGTTATACACTCTACATCAGCTTAGACAATAACCCAATCAACTATTTAATACAGTTTCTCATGGCATTACATAATAATTTTAAGCCCACTTGAGCAGCCTCACTTCATCAGACTCCATTGCCAAATCTTGATTATGCTATTGATAAACTTATCTCAGAAGAAACGCGTCGAGCTAACTTACAGTCTCCTCCCATTGATACAACTATAGCAACTCATCAATCTAAACTAAGTCACAACTTAAAGAAAATATGCAAGTACTATTGTGAACGTGGTTGCATTTTACTTGATTGCCCACCGTGGTATTGCAGATCCCCTCATAAAATTGGGGTAGGCCATTATGAAAAAGATTATTCCAAATGAAGATCGACAATTTACCCCTAAGGATGCACCCCTTAAGAGTACCCAACTCTTTGCTGTAGTTGCTACTGATAGTTCATCCGCTTAAGGAAATATGGAGCAATCTCTTATTTTTGCATTTATTACTGTTAGTGACTCAAAATCCTTTTTCCAATAACTTTTCCAAAAATCCAGTAATACCTCTATCTCTACCTCATTTATTGGATTGGATTGAGTAATTCGTTTTGGTACTTTGATTATGGCTGATGTAATCATATATTACTGACCCTACTATATTCACTTCCAAATCTAGTGTCTTCAATTCCCTTGTTATATGCATTGCTAATGGACCCTCAATGTGCCAATCAATCATATAGGCCATGTCTTAGTTCCTAATTTGTCTTTATTAAATACTTTTCTTACTCCAAAATTGACCTTAAATTTATTATATGTTGGTTAATTATGTGAACTTGATCTTAATGTCATTTTCACTCCATCTGCAAGATTCAAAGATGGGATAGGCCGTAAAGTGGCGCAATCTCAATCGTTCAAAATTAATGTTCGATCGAAAGACAAGCAATTATTCCAAAAGCTCATGAGTCTCTATAATTCAAATTTTATATCCGGTTTATCGATCCAAGCATAATAAATCTAGGGATTTACCTACAGAACACAAAAAGTCATACTTAAAAATAAATAAAAATAGACAATTTATAAAATGGGTTAAGAATTTGTAAATATGATGAAATCATTTGTATTATCAATATTGTAAGTGAAAAATAAAAATTTTAACTTTTATTAAATGTATACTTTCTACTGTTAATCAATAATTAAAATAAATAATTTTAGTAAGATTATGAAAAGCCAAAAGAAATTATAAAAAAAAATACCAAACACCAAAATTAATTTTTAAACTTTTCAAAATAACTTTCAAATATTATAAAAATAATACATTCATCACAAAATATGATAACCAAGTTCCAAAATTTCGTTTTATCCTTACTCCGTCTTATTTTAAGCGCTGGCTTCAATAGGTTGACCGCCGCCTGCCTTTTTAATGCACATTTATCCACACCCGTTTGATTCCGGAATCAAAATCCAAAGCTCATCATTTCGTCTCCGTGACATACATTTGTATGTAGCGTAGCCGCGGCCTAAAAATGAAAAAAGAGAGCTAATTTTGCCGTATTTAGTTGAATACTATTTAACAAACATTCAGCAACGCTTTCATTTGAAGGGTGCAAATGAAAATTGAACAGAAGCTGCCATATTTGAATTTGACCTGCATTCATTAGCAAATGTCCATTATTGACCTCAATTTCGCTTAATTTAAATATTCTTGTTGAATGGATGGAGAAACCCAACTGGGACGCGACTCATGATAAAAGTTTGATCGTGAAACTAAAGCTAAAATTGATCACAAGTTCACAACAGCAACAAGAGAGCAACAGAAATGAGTGACACCCCCTATTATATTTCTGTCCCACTTACTGACTTGTTTTTTTCTTAAAAATGTGAGAGAACAAAATCGGCAGTACAGAGTTTTGTTTTTATCAGTTATCACTCTCTTGTAACATTACGGCTAAATATAAATTTTTTTTTTAATAATTACCTTTGAATTAGTGAGTGTAAGCAACAAACTAACAAAACAATGGCTAGCAATTGACTTTTAAAGGGATTTCAACTAATAATTCTCTCTCCTTTCTAATTTGAGATGTTTTTATTTTTTGTTAATAAATTTAAAATCCTTTTCAAATTTTAATCCTTACAAACTACTCTCATACGCTAGAGCCTAGAGGGGAAAAAAATAAAAATCAAAGCACCGAGTCCAGTAGAAACTGCAAAACGTTCAAAGTCAAACTCGCGAGTTGACCTTGTACTTTTGTTGTCTTGATAGGGAGGCGTTTTACCTATTCTCATTTCAGGAGCTTCGAACGGAAGCAATTAATTCATTTCACAATCTAAAAGAAACCAATTTGAAGTTAAAAATATTATTAAATAAATAAATAAACCGACGGAAAAAGCGACGCACGATCACGAGTTATTGGTGAAAACAGATAAATAAATAAATTGGAAGAACAGAAACTAAACTAAAAAGTCATGCCCGAATGAGACCAAAAAAGTACCAACCGACCAACCAACCAACCAAACCAACAAATCGACAATCACAAAGTACAAACCGAAGAATTTTTAATTTATGTTTGTTTTCGCGTTACGGTGAAGTTGAATGAAATAAGAAAAAGAATAAACTCAGTCAGTCAATCAATCCATTTTTCACTTTTACGACTTCTAGTTCGATTATTTTCATCATCGTTAAGGGCCTTTCCTTTTGCTGCCTTCGCACTGACCTCGAAGCCGAGGCTCTTTGACCTTTACATTCTTTGATTTTTCCAGTTAATAAAACACATACACTTACAGGTACGGTGCTGCTTCTTTTTTTATTATTATTAGTTTTTTAATTCAATATGTTTTTCTAAATCTGTTTTTATGTTATTCTTTGCCTCTTCAAGTGGGAACGCGGGGGCTTTCTTTTGCAAGGGAGAGGTCATTCCGGAAGTGGGAATGAATCCTTTTAACGTTTCTGGTGCCTAGAATTTTATGTTGACCCAGGTCAGCAAATCACTTGCTTGTTTTGTTCTTGATTCGATTTGCTTAGTAATTTTAGTTAAATGCGGTTGTTGATTTTTGGGTTTGTCATTCTTGTCAACTGTTTAATTTGTTACAAGATCTGCATATGCTAGATTGATTTTATTTTTTTCTTCTTTGAGCAACCATGATATCCGTGTTATTTAATTGGAAAGTTTGTAAATTGATTGATAGAGTTGCCCTTTTTTTATAGATATTTTGATTCAGAAGTTACTGGGTTGAGCCTCAATTGCGCGAAATATGGCGGGTGTGTCTAACGAAGAGGAAGAGGAACAATTCTTTGATACCCGTGAAGAGATCTCTTATGCGTCTGATCGTAATTCGGATTGTTCTGAGGCCCGTAGTTCCAGTGTTGAACTGGCCGACAGTGTTTTGTGTTATTTACAGTCTGAAATTTGGACTAGATACCCTCAAAGTGTCAGTGAGAGACGGAGTAAGTTCTTAGAGTTAATGGGCTTTATTTTGGATCAAAGTTCGATGAATGCGGAGGATTCAGAGGACGAATCACGTGTTAAAATTCAGCTGGATGTTGATAGAATTACAGAAAATAGCGGGGCAGTGTTAAGGACTTCTGGTTTCAGAGATGACATACACTTCAATCAATCTTCCATTTCTTCCAAGTTGTGTGAAGCACCAGAAGTATTAGAAAACTCTGCTTTCAAGGATCATGTTGCGTGTAGAATCAATGACGGGGGCAAGGGAGCGGACTTGGTAGTGAGTGGCGATGATCAAGATGAGATAGAGATAGAGAGCAGACTGCAGGAATCAGGTCCAAGTCAATCTGTTAGTTTTGATGAGTTTCTGGGAACTTCTGGGTCATCACCATCCTTTGTTCAGCCACTTCCGAGCAGACGAGATGAGGAGTCAAGGGATTTGGTTGATGCAAAGAGGAAAGTGAAGAGGGGTTGGTTGAAGAAATTAGGTGCCGTGGCACGAATTATCGACAGACATGGGACTTCTACTCTGAAGCCTGGTGACCATGAGTTAACCTTAGGGCAAAGGATGCGAAGAGTTCGTGTACATCCAGTGAAAAAACAATCAGAGGAACTATCATCCCTTTATACTGGACAAGAATTTCTTGCACATGAGGGGTCAATTTTGACTATGAAATTCAGTCTTGATGGACGATACTTGGCTAGCGGCGGGGAAGATGGTACGGTGCGGGTGTGGAAGGTCATTGAGCAAGAGAGGTTAGACGGATTTGATGTTCAAGATGCTGATCCTTCATGTCTATACTTCACATTCAATCACCTTTCCCAACTGATTCCTATAGAAGTAGATAAAGAGAAAATAGATAAGACAAAGAGTTTGAGAAAATCATCAGACTTGACTTGTGTTGTTTTACCACCAAAGGTCTTCCGCTTATTGGAGAAGCCTTTGCATGAGTTCCAGGGACACAGTAGTGAGGTTTTGGATCTCTCGTGGTCTAAGAATGGGGTCAGTGTTGACTAAATTAATTTTACTGGGCTGATGCATTCTATGATAAACCGTCTAGTATTTTGATCTAATTGAATTATAAGACTAAATTTTGCTCGTATTTTTTTCGTACTCACTGCAGTTTCTTCTGTCATCCTCTGTTGACAAGACAGTTCGTCTTTGGCAAGTAGGAATTGACAGATGCCTGAGAGTTTTTTCGCATAATAATTATGGTGAGTCTCTTATACTTTTGTGCACTTCCACTTAGAATGTGTATGGGAATAGGTTGATTTTAGTAATTTGAATGGTTGTGGTATCATTTCTCTCTTATGTTCTCAGCTTGATATGTTAACTGTTGCCATTGATGCAGTGACTAGTGTTGCTTTCAATCCTGTGGATGATAATTATTTCATTAGCGGTTCAATCGATGGAAAAGTTCGCATCTGGGAAGTGCGTCGCTGTCAGGTTGTTGACTACACTGATATAAGAGAGATAGTCTCAGCTGTGTGTTATCGCCCTGATGGAAAGGTTAGGCAAAATTCTGCATGTAATTTTTGGTAAATAAATTGAAAAATGAAATACAAGGTTTTTATTGCCCTGATGGAAAAGTTAGGCAAAATTCTGGATGTAATTTCTGGTAAATCTCTTGTTAAGAAATCTCTTTGCTTTATCATGGCAGGGAGGAATTGTGGGTACGATGACTGGCAACTGCCATTTCTACGATATTGTAGGTATGCAAATATTTGACTTGTAGATAACTGTATATTTGTTTGCATTGTTAGGTCATCGAGTCATCTAATATAAATCAAAGTGAGATAATGGTACTAGATAAAGAATCACTAACCTTTTGCTATCATTTGATCACATTTTGTCTTGCAGATAATCAGTTGTATCAGCAAAATCAAATTTGCTTACAGGGCAAAAAGAAGTTACCAGGCAAGAGGATAACTGGCTTTCAGGTGGTTAAAATTTAATTTTCTTATTTTATGTCGATGTTGATTAATTTGTCTAAGCTTTTTCTCATTAATTTAGCTGGAGAAACGACATTTTATGGTTATTTCATCTTCTAGTTTTCTCCAAGCGATCCCAGCAAAGTGATTGTCACGTCTGCCGATTCATCAGTCCGAGTACTTTGTGGGGAGAATGTCATTGGGAAATTCAAGGGTGGGTTATGTTCTTCAGATTTTTACATTCTTGAGACCCATAAAAGTTTTTACATTTTTGGAGTTCTTTGCAACTTGGGTTTCAGATTGTTGACTGTTAATTTGTTTCTTCTTCCAGCATCAGCTTTTCGAGTTGCAGGAAGCCAGATGTTTGCAACTTTTACCTCAGATGGGAAACATGTTGTCTCAGCCAGTGAAGATTCCAACATCTACATCTGGAACTACACGAACCAGGACAAGTCCTCTTCTCGATCAAAGAGCATTTGGTCCTGCGAAAGCTTCCTATCCCACAATGCGTCGATTGCTATCCCTTGGGTCGGCTTGGAAACCACACCCGGAGCACTTCCATCCCCACCATTTGGTGAGAATATGCAGAGAAATAGCCTCAAACAGAATAACCATCAAAATCTAGAAGGGGATTTAGACCAAAACATGCCTCACTCTCCATCGGATTGTTTCTCGCACGCGCGTGATTTTTTTTTAGAGCACATGACTAAGAGTGCAGCAACTTGGCCTGAGGAGAAACTTCCGAATGCAAGTCCAAAGGCAGTTTCCCTTTCACCTCTCTGTAAATCAAAGCTAAAGCTTTTGAAAAGTGCTTGCCAAAGCATTTTAAGCAATCCTCACTTGTGGGGTCTTGTGATTGTTACAGCAAGCTGGGATGGACGCATTAGAACCTACCTGAATTATGGGTTACCTATTCGTATTTGAGTCCCTTGACATTTGGCAATGCTCTCAGGATTTTGCTCTGGTTGTTGGGCATTTCGAAGACAGTAAAGGATATATTCATAAGGCTCCTGTGTGCATTTGCGGTTCCAGTACAGATAACAGATAAGAGAGTATCTTATTTTATTTCAGACATGATTAAATGTACAATTCCAATCCCTTCCCCCTTTTTCCTCAAAAGTGTATTCTGGCCAGTTTTTCAAAATGTGGCTTCTCAAATTGTAATGCAATGTATTATCATACGAAGGTTCATTATATGATTCTTTGATTTGTTGAAAGCTTTGTTGGTCTTCAAAGTTCAGAAATCTCGCTCTCGCATTAGCACGCGCGTGCACGCACGCACGCACGCAGAAAAAAATGTAAAACAAAACCGGGGAAAAAAGCCAAAAACAGGAAAAAAGAAAAGGATGTGGTTAATATTCGATTATGTGGAGTGTTTTGGCCTCTTATATATAACAAATACAGCTCTCACTTGTTGTGCCGTTGCCTACTTGCCTGGCTGTTCAAACTTCAAAAGCGAATCTGGAGTGTTCTGCATCAAAGTTCAAATTCCACGCACGGAATTGATGCCGACAGCAATAATGTTGCGGCAAATAATTAGATTTATTAAATCCTTACAGTTTATTGTAAGGCGACTGACAGTCACTTTGACAAAGAATTGATGTTACAGTAACCACCAATACGATAACCAATCTAGGAATTCACTCAGCTTTAGAACGGTGGAATGGAATTATCACCGAACTTAATTAAGCTCCGATTCTTCTACCCATTAATGTAAAGAATCCTAGTTCATTCATAGACTTTGTTCCTCAAGAAAATAAACCGCTAGTACAGGATGAAATTTTTTACGAGTATCAGCAACACAGCAACTTGCATTCAACTCTGATAAAATTCGCTTCCTTTCAAGTATTATGCATAATGTACTGCTTTATTTTCTGTTTAGGGGAAATAGTTTACTACGCTCCTCTACCAATTACCATGACATGGTATCACTATCACATACTATTACTCCAGCCGGTGGCACATTGGAGTTTGTCTTCTCAGTCTGCCTGACTGCACTGCTAGTTTCTTCATACAACTAACCAATATTGAATTGGAGAAATTAATAAACAATAATGTTGGGTCTTCTTACATTAAAAATCTTTGCACCACATAAATCACAAGCCAAAATGAAAGAGACGTAAAAAATTTCCCATGGAAACAATAAATAATGAGAACAGCATTTACATACAAGATTTACATGATACACTAGTGAACAAACATGTGATATTTTTTTCCCCCTTTTTCAAACTTAGAACGGCCACAAATCACCCCAGAGAGATTTCTTGGCCAGACGATGTAGTGTAGGATTCTTACTGCGTGTGAAGACCAGATGTTGAAAAGAGCCCTCTGACCCATCCCTTTTGATTGATCGACAAACATCCATTGCAACCTGTCTGCCCCTTCGAACAGGACTGAAGATAATCCTTCCCCAGCCGCCCCCAAGATCAGCAGGGATTGTTTCTTCTTCTCCCTTCTCTTGATCTTTGTCACTTTCAACAGTGTCATCTTGAACTTCATCGGACTCGTAATTAACCAAATCCTTTTTCTTATATGGCTCTAGTTCGGCTTCAGCTTGTAGTCTAAGTAGATCCTCTGTCATGGCCAAAAACAAACTATTAAAACTCAAAAAACTTGAAATAGTTAAAGAGTATTCTGAATCACAAGTAAATTTTAGTGCTGGGGTTGGGAGGGGGTTGTGGTATCATGTGGTCGTGCAGAGTGCATGAAATCTACCATAGTCAATTTCAAGATCTTCTGGATTTCTTTTAGCATGCTGCTCCTTCAAAGTTTCAAATTTCATGCCATCAAGAGGCCAACGTTCCCTGATTGAATTAAAAAGGAAAGTGAAATCACAAGCAACATTCAGAAAGGCAATGACTAATGCTAGTGAAAGAGGATTGGGATAAAATGTTTGCAAAAATTATTTAAAGAGAGGTTGGTGTTACATTAGGGGATAACACAATTCACAAATTTGAGCATAAAGACTACCAACCTAGGTCTTTCTCCTCGTCTGAAGGCAACAAAACTAAATTTTTCATCCTCAAAGCCACGTAAAGGCTCACCCTTCGAATGCTACCCAAAACAAATAAATAAAATGGAGAAAATATCAACAAACAATAAACTCCATAATTTGATGATTGGACATAAAAATAGACAAATATAAGAGGGAAAATTTTTTGATGTCTTGTGAAATACCCTGACAGATTGGAAAAAACTATCAGCAAAAGATAGATTATAACGACATTAATCAGTTAGAACACTATTATCACTTTGCAGTGATCTTCCAATCACATTGGCAGGACACTAATTTGCCATGAATGCTACTTTGTTCTCAATATTGGCATTTCGAAAACACATTAACCTTGCATGAGTAGAGCATATGAAAAATGGATCTAGGAGACACCTTGTATGCACGCTGTGATGTTGTCCTCTGTAAGCGCTGAACAAAATGACAGTATTTTCCAGAATTCTCCAACGGACAACGCCCCTCATGAGGACACTGCATCAAGAGAACCATTTATTTAACAAAAATGAAGAAGTTGAGGAGCGTAATAGCTTGGAAAAGAAGAATGGGAGAGAAAAGTCTATACTCACAGGAGCAACTATATGTACACCTCTTCTGAGAGTCACCAAGTCCTTAGAAGTTTCCTTGTTTGCATCTTTAGATTTGCGGGCTTCATATTTGCGACTTTTCTAAAACGTCATAAAGATTGTGTCAAAATGAATAAAGGCAAAAATTGGAAAATCATAAATAACTAATACCGGACGCCTTATGCAACAAAAATGAACTTACCCTTTTCTCCATCCATAATATATGAGATCGCATCTGGGATATAATACTAGATCCCTGAGGTGTTCCTGGTTCAACTAAAACCTGTCCCCAATTTGAATGCAGAAAGATAAAAGGGTATCAAATCAGACAGAAAACAGGAAACATCTAAACAGAAACAGTCCGCAATAGCACATTAAATTCAGCAAGAGCTATAATAAACAAGTACTCCCACGTGTCAGGATGGGACAAACATGAATATGTAAATGTTTTTTATGTACAACATACTAGTAAATAGTAATGTAAATCATCAAAACTTCACTGAATCACAGATAATTAGACAGAAAAATAAACTCCTTCATAACTTCAAATCATACCAGGACATCTCGTGTAAGGTCCCAAAGCTGGCGCACTATTGTGATTCGGTCCTGCAATGACGGTACCTCTCCAAGCACATAAGACTTGTCCCCATAGGCAAAAAAACAAAAGTAATTAGAACCAACCAAAGGCCACATATGATTCCACAACCAGAGTAGTTTGAAAGAATATTTTACCCTCTATGAAGATGTCACTACAAAGATATATGCAAATGCAAAGCATTACATCCTCAGGCAAAGGAGTAAGGAATCTTAAAGGATACAACTTACAGCAATTACAAGGTCGTGTTCCCTCTCTGACTGACTGATATCTTTATTTAGTGCTTGTATGCTATTATAACTATGTATCAGAGGCAGATGCTTCAGACCTAAAATAATTGACAGATTAACATCAGAATTTTTGGTTGACTGGTGATTTCTTGTATAAGCTTGGGGTTGGGGGGTGGTGGGGTGTGTTGGGGTGCGGGGGTTGTGCAAAAAAATATATTCAAACTAACTGCACCGTCAAGTATATGTGTCTAGAAATGGCTAACAAAAAAATGGTTAAAAAATAAATAGCAGGTAAGCAATTACCTTGTATAAGGCTCTGACCTGCACGCTGCATTGATTGGGATGGTTCTACTAAATTCAATTTTTCCAAAGACCGTGGCCAAACCTCTCTCAATGCCCTGATGACATTTTAATCAAATCTATCACAACTAATGAAGAAAAACTCAAAAGCTCCACATATCTCAATTTGCAGAAACCACTAGTCGAAGTCAAACCCAGTTCTCACCAGAAAGCTGAACCAGTTCCAGCGCCAAAATCTAGTACTTTTGCAGGAGAGAAACCTGGTAGCCTCCTGCGAACCTAAAAGTCAAAAAATTAATTATAAATTCACTCTGATCGTCTAAATTAAATTGCCAGAAACCTAAAAAATTTAGTGCCCAGATTAGCAGAGTACTATCATAAATGGAAGGCAACCAATACTTTCTAATCCAAAGTTTCAGAATTTTGACTGCGCCCAATACTTCACACATGACGTAAGCTGAGTAATCTCTTCATTTGTTGAACATATAATTACAGGGTCAGGAAAAAAAATAAAAATTTCCCACAAAATTCAATCTTGTATACCTCGCAAAGGACTCTGTAACAAGCAGAGTAAACAGCAGGCATTCTAGAAGCGACATAAGCAATAGTCTCATCGTCTCTGTACTTAAGACCAATATCCCCGTAAGCGCTTTTGATCTTCCACCTCTTAGATTGCTCCACAGACTTCAAAGGGTCCTCAAAAAGCTCCTTTGAAGTCGACTCCGTCAGCGTCAAATTGACTCCCTTGATTGCGTTGAAAGATTCCGATAACCTCAGCACTTTCCTCTTCATGTGCGGCTCTTCCTGCTCTAAACAAATTAAAAATAAACTTTCACGTTAATTATTCTTGTAAATGTTCGTTTTGTTGGTGGGGTTCTTGTAAAGTGTTGAATATAACCTCGGAGGTATCTTTTGATGGCGCGGCGGAGGCGGACGGGGACAATGAGGCATCCCTCTGATTGTTTGGCGGCGGAGCGAAGAGTCTCTGCTGTGAAGATTTTCTGGGTTGTTTCAGGGATCAGGCTGACCATTTCTGGTGTTGGTGGTGGCGGAGTGAGTGACCGGGTGCGGGTCGAGGTATTGAGGGACTCCTTCGTTTCGTTGGGGTTTTGGCCTTCTGAGGATATAAGGGTTTAAGGACGCGTGGGTGATGACTTCCATCATGGGCCACTTTATGTATGTTATACAAAGAGAAGTGCTTTCCACACCCCAATCGATATCCTTATAACACCTTCTCTTTTTCTTTTTCTCCCAAATCATAGTCCTACTGGTACTGAAATATTATATAAAAGCACAGATATGAACTTAATTAAATTAAAATGCCTTTGTAAATCACGAACTCCTGACTATTTTTTTAATTCTAATATATAATATAATTAATTTTATTGATAAAATTAAAATAATTTAAAAGCAATGAAAAAATAAATTACCTAGTAACTATTTTTATTAAGAAAAGTATGTTTAGAATTTTAATTAATTTATTTTAGATGATGGTAGAATTTAATTAAAATTTTGCTGTAATTTTATGTCTTTTTTGTAATTTTACCAAAAAAAAAAACTATAAATATAAAATGAGGGTTATTGTAAGAGCTGTACAGGGTGTAAGAAGACCCACTCTTATACATATCATCTAAATCCCAATTAAACGAACAACCTTTTGGTTATGTTGTTAACATGAATACGACTTGTCTTTTTTTCCTAATCAAAATGGAAAAACCAAATTAAGTTTTTCTTTGTCATTGATGTGTATATATGTTGCAATCAAATGTTCATATTTATAATATCGCTCAATTTGGTTTTTGTGTCCTTGACCAAAGTAGTAGTTCCTTTTTTTTTTTGAAGATAAAAATATAAATTTGTACTATCTATAAAAGCCTATATGTGTACTATCTATACGTAAAAGTTAACTTAAAAGTTGAGGGTTGTTTTTCAACCAATATGTGATTACTTCCTTATGCATAATCTACAAAAACATTACAATCTAAGGTCTATGGAAATATATGCATTTCTAGACCAGCATAAAGATCTAATCTATTCCTATTAACAACTTTTGAGGAGAAGTCTATCTATATTTCATTTTTATAAAAAAGAGAAAGAGCCTCGTGGGAGCTCAGACTAATATACCTTAATATTATGACGATACTGACCAACCATTGAATACATGTATAACTTGCGGTATTTACTTCCATGAACTTTTCTTTCATAGGTATAACTTTTATTGCACTTGTGGATTGTCGAGGGAATTTGGCCAAAGGTCAAAAACTTTCCTCCAATATCCATGCTATCCTCATTGGTGTTTATTTTGATTGAAAGAAACAAACAGGACATCCAGATTTTTGCAATCGTATATATTAAGGTAACAATTATTTATATGTCCATGTGCATGAGTGAGACATGTCACCGAACATTCGTTAATATTATGACATGTGAACCAAACCCACAACGGCCCTAAAGAATCATCATAGCTCTCAAGCAAAAGAAATAGGAGCACGATGCTCTGTGATCATGAGACATAGACATTGACAAATTGTGAATAGAAGTGGAAAAATATATAGAGAGGTCCATGCATTCACCATAAATTGCAGTGGGTTGAAAAGGAAACTAGGGTTTCTGTATTAGCTTTAAATGTTTGATGTTTGTGCTAGCTTCTTAGCAAATGCAAAGAAGTTCATATCCCAACGAAAATAAGGTGGAAATGTTTCCAAAACATCATAAAAAGGATGAGCATTTGCAATGATACCAAATGAGGGAGTAGTAGCTCGTTGCCGAAGAATATTTCCTTAGCTTGAACGCATGTTTCCATCCCACCACCAAACTCCATATATTGAAGCATGTTAGTAGGACCCATGCACTTACCCCAAAGATACTCTTCTAAATCAAAATCAACCACCACATGATATAAAATGACCCCATGTACGTTCTTAGTCCTCCACTTATATATTCTTCTCATATATATTAGTTTAATTGGCCACCTAGTTAAAAAAAAAAAAGATCATGTATTAGATCATAATAATTGTTAATAATAAAAATAATAATAATTTGGATTGGCTAGGGTTTCCATGTTCTCTCGCTTCAAATGAAAACACTTGGAAAAAAAATAAAAAATAGAAAAGAACTCTACTCCATAATCATTCTAGCTATAATTATAACAAAAGATGATAAGGTAAGCAATGAGTTCTTTTTTAAGTACACAAACCCATTACATAAAGTAGCTAATTAACTCAGAACTCGTATAACATCAACCAAGCAATAACAAACAGATTAATCATTAATTAACATGTTTTAATTATCTAAAAAGTTATCTATTATGTCAACTAATACTAGCTTTACTCTTAACTTGTATACGTTTCACTAGGATATCAATATGTTTCTAAATAAGGTTCTTTTTTTTTTTTTGGTTTTTTTCCCCTCTTTTTCTACTAATTCGATTTAATCATTGGCATTGAGTGGATCAAAAACGGATTTAGGGTCTCTAGAAACTAGAAGTTCAGAGGCAGCCCATAATCTTGAAGCTTCGTTTGAGTTTGACCCTAATTTGGACGTCCAAGCTTCGTTGCAATCAGCAAAATATTTTCCAGACACGTTCACTAGCCTTGGATGAATTGCAACGTAACATGTTGTAGCAGCACCCTACGAAATACGAATACAAATTAAGTACACACTTAACATATCGTAAGTTCAATTATTTTCTTATCTTGGTTTTCTTTTGGGTTAATTTGTTCAATGTAATTAATTAGCTAGTTACTTAAAGTCATGATGATCAAAACTTTACCTGGGGAATGGTCTTTAAGAGCTTTGAGGTCAGGAAGAATACAAGATCTGCATGTATATACCCTTGTGTTAAAGACTTTAATTTTAAAGAAATAAATAAAATTGGAGTTATATATAAAATGCTGATGATGTGTCACCTGTGATGAAGCCTTCTCGTTCTCTAGTGAGTCGGGTTCTGACGATCCCTGGATGAACGCAATTCACTGTCACATTCGCTTCCATTTGCTGCATTATCATATAATTAAGAAACATTAGTTAGTGAAAAGAGACTATTAATAAATATATGGACAAGAAAATTCAAAAAGAAAACAACAAATTTCGCTTTTTTTTAATTATTGTCTGTAGTAGTAGTAGTAGTAGTGTACCTTGAGTCTCTGAGCAAGCTCCTTGGTGTGCAAAACGTTAGCCAGCTTCGAGAGAGCATAAGCACGTGTCGCATCGTAATGACTGGAGACACCCAGACAAAAATTTCATAAAATCGATTACGAAAAAATGAAAAAAAAAAAAGAAAAGGAAAAAGTCAAATCCTCCATCGTGTATTCTATATATTATGAATTCATCAACATGTCCGTGGGCATGCATGGCCGGTCCAAGTCCAACCATCGCCAACTAGATTAACGAGTGATTAACAATCATTATCGTAATTAACGAATAGAATTAATGACATTATTCATTTTACCTTTTGTCTCCCGAAATCTGACCGAGGTAGCGGATCATATCGCCGGAGAACCAGCCGTGAATGCTCGATGATACGTTCACTATACGCCCTTGAATGCCGGTCACTTTCGCCGTTTCAATCATCCTCTTTAGCAACAATTTAGTCAGTAAAAAGTGGCCTGAGAATTCATCAGAAATAATATTTAGTTTTACAACTGTCAGCTTCGGCTAACCATATGTTAATTAATGTTGATTAGACAAATTAATATATATGAGCAAAATTCAAAAAAAAATTTAATTTTATTTTTAGTAATACTTACCAAGATAATTAGTAGCAAAAGTCATCTCGATTCCATCCTCAGATACTGCATGCTGGTGTGCAAACTTGCCAGCGTTGTTTCTATATCAAACCCAGAAAAGTAGAAAGGAAATATATTAATTGATCAAGCCAACCACAAATTTTCTTTTCAGGTGTTCGGATAGGTGCCAAAACAATAAGAACGAAACTGAATTTCCATCATTTTCTCAAGAACCAAACAATCGTAATAATAATAAACACATAAAGAAAACAACTTTTTTTTGGCAATATGCATACGTACATGAGGAGATTGAGAGGTAAGTTGAGAGAGTGAAACTGAGAAACAAAGTTACGAACAGAGGACAGGGAGCTAAGATCAAGAGGCATAACAACGATATCGGAGCCGGGACAGTCGGATGCTAAACGCGCCTTGGCTTCCTCCGCTGCTTTGAGGCTCCGAGCCGGCAGCACTAACCTCACTCCCCTCTTCGCCAACACGCGAGCCGTCTCTGCTCCTATTCCTGATGTTGCTCCTATATTTAATATTTAATTTTCATCAACTTTCTTTGTTTGTACGCTAGCTACAAGAAGTTAACTCATCGCCCTCTTTAACCCATCAGCAATCAAACTTTAATTATATAAATAAGCTTACCGGTGATGATGGCGGTAAATGAACTCAAATCAGGGCAGCTGTCGGTGACTTGCTCGGCGGTGGACTTGGAACCGTAGCCGCTGGCCCCAGCTGAGCCGAGGAGGTACTTGACAGTTTCTAACATATTAATTGCAATGGGTTTAATAACTATATATTAACGTTGCAAGGATTATGAATGCTACCCTCTACGTATTTGCAGTTTTCTACTTGATAGTAGTTGTAATAGAGAGCGAGCAAACAATAAAAATTAAAAAGGGCTTCATTTGTTCTGTCAGAAACAGATATTAATTTGCTGCCAACGCCGCTTTGCATTTAATAGAAATTAATTAAGGAGGAAATGTTGTTTATGTGGTTAAGGGCTAAAGCAAAATGGAGGGTTCAGATTAGATTTTTCCTTATCTTTTTCCTTTTTTATTGGTGGAGAGGATTGGATATTTGGCATTCATCGATCGATCAAGATAATCAAAGTATATGTGTGCTTGATTGAAGATGAGGATGAGACATGAGAGGGGTCTTCTGAATTAATATTAATTAATTATGGGGCCTAGTTAATCCGACCATTAATTTATTACAGAGGATTAGTTGTTTGTCTATTATTATGGGGTTAAGGATCGGTAATGACGGAACTTTTATTTGAATAAATCGGCAGGGCAGGCAATTCATCGGGGGAAAAAATGAGGCCATACTATAATACTCGTGCCACCCCCGGCTATTACAGTCAAAGTGCCTGTATGTTTGACCTTCGTGTTGAGAAATGACACGTTAGTCACGTTTGAATTATTTAGAGTCAAGAGTAAGATTCATTATTCACCAACTTCAAGATTAAATAAATAGTTTAAGATTTTATTTTATTTCTTTTAAAGGGTTCAATTACTTTTTTTTTTTTAACACTGATATTACAATTACACTAGTACACTGATATTTACGAATGAGATTATACTAAGAAATTGAATCCGTGTAATGCTATATGCAAGCGCCACAATTAAAATTAAACAAAAGATTAATATAAATTAGATAGATTACCTAATGAGAGCATCAACACCATCGATTCTTCGCCAAATATTAGTCTCCCCTTATTCTTCCCTACTAAGATGTAGATGATTTATTTTTTTATTCTTGTATAATTTCACTTGTATGAAGAAAAATTACATCCTTTCTTCTATTGCATTCTCAATAATATTCTCTTTATATTGTCCGAGATTATATATAAAATCACAACTTCTTAAATTAAAAGTTCACGATAACAGACATCATATAAAAGATAAGCTTATCCATTTAAATTAAGAAATCAAATTTGAGTGAATTTTGTTTCTTTATAATTATCAGATCTTATCTCAAATCAAACGTAGATTTCATAAATTAATGTAATAGGATTTTCTTTACACTAAAGCTAGTAATGTTTTTGCGTTTTGCAATAAATTATAAGTGTAGAATCTCACCAATAGATAAAATTCCATTCATAGTGATTTGCATCCAATTATTTTCATATCAGAAAGATTAAATTAATAAAAAACAAGAAAAGAACGAATAAACTACAATATAAAATAAACTTGATAGCTGTGATTGGCAAGTGAAAAATAATAATAATTATGATTAATTAGTTGATTGAGCTTGGGCTTGGGAAAGAGTCGGCGATTAAACGAAATGAAAATAAATAAATATTATAATTAACCAGATCCAGCCGAGCAGTAAAGAATCGTCAAAGGGAATCGCACGTGAGGCCTTGCAGACCGGTCAATCCTACGGCCTCGAATCCGGCATTTCCTCGGGATGTAAAACCTTACCCTGCCTTTACCTGCTCAATCATTCATTCCAGTTCAAACCCCCCACGCTCACACGCGTAGATATATTATTTATTTTAAAAAAATTAATTAATTAATTAATTAAGCGCTAATTGGACTTAATCACATCGAATCAATTTTTGTGTGGTGGGTTGTGGAAGTTTCTTTTCTATTTCTTTCGATTAAATATTTAATTTGATGCCAATTTGTCACTCTCTTACGTTGGTTTACTCACCCGATTTCATTAAAAATTTTGTTATGTCATAAAAAACATAATACAGACACGTGTGGTGTTGGTTTCATATTTATCATTCATCATATCTACAAGGGACTTAGACAAACTTCTAGAAGATAAATTGATTTCTAATTTTTTAGACAATGATTATGAACTTGCATATTACCTCTCACTTTCAATCATGGGATTTAATGTTAATTAATAATCCTCTCAAAATAATTTAGACAACCCCGTTTGTTGCAAATCTGGACTAGGTTGTAAACATAAAAGTAAACTTAGTTATGATAAAGCCAAGGAGTATACACACACACACACAAATACACGATTTGTTAAGGCATGTTTGGTAGCCAAGTCTTGTAAAAAAGGTTGGTACTTGGTAGGGTCCTTATTAAAAGCCAAAAGTTTAATTAGTAATAGATGAAAAGTAAAAGAAGCCACGAAAATATAGCTTTTTGAGGCACTTCTACAGGCCCCCGTGCCCCATGCGGGGACCGATTTACATTATATTCCCGTCCCATACCAACGTTTTCTTTTGTCAATTTCAAATTTTGATAGCATATATCAATCATCTTTCATCATCCTTGTATATATTAAAAATATTCCTGTTCAATATCCTGAACTTTGTTAAAGTCCGTAAAAATTATTAAACAACCGTGAAATTTAACTCTATAATATATATATATATATATATATATATATATATATATATATATATATATATATATATATATATATATATATACTCCTGCTTTTTTTTTAGGTTATACAGACAGATTTTTTATAAATCATCTGTCATGTAAAGTCGGATTTAATTAAGTCAGTGTGAAATTTTAATAGAACTAGTAAAGTCTGAGCAGATGAAGATTTTGAACTAATTAATTATTGAAAAATAATTGAGATACATTGAACATACGAAAATTCAAACATAATGTTTTGACTCCGATACCATGAGAGGAAAATTGCTATAGCTAAAAAGTCAAAAAATCTAAACAGTGAATGGTGACATTAACTCATTGTTTGTGTAGACGTTGCTTTCAAGATTATTGACTATGAGTTCTATTGGGAAACAAGATCAGAAGTTAATTATCCAAGCAATAAATTAAAAGGAAAAAGATAGGAATTTAAAAAGTTGAAGAGCGCTGTAGATGAAGCAAATTGGATGATTTTTGGTGAAATGGGCAAAGCAAAATGTAGGGCTTCCCTATCATCAAGTTTACAGCCGGGTATGGGGCAAAGAAAAATTGAAAGCAGTGCATGAACTGTGTCTACATGGTCTACTTCCCACTAACATTTGTCACACAAAGATTAATTTGCTAAATAATGCTACTGACCTATATACGGTCCATTGCCTATCAAAAGGGCTAGCTATTGATTTTTCATATGAATGGGTTATTTTCTTTAATAATGACAGACAAATTGTGTGCATTTGTTTCGGTGGTAACAGTTCACACAGTAGAGAAAACTCACCGGGCAGGAAGACTTTTTGTAATAAAATAAAATAAAATAATTATGAATATCATTGGCGAATAAATAAAAGAAATTGATCAATGCATGGCTTTTGGACCAAAGTACAATAAATTGAGGTCCCAACTAAAATTTGTTCAAACCATGCACATGGGGAAGATATTGACATAACAATAGATTCCGCCAGGCAGAAACTCGATGCAGTACATCGAGCTCAGATCCTAATCCTGCATTTTCCAGTACGTTGATCAGCAGCAGCCCCCACATACACTCTTTTATTATTATTATTATTATTATTATTATTATTAATTTTTTTACAACTCTGTTTATTTTATTTTTATATTATTCTGTTTACAGAAAATCTACTCAGATAATGAAAAAGAGGTTAATTAAAAGATAGATAGAAATTCCCCATAAATCAGTCTTGGGAGAGAGAAGAACGCCTAGGATACTGATTGTTCATTATAATTCTGCTCGGAACGTCTTAATAATTAATGTTGCCCATTTAAAGTTGGTTTCAAAAATTTACTCGAAGGAAATTTACTATCATGATCACATAGAAACGCTCAAGACTTAAACCTTAGGATTGATTAATGATGGAGGGTTTATTTCAACTTTAAAGCTTTCTATTATTAAACTTGATCCCAGAGCAAATTTATTTTCTTGTCTGTCCGGTCTTCTCTTCTATTTTGTTGTTTAGTCTTTTATTTTAGTAAAGGATCGTCAAAGCAAAGCAAAGCAAAGAAAAGGTCTTCCCTTTTATCCTTCTCTTGCACACACATGCCGGTTTCTTTCTTTTTCGTTTCTGGTTTTCAATTATCTTGTCACCTTTTAACATGACTTTTTTTTCCCCCTCAGATCTTCTTTCAAAAGCAAGCAATATTATTGTTTTCTTTGGTTAATCAGTTGAGTGCAACCTGGGACTCTACACACACAAATGTATATAGTTTGATCCAAAAATCTATAAAGAGTTGGTCCAAATTAAAATCTACTCACACTAATAATATACCCCTTCACGATTAGGCTGTAAGCTCAATGTAGAGTGAAAGTAATGTTAAATCATTCAATCAACACCAATTCATCCAAAGATGTGAGCGAAAAAATGCCTCACTGTTTGAAAGATGTGCACGCATGGGTTTCCTTGTCCGGAAATTTATGAATTAATATACATGCACGGTATATTCCCTATTACCATAAATTTACGAGTTATAAAGAATAGAGAAAACTTTAACAATCTGAAAGTCATTAACCCTGGATACACCCTCTCTAGCCAAAAAGTTGTGTAGGCTCCCATTTGGATTTGTCTTTCACTCATAAAATGCAGAATAAGATCAAACATTAGGATATTGTAATGTGAGATTGCGTTAATTATTAAGGCTCTGCTTTTCCCATCTCATTTCCGTGTTCATTTAGCCAACTCTATTTGACTAATAAGATGCTTTGAAAGAGAAGCTACATCCTATGACACTATATTTTATGCACGCAATTGCTCATCTCTAGTCATTTCTTCCCACTTACTCATTTCCCAATCTAAAATAAAACACACATATATTCTTTTAATACCAAAAAGCACTTGTGTATGGTGTCATATGAATAATCCCACTCTTAAATGATTGCCACTCTTTTCTGTGGGAGCCCCGAATCTTGCAGGGTCCCTATCCCTTAAAATTAGGGTTTATGGTTTCCAGTCTCTTTGTCTAAATTAATCTTTGGCTTGCTGATGCTATAATCATCCTTCCACCACCGTCATTTGAATATTCTTTCAGCTTGAATTTAAAATGTTGTTGCATATCTTGATAATGGGTTTCTTTAATAATAATTAAGATTGGCAAAGAAAGAATAAAAGAAACTGAAAATTGGCAACATTGCAAATTAATTAGAGAAGCAAAAGGTATTAATAATCAATAAACCACTTTAGAAAAGTTAAAATGTATGCATGGTACAAATAATTTGAGCTATATAATAAATTGATCACATCAATTATTATTATGCATGCTCAAAATGATTGAATTTGATAATATATGGCTTGCAGAAAAAGTCGGTTTGTTGTTGTGTCGCAAATGCTATCACAAATTGGAATCCAATTGATACCCTGTGGATTTCTTTAATCATGCATAATAAGTTTTTGGCTTTCTGTTCTCATTTTCTCAAGAAAATACAAACAAGATATATATAATGCTAATCTTACTAAGCTACACACTCGAATTAGAATATTGTTATTATTCTCTATGATTAGAGAGGATCTATCAGTGGAAAAATTAGAAAGGGAAGAGATCGATATCTATCATTAATTGAACCATCATCACCCACTAGGTAGGCCCTTAATGACAAAATCTCTTTGTGATGAAATGAGTCATATATAAAGATGCCATATATGAGTTGGGAGTGTGAGTAGTTTCTATGAAATCTTATGTTAAATAAATTATGTTTTTTTTTTTTTTGGTTTTTTTAGCTTTAATTCGTCAGTTCAGTTCCTTAATCAGGATGTTGACAGAAACTTATTAACAATTAGGCAACTAACTCCACCAGCTTTGGGATGGAACATTATTTAGCTATCAATGCTCTCAATGAGCAGACTAGTCCTAGAAAGCAAATCCAGGATTATTTAGTGTCATAATCGCAAACCTAATCTTAAACTTCATTAGTGCGAGAAGAGCACTAGTAAGCTCTAAAAGATTATGGAGATCATACACGAGATCATACATACGAAATACGATCACTTCTATTCGAATTTCGAAACCTCATCTGCATTGATAATGATTCATGTGTTGCAAATTAATAATAGATAGAGAATGTGTGGATTCTGATTATGCAATATTGGAGTGAAAGCTATTTCTTCCCTTCCCATTCAGAAACGTGATTAATTGACTTAATTAATTATATGGACAGTTAATTACCTGTAGACCACTTCACTTTGTGCCCCAACATCTTTCACCAGGCTAAGCTTATTCCATATTTTTATTTTAGGGCATGAAGGAATATCCAACTTAGAGGTAATGATGTACGCTATCATGTGTGCTGAGTTCGAGACTAACCATTTAGAAAGTCCCCGTTTGTATTTGTATTGCTGATCAATATAAGGTGATGCAAATGCACAAGAAGCATATAATCAATGTGAATGATGCAGATGTTACTAATTACAATTTACAACCGTTAATCTGTTATTCTGATTCTGCTTCTAAACAAGTTGCAATTCCAGCAGCACAAATTAAGAAGGCCTCAAATTTGAAATTTTATTAATTTCCTCAGCTTCTCCATCAACCATCAGGTAAGAATAGAATTTAAGAATCACAAGCCTGAGTTAAACAAAGGTATCCATGGACCATCCATATAGGTGTAATAGAAAACCTTTATTCAACACTGTTTAAAACAAGTCTGTTTTGTTTTCTCTCGTCAGAAAATGCATAATATGAATGCACATATTATGTTCCTATGTTCAATCGAATTGATAAGACCGGAAAAAGAAGGGAGGGAATCCAGGATAATTAGGTTGGTAATTAAAAACTAAGATAAAGCTCATCTCTTCAGTGCATAACTCAATTGCAACCTATCTTCAGATCTTCTGGCCATCCAAACTCCTCCAAGAACGCCAATACAACTCCATTTGACCAACCAAAACCAGTCTGTAATTCATCAGAGCAAATAAGGGACATAGATGGTGATTGTTAAGACACTAGGCACGTAAATTTAATAGATACGCTTGAAAGAATAAACAATTATATACTACCTGCGGTATGTATTCACCACCAGCTCCAATATCTCCACATTTTTCTACATCATATTTTTCATGCATACCACCAGTTTCTTTGTATGCAACATAATTGGTATTGATCCACCTCATCGCAATGTCTCGTGCCATTGACTTTGCTTCTTGTGATCCTGACTTAGCCAAACCTTCTACTATCATGTGTTGAAGTGGCGCCCAGCCGTTAGGAAAGTCCCTGTTTCATAATAGCCAACAAATATAAAGAAAAATCTAATTCAAATGTTAATACTGAACTTGTTACTAATTAATTATTACCATTGTTCTCCTGATCTTATCAAAGAAGTTGCAATTCCAGCAGCACCGAGTAAGCCTGAACTTTGAAAGCTTTTTCTGACTTTCTCCACAATAGAAGTATCTGGATAACATAAAAGGCTTCAGAATAAACAATATTCTCAGTAAAGCATTCTCGGTATTCATCAACTTAAGAATCTCACTTAGGGTTACAAACCAGAGTTGAATAAATCAATCCATATGGGTACAAAGTTTGAAGCAAATGCATTATTATTCTGGTTTGAAGCTTTCCATCTTTGGCATTCCTACAATACACGTATTAAAGTGATAAAATTCCGAGGGAAAGAGGGTAAAAAAAAAAAGAAAACACCTGAGGAAGTTATGTCTCAGCTAATAAACGTTACATTCAGGCAATTACCTGGCTACTAGTTCCATCACTTATCCAGTAATCCAGCCATTGCCCCTTTTCTTCATTCCAGAAGACACAGTTTATTGCCTGTTTTCTTGCTTGAGCTGCTTTCAAGTAACACTCAGCAGTTTTATTGTCTCCAACAATTTGTGCCATGGAGGCAATGTCAAGTTCCATCTGGATCAACAAACAAACATCACTTAAATATGGGGGAAAAAAATGGATGGACTTCTAAGTCTCTGGACTTACTAAGAAGGTAAACACTTTTACCTTGAGTATAAATATATTTAAATCAACAGGTAATATTGATGTTATTGCCGATGTGGTGAAATCTGAAGTATTCCTGCAAGAAGGTAATTAAACTCCAGAAACTTCCAATTGAGTTTTGTCTGATAATTAATTAATTGAATCACACAGTAGAGGAAATGACTTTTCTCCAACTGAGCTTAATTATGTCATTTTTGCCTAATGGATAGTGGTTTGATGCAAGATAATTAATCACCTCATCCATCTGGTACTAAAATCCCATCCTGATTCAGCAATGGAAGCCAATTCCCGATAAAATTGCTCTTTCTCAGAAGCATTCAAGAGCTTAGAAGCATGCGCCTTATCCTGGTAGAGGAAAGAAGTTAAAATTTATCCTAACAAAAATTGTTTTCGCGCCTCATGCTCATGAAATTCTGATGAAAAGTAGAATATACAATGGTTGAAGATTCAGGCCTCGGTTTGTTCCACATTGCATAATACCGACTCAATGTATGATTGCTACCTTGATCATCTTGGATGTTGACCTTATGTATTCCTACAATACATTAACATGTATATCAGCTACATAATTACGTTCAAGCAAACAGAGAAATGAAACTCGCGCAGGGGAGGGTAATCAATCAGTTTATGTAAATACATATATATTCAGTATACCTGAATTCCAAAATTGATATTCTTTGAGAAGGGCAGGGAGAGCCTTTTTGACCAAATCCAATTCACCAGTTCGATTGTAAATATCATGAACCATTGCACTGAGGAGGGGAGGCTGGCTGCAAGACATGAACCCATGCTATATCAATAGCATATACGGTGAGAAAGCACATACAATACATGATCAGAAAGATGGGAGGATTTTACATGTATCCAATGCAGAAGACACTGCAGAGGCTATGCATAAAACATTAGTCTGATAGGAAACTGAATGACAGAGAAGCATAATTTGACAGTTGTAACTAATACAATAGATGCTGGAACCAGAATTAGTAACATAACAGAAGAAGAAGCATTACCTCCTATTGGTGTAATAAGCTCTTGAACCAGTAAGGACATAACCATATTTATCAATAAAAGAAATGAGATTAGTCACAATTGCCTTCGCTGTCATATACATCTTACTTGCTAGCAAGCCCCTGCATGCACATTGAACCACACCCATAAAAAAATTTAGCCACACAAAAGCGATTAACAATAGAGAAGAAAAAAAAAACAAAAACAAATTGTCCGCATCGTCACTGGACTGGCATTGAAAAAGGAAAAATAAAACAAATGCAAAAACTAACCTAATAACCCAGTAAGAATCCCAATAATAGACCTCTCTAAACCGGGAACCCGGAATAACAACCGGTCCAGGCAGGGGAAGCAAAGTGTGAAACTCAGGCCGGTCCAATACGGAACCAGAAACTCTCCGGCTCAAATTCTTCCACAAAGCATGCACCTCAAGAGCCCATGCTCTCACTTGAGGGTTCTTCACCTTAGGCAAGAACCCATCCGGTTCAGGCACAAAATCTGGCGGTTCAGCGTACACAAGATCATCTCCTGCACCATCAAAATATTCGTGCATAAACTCCTTCAAATCAGGAAGCGAAACTGACCCAGTTGCATTTCTCGGTAGCTTGTCAAAAGCGGTAACGGTTGTGGAAAGATCGGACTTCAACGAAAAATCAACGTAAAGTTTCGGATCAAAGTCTTTTTGTCCGAAAGTTACGAGAGCAGTTTCTTGTACACGCTCCAAGAAAGTGACTAACGGGGTTGTGGGTACGACGGGGCCTCTGTCAAAATTGCCTGTGGCTGGCTGTGACATAGCTTTTGTGACAGTAGCTGATGCTGATGCTGATACTGATGCAAACAACAAAAACAACAACACTAGAGAAAAAGAGGACGCGCGGTGGTTACCGTTACTGTCACTGCGACGAGAATGAAAGAACGCCATGCCCATGATTGGAGATGAATGAAGAGATGGATTGTTGCTTAGGAGACATGGTGGGTTTTTGTGTTTATACGATTATGATCAGTATCAAGAAATTGACGTGCCGGCAAGAAGGAAATGTCAATTCAAGTAAACGGGTTTTGTTTGTTTTGCGGAAAGATTTGTCACTAGAATTGGATTGACTATAACTTCTGATTCCAAACAGTTAATTTTGTTCGATCATTTGTTTGTTAGCATTTGCAATCAACCATTGGAATATTAAAATGAAACTTTCTTTGGCTATTCATTTTGTTTATTTATTATTTAAGAAATGCTATTGTATGAATCAACGACCCGTGAGTTAACTTTTTCATTAAAATAATAATAATAATAATAATTAAAAAAAATTTCTACAATCTTAATCCTATGAGTTCCAAGTTTTTCAGACAGGGAGTCAAATATAATTTATTTAATATTAAAAATTCTACTTAAAATATACTAATATTTATTAACAAGAAATCACATGATAAAATATAGTTGTAAGATTTCAATTATATGTATACTTATTAACAGATAATGTCAATAATGTTGTGTATTTACTTGAAATTATTTTTGTATAAAATTAACTTTAATTTATGATTCACATCAAACGGCAGTCAATTTTTTTTTTAGGGTGGGCAAAAAAATTCAAACCGGCCCGTGAGTTTCGACCCGTGGATTAGGACTCAAAAAAAATTCTAAACCTACTATTTTTAAAAAATAAATTTATAAATTAGAATAATATAATTAAAATTAAAAAATAACATAAAAATTTAAAAAAAACTTAAATTCTTAATTTATAAATAAGTGATTATTAAAAAATTAAAATTATAATAATAAATTTTTTCTTGTAAGTTAATTAATTAAGATAGTACTTGAATTAAAAAATTCAGTATTAAAAAAAAATATTTTTTTATTTATTATGTTATTTTAAAATATTTATTTTTTAAATTTATTTATAATTATAACAATTCATTGATTATTAATTCATTTCAAATTTACAGTAACTTAACAAAATTTAAAATGTCAATAAAAATTTAAACCCGACCCGAGCTCAACTCAGGCCCGCAATAGACTCAGCCCTCATGCCAATCTTAAAGGAGGTGAAGCCCAGGCCCAAGCCCGTTTTTGGCCACCCTGGATTTTCTTCCACGAACATGAATTATTCGTAGGGGATATTTTGCTTTTAAATCATCAAGTTTTTCAAAACAATCGCGCATAAATTCTATCATTAGACGGGCATCCAGCAGTAACACGAAAACAGCTCATAAAATTACCCTCTCCGCCGCCGCCGCCCCTGCCTCCAAAAATAAAAAATAAAAAAAGATGGAGAACGAAAGAAAGAAGAATGGAAGAGGGAAATATAAGGTGAAGAAAGCTCCTCAGAATCACTTCGGTTCCACTTCCACACATAAAATATATAAAAAGATTCGGAAATTGGAACGATATGGGCATCTGATTAAAATCATCACAGGAGCAAAAGCAACTAATAGAAAATAAAAAAAAAAAAAGAAAGAAAACTATATATGGACCGAACGTGGGATTCTCAGGGCTGCTGGCTTGGGCCAGAACGAGACGGTCGACTGGATTTTTGGTGTATGATGACTGCGAGTATTTTGAATCATTAACGGATGTGCTCGACATATATGTGCGTGTTGCAGGGGTCTCACTTTGAGGGGCAAGGATGGAAAATGGAAAATGGAAATCTATTCATGTTCAGACTTCAGAGCGTGCGTGCCTGAACTACTTCCTCGTCCTGGGCCTGGGTGTTAAAAATCACTTCCACTGGAATAGAGTATTCTAAATAAACCCCGGCTGCTGTCTGCCCAGGCCCATCCCTTTTAGAAGCTTTCAGCCTTAATGCCTTTTATCCTCCACTGGAAAATTACAAACCTCCCCTCTCATCTATTACTTAAAAAACAAAAAACCCATGAAAAAGAAAAATATTTACAAAAAATTAAAAAAAAAAAATGAATTCTATGAGCAGCAGAGGAAATCGCATTTATATAAAAATAAACGCATTACATTTCTAAACACTCAATTCAGTTCCAACACCATATCTCACTCATCAAAATTTTAACAAATACCAGGCACTTAACAAAAAATAAAACTAAAGTGGCCATAAACATTTCACCAAATATTCAAGGTGGAGGAAGAAGGTGATAATCTAAAGGCCAAAGGAGGGGCATACACACTTTTAGTCGTTTTTGTTGTTCTATATAATTCACCATGGGAAAAGAGAGTTCTGAACCCTGGTAGACTGAATTCAATAGGCAGGGGCATGAGTTTAGAGGAATATTAATTTTATTCATGGCAAAATGCACCCTACGGACATAAGGAGTACAGATGGTCAATGGAAAATTGGAAAGCCCGAGCAAAAACTTGGGCGCGGGGTAGGGGCCGTTCCTCACTCATTTGACACATTTCCTCTATCTTAATTGAGAAATTTATATATTTTAAAAAACAACAAGGGTTGTTGCTTCCTTTTTATGGTCTGTTTACAAACATGTCTAATAAATAATCCGAACAGCTGAAATTGGAAAAAGAGTTAAATACGAAATCAGAAGCAAAGATACCAAAATTTATGAAGGGGCTTGATATACGACCAAACCAGTCACATTCATATCTCGGGCTCCGCTGAGGTTCTATGGTGCGTGGAGAGGGTGTGGTTCAGTTACCATTATCATTATTATCATTCATTCATTGTTATTATTTTTCAGAAATGTATAGGGAAGTGATGGCCGTATCTGACCTTTCGTTGATATATCTCTATGGGGCTAGGTGGTCCATTTGTCTTTTTGGCAATAAATCCTGGGAGCGGAGCACTAATATGGTCGGTCAGAAGACAATTAACCAGGAAGTCCGGGTATTAAATCAATGTGGCAAACTGCAAAAGACAGCCTTTTCGGAGCAGAAAACCAGCTTCCTGGTTGACTGCCTTAGCTGCAACGCAGAAACAAATATCAAGGCCCCTACTGGTATATTTGACCACGTATTAACTGACACCAGAGAAGCTGAAACAAACTCTACTAGCTCCCTAGAAAAAATTCCACTAGGGAAAGACACTCCTTATAATCTGAGAAGTACTGACTGTGAAGCAGATGAAGGAACATACAAGAGAGGCTTAAGGTCATCCAAAATGTCTACTTCCCGATCCCAGCCAAAGCAAGCCAAAGTTTCAGCACCCAAGAGTCGAGTTTTGAAGGAAAAGAAAGCAAGGTTCTACATAATCCGTCGTTGTGTGTTCATGTTACTTTGTTGGAAGCAGGATGGAGATTAATCATGCTGGAAAAGTTAAGCATCCATGCTACTTTTTCTCTTATACTAGGCATTTGTTAACTCTAAAAACATGAAGCTCTTCTGCTCTTGCGCCCATAGAACTTAGGGATAGTGATGTATCTATTATATGGAGAGAGTGGTAAGAAAGAGTATGTGAGAATGGGGAGTTGTGCGTGCATTAGGAAGGGGGAGCGGTTAAGCTAGTCCTCCTTCCATATAAGTTTTGAAAATGCAATGCAAATTCAGGCTTCTTCGTTCCCTGCACCACCTCTTTTTTCGGTTCTAAAACTTTTATCTCATGACTCCTTTTAATTTTTGCTTGGGCAAGCTTCAAGCTTCACATTTGATGGAAACAGAAAGCAGGATCACTATACTAGGTGGTGCTTCATTATCTATGTTTCGTCTCTAAGTTTGCTTCATTATCTATATTTCCTCTCTTAAGTATAAATATTCTGGAAAAAGAATGTGAGACAACTGACAAGCATGCCTATATAAATCAAGAGTTCTTAAGGGGCAGCTTAAGTTGAGATATCAATTGTCTTAGCCCAAGAGTCACAAGCTTAGAATTTATTCAGTTGTTCCTACTTGTCATGCATATTCATTACCTAGAGATTTTTATAACACTTAATATGGTGATAAAACAAACAGATTAGTTCCTATTGGCCAGCCATATTCATAACCTAGAGATTTTAATAACACCTCATACGGTGACAAAACTAACAGAAGATATGCATTTGTTCAGCTACACAAAAGGTTTATTCATGCCAAAGAACTTGTGTTGGAGATACTGATAATGCTAAATTGAGAGTTCTTTCTCCTTTTTTTGGGTTAGGGTGGGGGGGGGGGAAGAGAGCAATAGAGCTACTCAAAGAAAGATGATACCTAATGCACATTAGGACAAATTCGAAACTGAACCAAAGAAGAGGTTACTGCACAGTCAGCCTTAGCATTATTGTAAGGTTTCTTCACTTGAGCAAATGATGAGGTATCACTTGCATAGAAATAGAGTTAAGATAACATTGCCAGGCCCGGTAAAAGCAAAAATTACTCCAAATAATATGAAATACACCATTCAAAAAGCATCTTGACCATTACTATGTCCAGGTGGGGTTAAAATCAGCCCTAATCTCAGTGATAATGATCCATAGAGGCCCAGGCAACAATCAGCTGTGTGTGATGCCAGTGAGATCCTCTAGCTACAGGCATGAAAATGAACTAGACAGTTTTTGCCATATCCCTGAAACTACATCTGCATAAAAGGTAACACTGTCTAGTTTCGATCTAGCAAAACTCTACTCTGAAAACAAGCGTCAAAACTATGGAGATTCATTCTAGCAATTTCAATCAATTAGATTTAGTAGATGAATATGCCAATCTCTGGTGATAGAAATAATCTTATGCACTGCAAGTATATATCTACAAAGAACTCTATTAATAAGCCAGAGCAATAAAGTTATTTGCATCAGCTACTGAGCCAGCCAATATGAGATGGCAAAGTTGAATTCACTCAGATAAAGATTTATAATGGAATTCAATAGCAAAAATGTGTACAATGATAAAAAAACACATTTCAGTGATATCCTTGTAAAAACAAACAATCGAAAATATTAATTTGACCAAGGATCTTGCAGCAAGAACGATAATCAAGTGAGGAAAAAACTTAGTTTTCATTCGTACCAAGACAACTTCAGACACGATAAGGACAAGCATATCATCAAATTGTGCTGGAAATTAGAAAACCCAAAAATATCCTCACAAAAAAAAAAGGCAAACACTTATTCAGAATCCACAAAATTAAATAGAAAACGAAACACAGCCAAAGAAACCAGCTCCAACAATTTCAACACCGTTATTACACATTAATTGAGATTTGGTTATCCACATGAAAACCCTAAACGACATATAAAACGCAGCGTTTGTCTTTTTTTGTTGCTGAAAAAAGAAAAGAGGTAAACGGAATTGATTAATGTAACAATTCAGATACCCAAAGGAAGGGCAGGCGATGGATCAAACGATGTCGTCGGGAGCGTGGGAGTTGTTGGTGAGCGTAAGAGGGCGATCCTTGGCCTCATCCTCCTCGTCGTCGTCGGGATCGGTTGTAGTGAGATTGACGCAAGAGCAACGTTCGAGGGACGCGAAGAAGGCGGAGACTACGGTGGCGCTCACCCAGCTTGCCACGTTGCCCAAGCTGTCTCGCGATATTATGCTATTATTGGGGTTGTTATCTTCCATTACGAATTAGCTTTTAGAATTTTGTGAGAAATGAAAATTGGGTATTTGCTTTTTGATTTGGGATTTCGATGGATTGTTTGGAATTGTGGATAAATGAGAACGGACCCAATTGTCAAATACTTGAAATTAGAACCTGAGATTTGAGATTTCATATTTTTTTAATATATATATATATGTATGTATATAGATCTTAGGTAACTGTCCCTCATCCACGCTATCCAATCATAAATCATATAAATTATAAATACTATATGTATAATTTAAGCCAGACTCACGAAGTCACGCTCATTATAATCTGAAATGGTAATAAATTTATAATTTATAATTTATATTTTAATTGTTATTATATTAAAAAAATAACTAAGTATTATTTAATTATATTATAATAATTAATATATAAAATTGATTAATATTTAATAAGTTAATATAAACAATAATAAATACTTAAACAATAATTCAATATAACTAATAATAAATATTATTTTTTAAATATATACATAAAAAGTTAATACAGTATAAACAGTATTAATATAATATAATATATTTATATATAATATATTATAATACAATATAACGTGCCAAACACATGTTATAGTCTTCATTAATAGTCTTAATTAATGTGATGTCAACTGCTTAACTTATGATGAGTCACATATTTTAATTTGTAACGGATGCCCAGGTTCTATTCCCTCCCACAGCACTGACCGCTCCCCGTATGCACAGTCATACTTAAATTTGTTTCATTTATTTATTTATTTTTGGAATGTTTTACTATTAATGCCACAATAATTCCTTTTCATTCAATTTAATATGTATTGTTATATTCATAAAAAGAGAAAATTAAATAAACTTGTAAAAGAAAATAAATTTTTAGCTGAATTAATAAACACCCCTGTTTCAAATAAAATAAAACAAAATAAAATAAACACCTGCTGTTCGAGACTTCCTTGTGAGAGCATATTTCTAAGCTCCAACAAAAATATTAGACTGAATTATATTTTAATTGCATAATAATAGTATCTATTTGATATTAATAAATAAATAAATATGTACTGTGGCAAAAGTGTGCAGAAAAGCTCCCCCGCTTGTCTCAGTATCATAAAAACATTTTTTTTTAAACATAAACAGACGTGCATTTCCCATTCACCATAACTGAGAAAAACTCAACCGTTCTATAATTGTAAGTGTCAAAATCCCTCTAATTTCCCGCAATAAACCTGTATAGTGTTTAACGAGACTGAAGTATCTTCTTGTAATCCTGGAACGTCCCATGGAACGGTGTCACCTTGCCTTCTGATACAACCCATAGCTCCTCTACACTTCCAGATATCAGATGTTCGTCATGACTAACCTGCGTGGTAGAAACAGGCGCATTTTACAACAGAATGTTTGATACAACATGATGTAGTTCAATAAGCTTAATGAATCATTTATATTATTGATCAAGTTTAATGAACTATAATCATGAAGAGATCAAGCAAAATACCGTGAGAATCCCTCCTTGGAACAAAACAAGGCCTTGGATTAGTGCCTCTACAGCATCCAAATCCTGCATTTTGAACCATCAGTATGTCAATCAAAATGAGCTGAAAATTTTCCCCATTGCAATAGAGGATGATAGAATTAAAGTAATATCAAAACTCTGTTTCAAAATATATACATATATCCAAACTCTATTTCCAACATGAATTCCACCTCCTGACCCCAAGCAAAATCTCAAATCATATCTTACTGTCCTGACTTTCTAGATCATGTTGGACATTACTAAAAGACAAAAAAGATGCAAAGAGCAGATTGCAACTTACAAGGTGATTGGATGGCTCATCAAGCAATATTATGTGTGGCTTCTTGAATGTAATCTTTGCAAAAGCAACTCTGCTTTTCTGGCCACCTGGTATAGAAATCATAAATATGAAGACACACGAGAATCTGTACATAAAGAACCTAAAACCTTATCATTGTGAAGATTGGTGTGCAGATAACACCACACACAACATATGGCTAGTGTGTTAGTCATGACAATAACATATAGCTTGCGTTTGAGTCATGACAATAACATGACTTGCATGCTAGCTGTGGCAAGACTTAAATCCAATAAACAAATCAAAAACTCGATTCAGACAAAAGTCAAACTCCAGTTCTACAAGATCATCAAATAACCAATGCAATGTATCAATGACATAACAAGATAAGAAAGGAAGCATACCAGACAAAGTGTACATTGGTTGAAGAGCAAGATTTCCAGTTACACCAAAAGAACCCAAGTGAGCCCGAAGCTTCTGCTCAGGCACCCCCTGCAGGAAGAAAACTTCAAATAAGGGGTTTGATTACATGATATTCTTTGAAGCATGGTATTCTGAGTTCCAAGATAACAACAAATTATGACTACCATATGGATTTGACACTACAGATTGTTTGGCACAATGTGCACACATATAGACATAGATGCATAAATGTAATGAGAAAAGGAAGAGGAGAGTACGATAACTTACGGGGAAGCAGCGCATCATGTACAAGAGGGGGTTTGAAGATAGGTCTAGCCCATCAACATGGTGCTGACTGAACACAGCTATGCGAACCTGTTGAGAGAGCAATGACAATCCATTATATCAAAGTAACAAGACGGAGTCCAATTATTCCAAGAATAAAGTAAAACTTTAACAAAGATATTAAGTGGAACCAGAAGTGACATATAAAAGAGAAACTGATAAATCCTACTGCATGGGGAATGGAGGTCATCACAGAAATACAATTGGCAAGGGAAAATTATTTTAGATATATGATAGACAAGAATCTGAGTTAAAATTGCAATTACTATATGAAATTTATAGAAAACAAGTATAAGATACCTTAGCTGAACGGAAAACTGTTCCTGAGCTTGGTTGTAGCTCACCAGCAATAAGTTTGAGTATAGTTGATTTGCCGATCCCATTTGGCCCAACCACTGCAAAACAATACAAACACCCAGATAAAACTGTCATCAGCATACAAGTAAGCCACAAAGATAGCACCATGTATTCAATTTATAGAACAATGACCTTGTGTGTACAAATTCATTAATGTAGAGCACAAAAGATACATGATGTAACTAACTAATGTATAATCAAAGGCAAAAAGAGGGACAGGCATGCCTACTTGCTATCCGGCTGTCCAAATCAATCCCAAAATTCAAATTCTTAAATAATAGAGGCCCACCAGGGTAACCAAATGATGCATCACTGCAATCACATTCAAGAAGATTATTAGATTCCAACAAGCTTGGGATAAAATTCAAGATCCAAATGTAATTTTAACAGGGGATAAATTAGCATTCTGAATTTAAAGAAAAATTGGTAATACATGGGCAGATACTGCTAGTTGAAAATGATTAGAGCCACACAGCAAGGAACTTGCACTGCTAGCAGTAGTGGAAAAATTAATTGCAAACAAATAATGCCTTTGATACTCAAAAAACATAAAAGCACTGCTTAAAAACATTTGTTCAACATTCCCCTCGATCAGCTGCAAAATATAACCTGAAACTTATTATAGGGGGCCCAGGTCTATCGTCTGGAGTTGGGAACTCAAATTTGTAGCTGCATTATAAAAACGAAAAATCATTGGTATTAGAGCAAATCCAAAAGAGGAAATTTGAAGCAAAAAATAAGCAAACTCTAAACTTCAAAAATTCTGAAAAAATTTAATGACAACAGGAGAGAAGTACTTACTCAGGATCATTTACAACTTCATCTACATGACCCATCCGCTCTAATGCCTAAAAAAGTCCAGGGGAACCAAGGCAAATTATTCAGCAACATAGCTGGACTAGGAGTCAAGTCGAGATAAACATCGGATTCAAAGACATATAAGTTAATGAGAAAACCTTGATTCTTGACTGAACAAGGGATGCCCTCTTTGCATTATATCGGAACTTATCAATAAAGGACTGCAGAATTAAGGAAAAGCATTTGCATGTCAGATACAAGTCAATATAATCTGTAAAACAAGGTGGACAATAGAAATAAAAAGTAAATTGCTTTAGATGCTTTTTGGATGAAGTGCAGCTATGAAGACCTGCATATG
The DNA here is from genome assembly GCA_030449075.1 of Murraya paniculata. Lineage (NCBI taxonomy): Eukaryota > Viridiplantae > Streptophyta > Magnoliopsida > Sapindales > Rutaceae > Murraya > Murraya paniculata. Next base: position 1,678,737 of record JAEVFN010000035.1, on the reverse strand, counting down.
TGATCTTGTCCGTTCATTAGCTTCAAACGCTTTCAGTTGGTTTTTAATCTGTTCCTCCCTGGTCCTCTCAAATGTATCGTAATTCCCTTTATATGCAGTCAGTTTTTGACCATGTAGATGAAGTATATCTGTGACCACCTGAAAATAATAATGAATTGACAAGAACTATCAGAATAAATACATTACTCGAGTATATTTTATCCCTAACAGAGAAGAACAAGTAGTGCAAAAGAGTTACTTTACCGTGTTCAAAAACTCTCTAGCATGAGAAACAACTATAAATGTTTTTGGCCATTTCACAAGATAAGATTCCAGCCATAGGACAGCATGAAGATCAAGGTGATTCTGCCACAAAAATACTTTATATATAAAGCAAATTCAACTGCAACAATACATTCCATAGAGGGCACAAAACATAACACACCGTAGGTTCATCAAGCAGCAACAAATCGGGCTCTATAAAAAGAGCACGAGCCAAAGCAATTCGCATTCGCCACCCTCCTGAAAACGCTTTTGTTGCCCTGTGCTGCATTTCTGGAGAGAAACTCAGACCCTGCAAATGTGTGGTTAGTTAGATAAAGATTCAAAATGAACAAGACAACAATCATGACTATTGTGCATATAAATAGAACTCGTTGAAAGTAGCTCCACATGCATGACATATCACAATGGCATGCTCAAGTGATCCACATTTTACTCCAATTCCTAGGCTCCCATGTTCCATATCCAAAAATTTTCATTAGTTTCATTTCGGGAAAAAGCCATCTCCACCATTAACAATTATATATGAGTGGCAAATGTCTTTTAAAGTAAAATTTCAAGCTCAAATCAACAGACAGCATCCACTCAGCAAGAGAGAAAGAAAGTTTGAGAACTAACTGCAAGAATAGAAGCTGCACGTGCTTCCGCAGAATCTGCATCAATGAGCTCGAGCCTCTTGTATATTTCTTGAAGCCTTTGAGCAATAGCATCCTTGTCGATTGAATCATTGCTCTTTTCAGTTGTCTCCTCAAAATCCAATTCTCTCTTAAAACAGTCACAAAATTGTCAGGAGGATGAATAAACAGTAACAACCCCAAGGACAATACAGAAAATTAAAAGGGAAAAAAAGATAATAAGGACAGGAACTGAAAACAAGAATTTTCTCTGTTATACAATAGAACAGTAAATATTCTACCTGTAGTGCCAGCAGACGAGCTTCTTCTTCCAAAAGCTGAGTTCTTTCAATATCAGTGTTAAGAACGCATTGCAAGGCTGTTGTGTCATCACCTACCACTTCTTGCTCAACATGTAATATCTGGCAATTTGGAGGAATACCATCAATAGCATGCAGAGCCATGTGCCTGAGGAAAGTTGTTTTCCCAGTACCGTTTCTCCCGACAAGCCCTGCATACAATTGAAGTGAGGTTCTGTACATTAAACCCACCCAGCAACCAAACAACCATCTCAATTGCAAACAATTGTAAGCATTAGAACAAGAGCATCAAAAAAAAAATGGAAACAAACCCACCATAGTGCCTCCCAAAAGATAGCGTGAGTGAACCATCTACGATAAGATCACGTCCACCCACAGAAACATTGAAGTTGTCCATATGTATATCCTTCACGGCAGGTCCACCATCCCTATCATGATTCACACACACAACAGGCATTCCAGCTCTAACTGCTTCCATCTCTGCCAGATGCATTTGGTATTGCGACTACATGCATACATTCAAAAGAACAAGTCAAATCAAAACAAGTAAGATATTCATTGACACTAAACTAATTAAAATTAACCTCAATCTAATCAAATACCTCACGTTGGCGTTCCTCCTTCCTCTTTTTCCTCTCTATCTTGGCTCTATCACGTTCAGACAGCAAGGGACCATCAGTCACCTCAGGCTTCTTCTTCGGAGCTTCCTCATCCATTCCATCATTCATTCTCAATGGCGTCGTAAGGCTGCGCACAGTTGGTTTCGGCTTCACCAACCCATGCTTCCCAAACTTCTCATTCAACTTACTACAAACCTATCACAGATAGTAGGCAATCCTCAAATATATTCTGAACAATTTTCTTCTTTTTAAAAAAAAAAAGAAGAAAAAGGAACTAGTATAATCTTACCAGGCGGCATTCGTTGAAGTCGGATACGCATTCGGCGTCGACGAGGAGCTCGCCGATGGCGTCGAACGCGCCCTCGCCTTCCTCGCCAAAATCGAAATCCTCATCGGCGAGGACGTTGACGATGTAATCAATAATCGGCTGGTCTACCTCCTGGACTCTCGGTCCCAGTACCTCGAGAACAACCGAGCTCGCAACTTCGGTCATCGGGCTCACTCAATACTCTTAACTAACTTATTGCTATGAGAAAAATGTCGCGATAAAAGGGGTTTTGTCCCGTGAAAGCAGATGTGAAGCGAATACGTTTATTTGGTTTTTTATACCCCTATTGTTTATCGAAATTTGATACGTTATAATGAATTAATATCTTTTTTAAATTTTCCTCACGCCCGGTACGAAAAGAATTCGGCCCATACTCCAAATCTCTCACTCGATCTTTCCCAATCATCTTTCTCATCTCCATTTCATCTTGTTATTGTTCATTGCACGTGCAGTCTTAGTCTCTTCTCTTTAAATCCAAAATGTGAAAAAAAAAAAAAGTCTTAAGAATCGATTGCATTGCCCATCAATCTTAGTCCCTCAATAAAAGATACTTTGATTGCAGTCCTGCAACCCGTGACTTTCCTCCCCCACGACAATACTACCTCCCAGTTGAGAACTCGAACTATATGCGCTTTAACTTTTTACTTCAGCCCTCAGTAAGAGTGGGGTGAAAAATTAAGAAAAAGAATGGTGCCACACGTTTACACGTGATGTGATGCGCATCTAGTCCTGGACCTGGAATGCTGAACCATTTGTACTCTTTTTTATTTCAAGATCCGCGAAGCGTTAAAAACATGAAAATACAAAGGTAAATTTCCATCAGAATCAGACAGGACCACACCCAAGGTGACCGCAATCTCTTATCTGTCTCCAAATTGTGAGCTACATAATACAATGCATCTTGAGGCTGGTCACCAATCATCATGCTGTCTGTCAAGAATTTTGATAGTGATACAGTCACACTTTACCTAAAAAGATAATTATACGATACAGATGTGACGTAATAGCAGAACCTATATCCAGATAAACAAAACGTGCCCTCTGAAACTAATAGTTTCATTGCATTGGGCGCAGCACATGGTAACAGCATCACCCTCTTAGTAATAGAAACTACACAGAAAAGTACTGTTGTTGAAAATTAAAAGCACAATCTTTCCAAGAGCTGTACCTCTGTGGAGGACATGAAAAGGTATAAGATCATTCGCTGTTAAGAATCAAAATGAGAATGAAAATAATCACCATTACAAGTAATTCTACAATAACACAAGATACAGACGGCAAGATTTAACCAAAACTTTCTTTTACCGACAAAGCAAATTAGTCGAATTGACTATTAGCCCAACAGCAAAATTTAATGGCTCGACAAATGTTCAAAGAGCCACAAGATCAAAGCATCAAAATTCCATATCAACACACAGTAACTAATAAAATATATCACTATTCTAAGCAAGTAGGAAGAAATTGGGATTCATGAGATTACCTCACCACACATGCATCATATACTTTAAGAATACATGATGAGAAAACGAAACTTGAATTATGCCCTATGCTATGCCTTTGCTCCGTACAAGTTGAATAAAATCTTTGGCTACACAAGCACTTCCGGCTAAGCTCTCAAACAAACCATCTAGTTGTAGTCTTTATTCCTCTCCCCGCTCTTTCGAGAATCGCTGGTGAGGCTCTAAATGTACTTCAGAAAGCATTTCTGACCAAAGCTCTTCAAATTTATTGTGGAAACCCTTCTGAAACCATTCCAAAATTTCCGAATGCAGAACCCTGGGATTCTCCTGCCATACCTTCTTTAACATTGCACAGCTGTCAATTGACTTGGTCTTTAACTTGTTCAGAAGTTTGCCAACCCGCCTTTGACCAGATTCCTCTGTCTTTAAAATGCTACGAGGATGAGCTACCAAGAACTTCTGAACATATCTTAAACATGGCAACACCCAACCTTCAAGCAAAGCACATGCAAATACTGCCACGCGATGCTCATCATCTCTACTAACTGGCAGACTATGCAGTGGGAGTTCCCATTGATGAGGCCCGAATAACGGATTGACCCAATGTAATACTTGGTCATTATAACAGTCGTAATTATATTTGGAGCCTTCACAGGACTTTGAAAAATGGCACAGCGGTCGAGCATACTCAGCCAGCCAATCTGCCTTCACCCTTGTTGCTCCATGCATGTATGGCACTTTTGTATGTAACAGTTCACTGTACACCAAGAACTCAGGAGCTGAGTTAGCAACAGATGACCTACGATGAAGGAACACATCTTCTTTAACCATGCAGGCTTGATAACGAACTGCATGAACTTTTCTCTCTCCTACCGATGATGCTGACTTCGCCCTAATGCGCTTCGCAACTCTATCAGCCCAGCCTGCACAAACAGCTCGGCACAAGAGCTCTTCCTCATTTTGTAAAAGAACGTTCTTACTAAAGGAAATCCTCCAAGAGTGTTCTACATCGCCTAAAGTTCCATGAGTCCATGAGAAATCCTGATCTGAATTCACATTTTGATTAAAGAGCAAATGAAGAAGCTGCTTTCTCAGCTTGGACATTTCCTCCATGGTTTTTAAATGTAAACCATATTCATTGCAGAATTCCACTGGGCTTTTAGAAAGCTCAAAGCACTGTAATGCATAAGCAACAGTCAAAACATCACTGGTAGGATTAGAAAATTTTGCATAAGACAGTTTAGCAACTTCTTTAAATTTCCTTTTTCCCAACTTTTCTTGCCTGCACATAAGATCCTCACTACCTAGAGCGTTATATCTCTCCAGCTCCGAGTCATTGCCAGTAGTTTGAGTTCCTTCCAACTGCAAGACAAAAGGATTTGACACGCTCAAAGCCGCTGCTGCTGCAACTCCATATCCCAAAACTAGATTCGCTCGGGTATAACTTTTCACTTTCATAGTTTGGATAAGTGTAAGGAGCATCCGGGAGTGGCGAGGACTCATGGGGTAGTGAGCCATGGCCTTTCCCAAGGCTGTCAGTCTTCCATTGCTATCAAGAGCTTCAAGAGCCTTCAGGCAACGTTCCGCCTCAATCAAAGCAGTAGCCTTAGGGGGAGTTGGAAATGGGAAATTTGAAACCTGTATGCATAGACAAGGGAAACATAAGTACTCTTAACAGTAAAAAAAATAAAATAAAATGAGGAAAAGTCTCATTCTAAAGTAAAAGAAATTTAATATTGACTGGGTAGATGACAAAAACCAAGACACCCAAAGCTTTTAGTTCTAGATTTGGTTAGCTATAAGAAAAATATATCGTTTACCATCGATCAACTAACTGGTCAAGAACCACAGAGCAGTACTGTGCACTATGTGCAGGTGGCAAGATAACTACCTTGTGCAGTTTCTAGGTTATACAGCACACTTTTCACGGTTTCACCGATTGAGAAAATTTATTTAGCCAAGAGATTGCTAGATTTTAAAGCCGTTAAACAAAGATGCCTTCAAAAGAAACCATCAATCCCCCAAGAAAAGAACATGCAGCCACCACTAGTACAACTAATTGTTTCATCAATCCAATACAAAACGAATAAAAGAGTTTACTAAGCAGTAGTGCAAGCACCATATTACATACAATACACACCTTATCAATGTTCATGGATTTCATGAGAAGAACCACACCATCAACAGGTACTTTAGATATTTCGGCACAAGAGAAGTCAGGAAGTATGTTGTTGAAGACTGCAGAAGAATACAGACGATAGCAATGGCCAGGCGCAGTTCTTCCAGCTCTTCCTGCACGTTGAGCAGCTGAGGCCTTACTTATCCACTGAATCTCATATGATTCAATACCATTAGCAGAGTTGTATTTCTTCACTTTCTCTCTTCCCGTATCAACCACATACTTTATACCTGGGATTGTCAAGGAGGTTTCAGCCACATTGGTAGAAACAACAACAAGCTGCTCCCCTTCTTTGACATCTTCAAATACACGAAGCTGTGCTGCAGCAGGCAGCATAGCATAAAGAGGCAGAACACGCAATGCACTAATACCGGGCCTTTTATTATCTCCCATCTTCTCCACATCAGGAGAAGATAGCTCTGGTAATTGTTCTGGTGTAGCAGGAATAGGTGGCAGGTCTGTGCATTGTTCTGGAATAGCAGGAGTAGACAGCTTCATCTGAGAACTAGGGCCTGATGCATTTTTCCCAGACAAAGCTTCAAAAGCAAGCTTAAGAGAACCAAGACTCCAGTTCTCTTTTAACACATCCACGGGATCATCACCATCCATTGGGGATTTTTGTTCCACCAATTTTTCATCCTCCCCAAGTATTTCTGTTTCACTTTCAGTTTCTGAATCATACAAAGCATCCAACTCATCCTCATCAATACCAAACTGATCTTCATCATAAGAACTAAACCTGTCAGTTTGCTGGTCAGTTGAATTTCCTTGAATCTCAAATGCTTCATTGATCTCTTTCATATAAATGTCCTCGGTGTCGTTTGGCTGAGAGTCAGCAACTACCTGATTCCCTTTATTTTCATTAGAAGAATTTGCCAGCAGCTGGGTTGAAGCTTTACATAACTTACGGCATAAGTATTCTACCTCCCTCTGCCCAGTGACAAATACAAGTATGCCACCTTGTGGCAGCCTCTTGTGAATGGACATGACTTTTTTATAGGCTTGGCCAATATAATCGACAATCTCCGTTCTCTTTGAAAAATGTACAGTCACTGGAAACTGTCTGGTAGGGACTTCTATAATAGGAGGGTTACGGAATAATCTTCCTCCAGAACTAAAGTCTTCCACTCGCAAGGTAGCACTCATCAAAATAAGTTTTAATGGGAAAACCCTATCTTTAGGTTCTATACATTGTCCTGAAAGCAACAACTGTTGCTGCTTCTCATATAGTGCCTGACACCAAAAGTAACATCATATAAGTTAAGGATAAAACAAAAAGAGTAATAGCTATAAGTTTTGTTTACTAAGAGGCAAAGACATCTGTTTTTAAGCTTCACCTGTCGAGGCTGAATTATACGAGAAAGCATTCCAATAAGTATGTCTGTGTTCAAGCTCCTCTCATGAGCCTCATCCAGAATTATAACCGAGTATTGTCTCAATAAAACATCATACTGTAGCACGCAATCGAGCAATGTGTTTAATCAACCATATCCAGGTAAATTTGGTAATCAAATACCATAATACATACATCTGTGGTAAAATGTGACAGTTACATGCAGCGCATTATTCTTTAAACCAAGCCTCGATAACTGAAGTGTTAAAATGCCTGAAATATAATTCTCCCATTACCATGATCCAGACATGTAATTCAAGAAGAAGATTTGAAGCTTAAATAGTACAAAAAATTCGTAGCTACCATAAACTAAACCCTAGTATTTTTCTGTCTTCCTTTTCTTTTCCTAATGCAGTTAACTATTAAAGGTGCACTGTCCAGTGTCAGCTGGAGCTTAGCAGCAAGGTGTAGCACAGAGTTAAGAGTCTAAAGAAGATAATGCAAACATTTACCAGAAACGTTGCTAGAATATTCAAGGCAGATACCTAACGACATTCAATAAAATTACATATTCTATTGGCAAACTGGGTATAACAAATATATTAAACGTATTTTAAAAGGACCCAAAAAAAAAAAAAATCAACTACATGGGTAGATATTAGCATCCACTGAACAACTAATTGGTCAAGAAATCGTAAGAGGAAAAACTATCATATTCTAAACATAATCACTATTGAATAGATACCTAAAGAATATTTTAGGATCATCATATCAAGCAATACTTTACATGAGCCATTTCAGTTTTAATATTACTTGCAAAAGATTGTAATATTCGGAAAAAGCAAAACCTTAAGTTCTCGTAGTAATATTCCATCAGTCATAAACTTGATTGAGCAACTGTCTCCAATTTTCTTGTCATGCCTAACTTGAAATCCAACCTCTTTGCCCAGGTAAAGTCCAAGCTCAAATGCCACTCGCTTGGCAGTGGCAAGCACCGCAACACGACGTGGTTGAGTAACACCAATTCTGCCACTTCGACTGCTACACTGGTTGGAACCAAAGCCAGCTTCAAAAAGAAACTTAAACATACAAAAGAAAAAGAAAAGGAAGAAATTAGGCTTCCCGGAAAGCCAAAAAAAAAAAAAAAAAAGATTTTATACCCCAGCATTTATCTATGACCATTGACCAAGCATCATTCAAGCCCACCTGAGGCACTTGTGTAGTCTTCCCACACCCAGTTTCTCCACATATAATAACAGCAGAATTGTCATTTACAGCTTCCATTAACTCCTGCTCCATCATGACTATAGGAAGATCCTTCCTATTTTTTTCAACCTCATTTGGCCTTGATACATGCACCACAATTGGGGCTGCAAGAGGTCGCTGCAAAGAACTTGGAAGATTGCTAGTCATGTCACTCATGCTAGAGTTTACATTTAAGCTCTTATCTGGTCCACCCTGTCCCAATCAAACCCACAGCCTCTGATTATAGAATAAGAATAAAGTGATGCATAATAGAGCGAGAAAATATTTCTATCAGTGTATATGATGCAATAAATCAAACATTACAGCATGCTGCAATGTAAGTGTAACAAATGCATATCACTTGTGCAAATAAATTCAAAGTTTGACTTTGATGGCATTCAATAAATCCAATTATAAACCTTTCTGACGGTATTTTATAATAGTCAATAATTAAATAAAGCAATTCCCATTCTCTTTAGTTTAGAGGGACAGTAAAGTTATAGCGAAATTCTATACTTTAGAAGATACTTTCACTAACACAATATCCTCGTAAAAGGAACGTACACCATCTATCTTAACCTAAAATATTCCAGTGTCCAAGTTAGAGGAACATACCATTGACTTAGAACTGTTTCCACCATCATAAACGGACGAAGCCATAGTACCATTTCTAATGTCATATTCCATACCAGCACCGTTGTCCTTGTTTGAAACTTCTTCAGGTGGTAGAGCAGCAACTGTTTCATTGTTCGAACCAAGTTCACCATTGGGAAGCAGCTCTTGAAAAGAGCCTAATGAAACAGATGCACCATCTACTTCTTTATTACCGATCATTGATTGCAGTGGTTCGCTTTCATCAATACGTTGTCTTTGGATTTTGACTAAGTCAGGTTCAGTTTCACCACAAGCATCACTTCCATGCCTTCTCTTTAGAGCTCGATCACGTTGTGGATCTTCTAAACCTTCTTTTGAAAATTGCATGGCATTTCTTATTTTTTCACGCCTAGTTTTAGCCTACAAGATGTGTTGCCAAATAAGTAATCCAATATAACCTTAATTTAAATATAATGTCAAAAGTTAGCATCGATTCCATCATACAAACCTTACCCATATCTTTAGATGCCTCCAAAACATTATAAAGACCAGTTGAAATCTTGTATTTCCTGAAATTTTGAAGTTTAAGGTATTTCTCAACTATTCTAAGCTTTTATTTTACTGTAAAAGTAAAATCTCAAATATATTAACATATAAAAGAAAGGATATGCTAACATACTCTAGGTTTTCCTGGGCTTTCGAAGACATGTACGCTTTCTCCTTCTCCTCCTGTGTTAATTATAAGCAAATGAATCGCAGTAAAGTGCAATTAGAAAACAATGGAAGCAAGTAGCCAGAGAAAAGGGCCACCTCCAACTTCTTCAATTTTCTTTGCTGGGATTTGCTTCGATTTGGATATTCTTTATTTATAGCCTTTTCCTGCTCCCATACAAAGGAATTTTAAACACAAAAGCTCTAACGGGACATAAGAGGAAAAGAACTACAGAGCTAATAAACTATGGTGCATACCTTATTCATGCATTTTTTTAGATCAGTTTCATTCGCTGTAAAAATCATTGCATTGCAATCAACACCCTTCGGGCTACAAAATACAAGAAAAGAGCATGCATGCCCATAAATTTAAATAGCAAAAAAAATAATAGATATATCGGCCCAATAAGTCAACACAAACTACCCAATACAATGAATTTCACAACAGGATGAAATATAGATGATTTTGTCCATTATTTGACCATCAATCTATTTACATAAATAGTTACTTTCATTAGCCTGTAAAAGTCACATGCCACATGTGATCATTATTAAAGATAGCCCAAAAAATTAAAAGGAAAAAAAAAGAGTAAAATTTAACTTGTGTGCCAATATTATCAAAGCTAAAACTTACACTAGCAACTTCTGTTATAATAAAATAACATGTTATTCACCTGCGTGAGCTCGGTCCAGGCTTCGGTTTGCTCATCTGTTTCCTTTTTGCCATAATTAGTTCGTTCTTCAAACTCGAATCAACTAAAACTGCATTTGTATTTCTTCTTTTTGCCTTCGGCTTTGGGTTTTTGCCTTAATCCAAAGCTGCAGGCAAAAATATCAAAAGGAAAACGCTTTTGTTTAGGCTTGGGCCGGGCTTTGGCCGTTTAACTTGCACAAAGCCCAAGCCCCCTAGGGCTGGGCTGGGCTTGGACGGGCCCGGGCCGGGCTTGGGCTTTGTGGAAATTTTAAATTATTTTTTAAAATAGAGCTATAAGTTTAAAAAAAAATTTATTAATTTTTTTAACAATACAGTCTATACAAAATTAATTTATAACCCTATACAATACAGCATTTTAACAATACAGCATTTTCCATTATTAATTTATAACCCTATACAAAATTAAAGGAGATAAAATATTATATTAAACTCTAATATCATATAAAATAGTTCTATGATACTGAAAAATTTCTAATAATACTGAATATTTTTAAACCATAATGTCATAATAATTTTTTTTAACAATACAGCCAACAACACAGCACAAACAAATGCCACAGAACAATAACAATATTAACCGACAGCCAACAATCGTCAATCAACACCAAAACCAACAGCACCAGCAGCACAGCTCAAAATCATTAACCCTCATTCTAGTATTGTTCAATATTTTCTACGATCCAACAACCAACCTTACTAAATTAAATTACTATTTCCACTAAAAAAATCCAGTTCAAAATCTGCAGCCAACAACACAGCACAAACAAATTGAAGCTTACAGGAACACCGGAACAGGAGAAGGAGAGGCTGCTGACTGCTGTTGGTCGTTCGAGACTAGGGATGGCAATTTGCGGGTCCGGGTCCGGGTCCGGGTTTGGTCTTTACGGATCCGGGCCCGTACACAATTTTTATATACCGGACCCGGATTAAAACCCGTTTTTTTTTAATCCGGGTCCGGTCCGGGTTAAACCCAGAAAAATCCGGGTACCCGCATTCCGGGTTTTGAACCCGGATTTCCAAATTAATCCATGTATCATGCCAAATTATTGGCTACACTCTTGGTATTACTGGATGGATCATTGGCCTTGGACTTGGACGTGCTTCTAGATACTACAGTTTTCGAACACATAGGCTTCTCGCAATATTCATCTTCACATTTACAACATTACAGGTACCTATTGTTCTTTGGAAAAATTTCAGAACCAGCTCAAAATTAAGATCAAATTACAAAATAGTCAACCCACCTCTTTTTTCCCCCTTATTATGCACCTCCGACTAAGAACTTAAACAAAAATAAATAAACTTACCCTAAACAAAATCAAATACTAATCACATGACATATCTAGATTTTAAAACAAATACAATACAAATATATAATCTAAATTCAAAGTTTCAAAATAATAAACATCCACAAATGTAAATCCATAACATAAATTTACAATTCAAAGTTCAAATTACTAGTTTAAAGACTAAACTCTCAATCATCAACTTCATTTGACTGCTGTTCACTCATCAAACTTTCATCAATCAAATGCTCCGCAAAAAGTATTGCTTCCTCCGGAATTCCATCTAAAAAGAAATGCATAAATCATAAACATAACCAACCCGCAATAATTGCAAATTGCCTGAACTTCCTCACCCAACTTAACTTTTTTGAAATGATTCCAAGCAGCAGACACTACTCTACCACCACCACCTCGTTTTTTGAAGTTACAGGAATAGTATTACCCCTACGGCCACGGCCATGAAATACTGCTGTTGAATCTGGTTCTAATTCAACAGCAGTTTCACCGTTATTTTCTGCTTCTATCCTGACACACACACTTTCATCACTTTTTTCAGAGGCATCCACATCAATTCTTTGCTCATTTTCCATCATGAATTTGTCACCCTACAGGACATAATTTTTTCTACAATTAACAATCAATCTAGCAACCAATCCAGCAACTATACAACCATTTCTATTCTATTAACAGCAACCATAAAAAAAAATTCAAAATAAACAAATTACAAATGCCAAAAACGAAGCATAACAGAGCATGCATACTAAAATCAAATAGAATATACATTAAAATCACAAAGGATAGATGGTAAAATTGCAAAGATCACATAACAGCCACCAATTTAAATTGCTAAGAGCATATAAATGGTAGAATTAAAGCATAACAGAGCATAAATTATAAAGAAAACAGCCGAGACTCACAAGATTCAAAACGACAGCTTTATGAATATGGTGATGAGCGCAGAACACAGCCACGAGAAGGTGATGCCGACGAGACGAACACAGCTGCTTAGCGAGATGGTGGCCGCTGAGGTGATGACGATGTTGATAAAACTGACTTGATGAAGAGAATCAGAGAGAACCGAGAGGAGAGAGTGAGAGATTGAGAGAGGAAATGGCAGAGCTGGGAAAAGGGGGCTGCGAATCGCGAATCGTGACGCCAGTTAGGGTTTTCTTTTTTTTTTTTTTTATATTAAATGATTTATAAAAAAAAAATTAATATTAAAATAAAAAAAAAATCCGGGTCCGGGTTTCGGATTTACGGGTTACTTGAATCCTGACCCGGAACCGGAAATATGCGGGTTTTACCATTTCAGTTTGTATTTCGTATAAAAGTTCCGAAAAATCCGGGTTCATTCCGGGTCCGGGCCGGGTGCCGGTTTGGTTGCCATCCCTATTCGAGACTTCGAGTGGCTGCTGCTGCGTCGCGCGACGTCGAATGGCTGCTGGTGCGTCCCGCGGTTGGTGCTGGAGGTTGTTGGATGCCGGCACGGTCGAACGCTGGGCGCGGAGGAAGAGGCTGAGCCGTTCGCGGAGACAGCAGTGCTGGTCCTGCTGGATGCTGGACGCTGGAGCTCGACGACGTCTGCTGAGTGCTGAGGACGCAGTGAGGACTTGAGGTGTTGCGTGACTTGCGTCGTTGACTGCTGAGGAATACCGGTCACAGGATCACTGGAAGAGTGGAAGAGGGCAAGAGGCAGTCGGCAGCAGAGGTCACCAAGCGAGAGAAGAGAGACGAGAGTGAGGGAGAATTGGAATTAGGGATTTACAATTTAGGGATTTACCAATTTAGGCATTTTTAATTTTTTTTGTTTTGCAAGTGAATGCAATTTAAACCAATATATATATATAGGGCTGTTGCAGCTGAAGTTTGTGAAGAGCTTTTTACTCCTATTCCCCCTCATGCTGAACTTGCATTGAATGGGGTTGAAGTGTTTGTGAATGCCAGTGGAAGTCACCATCAGTTAAGAAAGCTTGATTATCGTATTCATGCTTTTATAAGTGCTACTCATAGTCGCGGAGGAGTTTACATGTACAGTAATCATCAAGGATGTGATGGTGGCCGCCTTTATTTTGGTACATAACATGCCCTTGGTAGAGCAGACATGCTGTCCACTTTTTTTCCCCCGTTTTTGTTCGAATATATAACTTTACTTCACTCTAATGGAGTTAAATAAGTCACTCATTTGCTCATTGCAGATGGATGTTCCTGTGTTGTTGTGAATGGAGATATGATTGCTCAAGGTTCACAATTTTCCTTGAAGGATGTTGAGGTTGTGGTTGCTCAAGCAGATCTAGATGCGGTATGTTATAATCTTTTGTCACTTCAGTGTTTATTTGTGTATGTTATACGTCTAGTGCCTCATAAATTTTATCTCTTAGTGAACTCATCTCTTAGAAAATCGTTTATCAGTGCAAAGTTGTGACATTTTACTTATGTGGGGGGAACGCCTTTCATTTTCCCCCCCTTCGTCGGCCCTTGCTGCCTTCCTTAACAAGCCCTCGAGCCTCCTTTGCGCCGCCTTCCTCATAGAAGCCGCCGCGTCTGTCTCTAATTCCTTGTCTGTTTAATTGCAGGTTGCTGGTTTTAGAGGATCTATAAGTAGTTTTCAAGAACAAGCAAGTTGCAAAACCAAAATATCATCTGTAGCAGTGCCATACAATCTTTGCCAACCTTTTAACCTGAAGATGTCACTTTTGAGTCCACTTAAGGTCAGTAAGGCATTTACCCAGTCAGGATCATATGATCATAAGACAAATTTCTGCCTCAGTCAATTGCTTATCCTAACCTAGGAGCCAGAGGATTCTTTATGTGTTTTTAAAATCTTCTGGTATAACTCAGTCGTGAAAACTTAGTCCTACATAAAGTTGAATTGTATTCAGAGATCTATGCAGCTGATGAAAATGGCATGGTCAGTAGCTTTGCAGTTTGATTAAGATATTTGAATGCATGCAGTTTGATGCCCATATGGCCATCTCTAAGGAATTTACTAAAAGCATGAGTTTTCCATTAAGATATTTGAATTTTGCTAAATCAACCATGATTAATTAACTATAGATCAATTATCACTCTCCTGAGGAGGAAATAGCATTTGGGCCTGGTTGCTGGCTGTGGGACTATTTAAGAAGAAGCGGGGCTTCTGGATTTTTGCTTCCTCTTTCTGGTGGCGCTGATAGTTCTTCTGTGGCTGCTATAGTTGGCTGCATGTGCCAACTTGTTGTAAAAGGTCGGTTTATCTTTCATGTCTCTGTACACCACAGACCATAGTAATTAGGTAGGATTCAGTTAATTCTGGTATGAATGGTTCAGTTTTTATTAGAAATAGTTATTCTGGTGTAAGTGTATATAGACAAAGTTCCTTGGTCCCATTCATTTGCTTGCTTCACTGAAAATCAGTACCCTGTTCAAATTAACCATGTAAAGATGCTTTTAAAGGATATTCTGGCCACCATGCAGTGGATTGTCTGAAGCAAAATGATGGTGTTCACACACACCACCTTAAATGGTGATACATAAGATGAAAGTCTGAACTACTGGGACATACCTATCGTTTGCCTAAATTGATCTAGTCTGATTTCCTGCATTTTTTGGGACAAGCTTTTTAGCTGATAGTCTTACATTACTCATGACCATGAAATTCATTTTGGAGGTCTTGTGGAGTACTCACACCTGCCAGCTAGCTAAATTCCTTGAATAAGCAAAGCAAAATAATAGTTATTACCATATCTCATGAACATGAACTAGAGAGATGAGTATGATCTTCTAATTATAGCTCATTTTGGTTTTAATGCAGAGATTTCAAATGGGGATGAACAAGTCAAAGCTGATGCTATACGAATTGGACATTATGCTAATGGAGAATTTCCTACTGACAGCAGAGAATTCGCCAAACGCATATTTTTTACGGTGTTTATGGGATCCGAAAACAGGTGGGTACATGCATCAGGACCACTTCATGCTATTGTCGTAAAGTCATCTTATACTAGTACACAAAGCCTAGGGCTCAACTGTTCTCCTTTAGTCTGACATTGATTTAGTCCCCATCTAACGCACTACAATTACCAAGACATGTATACTTAAGGAGGAATCCTTGTAAAAGAGACAGGGCAAAGAATTTTGAGATCTTTATTAGTTTAGTTTCCTAATGACGTTGTTTAAATAAGCTGATTAGTAACTTAACTGAAGATTCAGTTAAGTTACTAATTAAGTTTTATTATAATTAAAAAAAATTAAATGCAGTTATCTTACAGATTATTTGCAAGTTTATATGCTGAAAAATCAGCCATGAATATGGTATATTAAGAGGGCTTGTTTCTTATAGTTCTCGAGAAACAAGAATGCAGGCAAAGAAGCTAGCAAATGAGATTGGCTCATGGCATCTTGATGTTTCCATAGACACTGTTGTTCCTGCATTTTTATCTTTATTCCAAACACTTACGGGAAAGAGACCATGTTATAAGGTAAAGATGGTTGAGAACTCAGTTTAGTCCTTTTTATTTTCTCGTTTTCTTCAGACAGTGATGGCTCAAAAGAAATTCGATTAGGGCATCCATTTTGCCTACAGAATCAAATTCCTATGTTCCAGCTGTACATTTAGCTTGTCGTTGGCTGGTCAACTGGGATTATTAAAACCATAGTTATCATCATGTTCCTTTAGACTAACCGTTTAATTTGGTCTCACTTTTACAGGTAGATGGGGGTTCTAATATTGAGAACCTAGGTTTACAAAACATCCAAGCTCGAATCAGAATGGTGTTGGCATTTTTGTTAGCATCTTTGTTGCCTTGGGTTCATAATAAACCAGGGTTTTATCTTGTTTTAGGTAGCTCCAATGTCGATGAAGGCTTGCGTGGTTATCTAACAAAGGTATTCGATCTTTAACATATGTTGGAAATTAAATATTGCATGATTGTATAATTAAATTTTGGTTCTAGATCAAGGAGAAACCATTTTTATTAGCAAACCTCATTCATCCCTTTGTCTTTTTGGAGTAGCTGAATTAGCCTTCATCTTTTATTTTGGTATTAGTTCCGTCTTACTCACAATGTTCCACAGTTATGATTCAGCTTAGAAATTTATAGGGATATTGTGACTAATGGTTTATTTATCTCTATTAATGACTTTCGATCTCTTTACAGTATGATTGCAGTTCAGGAGATATAAATCCCATTGGAAGCATTAGTAAACAGGATCTACGGACATTTCTGCGATGGGCTGCCACCCCTCTTGGTTACTCATCCTTGGCAAAAACAGAAGCAGCACCGCCTACTGCTGAACTGGAGCCTATACGTTCAAACTACAGCCAAGTATCACTTCACAAATCTATTTAGTGTTAATTTCATTAATTTATGCCTTTTTGTGAGTTTTTGGCATACTTTTTGAACGGTATAATTTAACATGAAAAATTTCTTATGCTACAATATGCTAAATGTTTTCTCAAGCCCATTAACATTTCTAGTACAAATACATGGTCTTCTCTTTTATGAATCTTTTCATTTTCATTTATCTTTCCTCGAATTAATTTGCAGGGCAAATTCTTCTTTATCTGCCTATAATATCTACTATTTTTCTCCACTGCTCCCATATTTTACTTTTCAGCATTTTAATCACTTTCCTTCTTTAATGTTTGGATTTGCTTTCTGATATTCATTTAACACCATTTTTCCTTTTTTTCCCCTTCAGTTCTATATTGCAAAACTTTCGTATTCAGACCTGCCTTTCTATTAGCAGTTTTTTTTTCTTTTTCTTTATGTTCTTGTAGTATTTCAATTGTATTAAGTTGATCAGCCCAAACAGATAGTAACCCATCATTGTGCACGAAACAGCTGGATGAAGTAGACATGGGGATGACATATGAGGAACTCTCAATGTATGGAAGGTTGCGAAAAGTTTTCCATTGTGGTCCGGTAACAATGTTCAAGGTTCGATTTTGAACTGCTAGATTAAGTTTGCCATTTATGGAACCTATCTTTAGACATATAAATAACTTATACCTCTGTTTTTAAAGAATGATCTGCATTAAGCACATAAAGAATCATGGAGAAATATAAAGAATGAAACCACCATGTTAAGAAAACTTTTACTTGTCAATACAAATTTTATGTGAGTAGAAAAGTTTGTAAACGCTCAATTCTGCTCGTAAGAAACTCATTTTTTTAGTATTACTATGCTTGTGCAGAATCTCTGCTACAGATGGTGTGCTAGATTAACCCCATCAGAGGTAGCTGAGAAAGTTAAACACTTTTTCAAGTACTATTCCATTAATCGGCACAAAATGACCGTGTTAACTCCTTCATATCATGCTGAGGTACATGAACTTTACTTGCCAAGAAGTAGAATATTGTTCCAGCATGAATTTCTTATAGTCTTTTTTCTTTTAACTTCAAGAAAAAAGTTAACCTTCCTGACTTCCTGCAGAGTTATTCACCAGAGGATAACAGGTTTGATCTCCGGCAATTCCTCTACAATGCAAGATGGCCATACCAATTCCGCAAAATTGATGAACTTGTTAAGGAGTTGGATGGTGAGAAAGTTCCTTTTAGTGAATCAGTTGACCACGAAAAACTGGGTACTATACTGGACGGTGTGGGCGGAATGAGAGTCATAGCAGCAGGTTCAGGCAATCCCAAATCTGGCCATTAGTTTGCATTTTACAAGAAAGCTTCGATTGACTTGTTCCGCTGTCATGTTAATTATGTAATCAGAATAGTGTAATAACATGTCCATCGATTAGTTTCGATGAGTAAAATATCCTTGATTTGTTTATAGCAGGGGACTGTTCCCGCTTCTAATCCAAGTTTTGAAATGTCCATTCATCGACTCCAAGGGAAAAGATGTAATTAGCAATAAGCAATTAAGCATGCACGTTTTACAAGATTAGCAATATTCACAAATTTTAGTTGTTTCCGCGCCAAAAAGCAGCAACTTCCCTTTCCCTCGCAAAAAGGGTGAAGTTGTTGGAACGGGGAAATCCGAAAGCCGAAAGAAAATGGAAATATACAAAATAAAAAGCAAAGCATTACTAAATCTGGGGACTATTTGAACCCCATGAAAATACTCTTAAAACCGACATTTTGATTTATTTTTTATTACTAAAATATCTAACACATAAAATTTTCTCTATACCCATCTATGAATCCTGATCTAAATTACACTGATTCAACACAACTCATATATTTTAAGACTTCTTTTTTGTGTGCTTTATTCGTATTAATTATCAAAACTATGCAAACAAGTTAATCA
Source organism: Murraya paniculata (assembly GCA_030449075.1). NCBI lineage: Eukaryota > Viridiplantae > Streptophyta > Magnoliopsida > Sapindales > Rutaceae > Murraya > Murraya paniculata. Next base: position 1,659,832 of record JAEVFN010000035.1, on the reverse strand, counting down.
ACATCAGAACTCAGAACATCGACTTAAAAATTGTGATTTTTCTTTTATTTGATCTTGCAAATCTAAACTGCCATTAGATTTATATTTCAAATCATATGGAATTGGGTTATTCCTTGCTCTTCGTTCTCAACACAGCTGCAAAAATCCAACAATGGATTTTGGATCTTGATTTCATTAACCAAAATAGCCAAGTGTAACAAAGTGTAAAAAGTAATAATAATATTAACAGTCCCTTAATTAATATCAAAGAAAAGTTAAACAATAGAATTTGATTGCCAAGTGTGATCCAATATCCAATTCGCTTGTGTTCTTAAGAGGAAAAAATTAAAAGAGAAAGAAAAGAAAATTATATTCATTAAAGAAACCCCCTTTGAATAAATAAATAATATGATGACATATTTAGCATTTAAGTGGCGTGTGAATAGAGTATAATTCTAATTTTTAAATTTCAACATTAGGTTTATTAAGTAAATGAGGTAGAGGAATATTTTAATTGGTTCAAATAGAAGAATATTTTGGCTGGTTCAAGATTTCAAATATCCTCACCCCTAATATTAAGATAGACAAACTTATCCCCATTGAATGGGTTTTGCCTGGTTAGGACATTATGCATGCTGTAAATTTCTAAATAGGATTCTTTATTTTCTTGAAAGCCAATCCATGTCAATAATGAACTCCTGAAGTAATGAGAGTACCCCATCTCAAATCAGCCATTTGAGCTATAGCTTCTGCTTAATGTTTTGCCATGTTTACTCGCGGGACGTATCTCTAACTTAAAACACAACCATGCATCAATAACGTGCTTCATAAATAATAAAAAGGACTTTGAAGAAAGTTCATTGATATTAAAGCAAATACTAGTAATGAAATGAGAAAAGATCGTATCTTCACACCAAAAAAACACGCGAAGAAAGGGAAATTCCGCTCCCTTTTACTTCTTCTACCATGAGAAAAATTACAGTAAGTACCCTCAGATAATCTAAAAACCCTATTTTACTCAATTTTAGCCTCTGACAGTTTTGGGAATATGGTCAATCGAAGTAAAGATTCTTTAGAGCTCATCGTGTGAATCATCATCATCATCCGACGATTCAGTGCCAGCCCCGGGGGCTCCACCAGATCTCTGATATACAGCAGTGATGATGGGGTTGCAAACCGCTTCAACCTCCTTCAGCTTCTCTTCATATTCCTCTTTCTCGGCACTCTGGTTGTCATCGAGCCAATCAAGGGCTTCCTTTACAGCAGCTTCAATCTTGTCCTTCTCATCAGATTCGAGCTTGTCAGCAAGCTTGTCCTTGTCATTAATCTGGTTTTTCATGTTATAGACATAGGTCTCAAGGCTGTTACGAGCATCAATCTTCTCCTTTACTTTCTTGTCCTCCTCGGCAAATTCTTCAGCCTCACGAACCATACGCTCAATCTCCTCCTGGCTCAGGCGGCCCTTGTCATTTGTGATGGTAATTTTCTCTGATTTGCCCGTGCCCTTGTCTTCTGCCTTTACATTTAAGATACCATTTGCATCAACTTCGAATGTGACTTCAATTTGAGGGGTTCCCCTGTTCAATCAAAAGAGAACTTTATTAGCTCTCAGGAAAGAGTGGAAGCAAACTAATGAATGAAATTAATTGAAGGCAGACACAAACCTAGGAGCTGGAGGAATTCCAGAAAGATCAAATTTCCCGAGCAATCTGCAATCCTTTGTGAGACTCCTTTCACCTTCAAAAACCTAGTTTGAAATATAAATAAATTCGTGTAAGTTTAATCATTTCCAAAAATGCAAAACACTAAATCTTGATTCAGGAAGTACTTAAAACCAAGCCTCAACAAATAAGAAAGTAAATAGAAAAGATACCTGAATGGAGACAGTAGTCTGCTGGTCTTGATAGGTGGTGAAAACTTGAGATTTCTTGGTTGGAATGACAGTGTTTCTTGGGATCAACTTGGTCATCACCCCACCAACTGTCTCGATACCAAGGGTGAGTGGAGCCACATCCAAGAGAAGGATATCTGCATTTCAAGAAGCATACAGGTTGTCAGTTTCTCAGTTGGAATGGGCCCTCTATTATCAATGAATTTCATGATAGTATGCAAGTTATCATACCTTTGGTTTCATCACCACCCTCACCGCCCAAGATGCCACCTTGTACAGCAGCACCGTAAGCAACTGCCTCATCTGGGTTCACACCCTTGTTAGGCTCTTTACCATCAAAATAGTCTTTGAGAAGCTGTTGAACCTTTGGAATTCTAGTACTACCACCAACAAGAACAATCTCATCAATCTGATTCTTCTCTAATCCAGCATCTTCCATGGCCTTCTTCACAGGTCCCATGGTCTTTCTGAACAAGTCATTATTCAACTCCTCAAAGCGAGCCCTAGTAAGTGGCTCAGAGAAGTCAATGCCATCGAAAAGTGACTCAATTTCGACACGGACCTGGTGCTGGCTGCTGAGAGCTCTCTTAGCACGTTCAGCTTCCCTCCTTAGCTTGCCAATAGCCCTTTTGTCCTTGCTGATATCCTTTCCATGCTTCTTCTTGATCAATTTAATAAAGTACTCCATAACCCTCTGATCAAAGTCCTCACCTGCAAGAAAATGACCCATAAGCATACTTGCACGATAAGCCATATAAAAACATTATCAATAAAATTCTTAATCTCTACCGTGGTATCAGATAAAATGAATTCAACTGATACACCCAAAGCCATCAAAGAATGGAACAGAAAAAAGAGATACACTCACCTCCCAAATGAGTGTCTCCATTTGTGGAAAGAACCTCGAAAACACCATTATCAATTGTCAAGATGCTGACATCAAATGTACCACCACCAAGGTCAAAGACAAGAATGTTCTTCTCACCACCTTTCTTGTCCATTCCATAGGCAATGGCAGCGGCTGTTGGTTCATTGATAATCCTAGCAACATTTAGTCCGGCGATAATACCAGCATCCTTGGTGGCCTGCCTCTGGGCATCGTTAAAGTAAGCTGTATATCAAATAAAGAATCATGAGTAAAGTTAAGAAATATCATTGAATAAAAATCACCTAAATTATGCATGCTTTTACTAACCAGGAACAGTGACAACAGCATCCTTAATTTTCTTCCCAAGGAATGCCTCGGCTGTCTCCTTCATCTTAGTCAGTACCATAGCACTGATTTCCTCAGGACTGAAGACCTTGGTCTCACCATCCTTAATCTTAACCTGAATATAAGGCTTTCCATCCTTATTCACAATCTTGTAAGGAACAAGCTTCATGTCCCTCTGAACCTCCTTGTCTTCAAACCTGGCAAAAACAAACTCCATCAACCGCCATTCCTTTTTTTTCAAAGGAGGAGAAAAAATCAACACAAATAAACAAACACTTCACAAATGATGCATTACTTTCTTCCAATAAGTCTCTTGACATCAAAGATGGTCCTCTCGGGATTGACAGCAGCCTGATTCTTTGCTGCCTCGCCAATCAACCTCTCACTGTCAGTGAATGCAACCCATGATGGGGTAATACGGTTTCCCTGGTCATTGGCTATGATTTCAACATGACCATTCTTGTAAACACCAACACAAGAATAAGTTGTACCAAGATCTATCCCAATCACCGTTCCCAACTTTGTAGCTTCCTCTTTTGCAATTGAAATTGCAAAGAGACCTCCTGTCATGCACCGTTTACGTAGACATTAATACCATCACCACATAGCTCTCCAAAAATAAATAAATAAACTATTTGCAATGAAACAACCAGCTGACTACTGTCAATTTTATTGTCTTAATATATTTTTTAATAAAAATATATAATATCAAATTATTAAATAAAACTAGAACGAGCGCTAAAATCAAAACATTACTGTTTACAAATTTTCAGCTGATCAAATGAGTCAAATTTTGACTTGCAGATCTAAAGCATCATCAATATTTGGAAAGGAAATAACCGGATGCTAACATTTTCAGATCTAATTCACCATAATCACCGAAATTGATCAGATCTAAAACAACATTAAAACAATCAAACACGTGTCCATATACCATCTGAAATCAAATCAGATCTACTGCATTTTCATCTCAAACGAAAATAAATCAGATCTAATCCAAATATTTAAAAAAAAAAATTCAAAGAAACTTCATACTACACTCACCGAAGAAGACAATCGCCAACACAACGAGGGACCCGCGTGCTCTCCACGAGCCAGCCATCGCGCGTACTGAAACAATTACACTCTGCTTCAAACTCCCTTGAAACGTGAAATCTGAGAGAGCTCCGTTTAATTTAGGAGGTTTCGATGTTTGAAGTGTGTGTTTTTGTTTTCGAAAGGCTTTTTGGTTTCAGTGGAATATCGCGCGTGAAGGACTGAGCACTTTATAGTCCGATGGTTTACGTGTAAATAGGGTGCACGTTTGTTATTGAATGGAAGCGATGCAAGAGAACATGTCACCGTTGATGACGTGGACCAATCGGGTTTTGGAGACGAATGTGTTGAGCCAATGAAATTAGATCTCGTGTTGGGACAATCCTGGCCGTTTGTTCTTCCAGATCTTCGCGTGTCTGCTTACTTTTGCTATTCAATTCCTTTCTTTTGGGCCCAAAAACATTTTTTCACTTCGGCGACTTAGCCCAGCATCCAAGCAGCATGACGTTGTTTCAATTACGAGGTTCATTATGATTCGACGCACAATTAACAAAGGTAGATAAAAATATAAGTAATAATATAATTATAAATTTTTGTATAAATTTATTTTATATAAAATAATATAATTTAATTTAATTAGTTGAATTAAATATTATTTGATTTACATAATTTATTTTTATTATTTTAAATTTTCTTTCAACTAATGAATTAATGATAAATCAATTTGTACAAATTAAATTTATACAAGAATTTGTGACTGTATCATCACTCTAAAAATATTTAAAACGATCAAATAAACAAACAAAACAAGGAGAATAGGTAAAACTTTTTTTTTTGGGAGTAGACAAACACACACAATAAAAAGCACCATTAAATACTCTTTTAATTTAACTCTTTAAATATTTATTTACTTATTTATGTTTTAAATTGAAGAATAAAAACATAAACTCTCTCCCAAAAACTATACAAAGAAAAATAAATTTATATTATTTTAATCAAATTTTTCCTCCAACAAAATAATAATAATTATAAGACTTTCTTCTTCAAAAATAATGAAATAAAAAATAATATAACACTGAATAAAAGACTTCAAAAACTCTGTAAATAAAATTCTTCAAATGAAATTATGCTTTTCTTTCTTCGATATTGAAAAGAGAAAAAGAAAATCTTATTTGAAAAATCTCAATTATATTTCTGAGTAAAATTTTTACATCAACTCCATTATAATTTTGAGTAAAATTTATAGATAACTATGATATTTTTAACACGATCACCTTTCAAAAATAATGAATGAGCGATATCACGAAAACTTTGTTATAAACTGCCCCCTTTCCTTAGCGGGATCGGGACTAAGAAGAATGGTTGGGATAACAAACATCCATCTCGTTCGTACTGTGGAACATATGACACTAGAAAGAAAAAAATATCATTAATTTCTTAGCTTGCTTTTCACGTTCCTTACCAATAAATATATACAGGGTTAATTTTAACCCAACTGTTATCAGCTAGTTCAATTGTTGTTCAATGGATGGCCTTTTTGCTTTTATGAATTATAATACCATACAATTCAATCATGAGATTACTCATGCTTCTAGTAACAAAATTTCGATCATATATTGAGCGAGTTAAAAGGTTAATTCGATCAAATATCAATTCATTAGAATTCTCTCATAAGCAATCATTTTCTTTATTCGTAACTGTTTTATTCTCAAATTTATCACACATTTGTCGGCTGATGCGTTCACTCTAATTTTGTTTAAGAACAAGTTGTGTTGTTTCACTATAAATCATACATGCATGTGAACTTATCTCTATTGCGCAAATGGATGAAATCCAAAACAATGATCGAAATAATACTAACATTATTTTAGAAAGTTAATGCAAACTTGATGCAGATTAGTTTCTTTATTATCTAAAGTGTATTGTTCTTTTGATTTGTAGTTTAGGACTTTGTTTTCCATTATCTCTTTTATGGTTTAAGATAATTACTAATAGTATAAATTGCCATCTCTTGTAACCTTTAAAGATAGATTTGATATTAATAATATTTTCAGTTTTCAAAGCTCTATTGAGTTTGAGAGTTTAATGAATTCTTAACATTCTGTAAAATCATTAAGTCTTAACCCTCTAGGTTCACGGTATTCTTTCAAATTAATATGAATTTAGATTATTATTTTATTTCGGTATTTTCAAGAATCAACGAAATATTATAACATTAAATTTCTGCTGCATCAGTTTAAAATCAGAACCAAAAGCCTAGTTCTTAACTGTCCTAACTTCTACCCTTTCTTTCTTAATCTCGTTTATATTAAAAAAAAATCCCATAAATTTCAGCCTCCGTGTCAGCCACCGGCATCAAATTTCCATCTTGGTTCATCGATCTTAACCACCATCAGAATCGAAAACAGTCCGCCATCAAACCACAAGCAAGAACCGTCGTTGATTAGTTGTTAAATCACTAGAAAACCAACAAAAATTGTACGCCATCGTTACTTTCGTTCATTGAATTTGGCGAGACGTTGCCCGATATCTCTACCATCAATCAACTCCCCTCCATCAGTACAACCTTTCCAACCGTTCATCACCATCGATCAACGCACCGATCACTGAAATTGAAACCAACACAAATCGTTGCCTTTTGTCTCAAATTTCCTACGAAACATTGTCTCTTTGAATAAACCACCACCATCATCACACTTACCTGCCCTAAAATTTTCAAATCTACACACCACTGCCCCAGTTTCAGTTACCTTCACCAGTAACCTAAACTTTTACTTAATTATAATTTCACTTTATAATTTTACTCAATTTTTAATTTCACCCACAACTCTTGTTAAACCTATCCTCTCTTACAATTTTCAGCTAACCTTACCATATTTGAGAACATGCCTCTAAGAAAAGTCCATGGGCATTATGCCTCTCATGCAGCAACTTACGACTAGGATGATGCTCTTAGAGATGGAGTCGTGGATGACATGGTAGCTAGGATTGATATGTTAGCCCCACAAATGGCATAGTTACTCACCAAACATCATCATACACTAGAGCGCCAAGATAAATCAATTGAAAACTTCACTAACCCATTCTCTGAGCGTGGACATAGAACTAAATCAACTGGTCGTAGAAGATAGGAATTTACGGTAGAGAATTAACATTACTGAATTCTAAGGAAGTGCCTATCCAGAAAAATTATTTGATTAAATTAATGTCATTAAGGAAATTCTTAAATACAAATAAGTACTTGGAATAAGCCAGTCTCACTTGTTGTAACTCGATTTCATGGAAGAGCAATGACTTATGTTATGCCAACAATTCTAGAATTTTAGACAAAATAATTGATCAGTAGATGTTTAGATCACATAATTTCATTGGTTACTAGTGCGCAATGACTTAAAGACAGAAGAACAATATGTTTCCCACTATATTGGGAGCCTACAATAATAGTTTCAAGATCAGTTGAATTTACTTGATCCATACTTTTTCTCAAAAGCACACCAACAAGCTTTACAGTTGGAGAAGTAATTTAATTAGTGTACAAGTGACTTTAATTTTTTGGGGTACTCGAAGTGTTATTCGTAATAACTCAAACCTAACCTCTCAATTTTGAAATTTTACCCTGCCAAATGCACCAAGCAATACTAATAAATCTAGTAAAAGTGGTCAAAGCAACAAGACCCAATACTCAGGCTTGGGATTATGTTAATTCAATTGTGGGAAAATGAACAATGAATGACAGAATATAAAAAGGGAGAAAAGTATGGTAAAGGTTTATTCGTAAGTACTGAAAAAAGTAAAGAGCATTAAGAAGAAGAAACCGAATAGTCTATTGAAGAGCCAATTTTTGATACTATTGACAGTGCACAATATGTTGAAGAACATGGTGATAGAGGGCTAATGTTGATAGTAAAACAAGTATTCTTTACTCCTAAAGGACAAGACAAAGACAAGTGGTTACGTCAAATTATTTTTCAAACTACTTGCTTAATTAGGGGAACAATATATCGTGCTGTCATAAACTAAAGTAGTTGCAAAAACGTTATTTCAGAAGAAGCTGTAACTAAATTAAATTTAAATATTGACCCCATCAAACTCTGTACGAACTCACTTGGCTGAAGAAAGGAAATTAAGCAACAGTATTTAAATGTTCCCTAGTTTCTTTTTCCATTTGATCAATTTATAAAGATTGGTGTTGTGGCTATGGATACTTGTCATCTATTACTGGGTACACCTTGATAATATGATCAAAATGTGGTCCATAATAGAAAAAAAAATATCTACCACTTTATATTTAACAACACTAAGATTGTTCTTTTACCTAACAAGGAGATCACTCTGAAATAAGAATTAGGTAATTTTTTTATTAAGTAAAAAGTAGTTTGTAGATGTTATAATATGATAAAGAGGATCTATATTTTATTAAAAAAGAACAACCACAATAATTCAAAGATACTTGAATCATTAACACCTATACTGGAAGAATTTTAAGATTTGTTCTATAATGAGCTATCACAAGATTTACCACCTCTGAAGGACATACGACACCAAATTGATTTAATATCAGGTTTTACATTATCAAATCAACCTTATTATTGAATGAGTTGTATAGAACATAAGAAATTGAGACACCAAATGGAAGAGTTATTAGGAAATGGACTTATGCGTGAAAGTCGCAGTCCCTACTTTATTGATTTTAAAGAAAGACAGCTCTTGGAGAATGCACGTGTATAGTCGAGCTATCAATAAAATTACAGTGTAGTATCATATTCTAACCCTTCGATTAAATAACTTATTGGATCAGATTAATAGAACAACAATTTTTACCGTACTTGATTTGAAGAGTGGCTACCATTAAATTTGAATAAGGCTTGGGGATAAATACAAAACAACATTTAAAACTCATGAAATATTATACAAGCGATTAGTAATGCCATTTGACCTATCTAATGCTCCAAATACTTTCATGCAAGTTATGAATTAAGTTCTTTGTCATTTCATTAGAAAGTACATGATTGTTTACTTCGATAATATACTTATATATAATACCAACTACAAATTATATTTATAACATTTGAGGGAAGTACTTTCAACTTTAAAGGTAACAAGCTTATATGTTGCAGTAAACAAGTTTTTTTTTTACTAAAAAAAAATTATTTTTAGAATATGTGATGTTACGGATGGTACCTCTATTGATCAATTGAAAATATATATTGTTCGAGATTAGTCACAACCAACTACTTTATTTGTTGTAAGAAGTTTCCATGAGTTGGTATCTTTTTATTGGTGACTCATTTCTCATTTCAGTATATGAAAGTAAGGCAATTCTCTTGGATAAAAATAGCTATTAAAGCTCTTGAAAGTATTAAAATGAAGTTAACTACTGTCTCAATATTACCTTAGCAAAACAACCACGAAAAGTACCGTTGAATACCTTGAAGCACTGCAAGAAGATTTGCTAAAATTATCATTAGCGAGTCCATCGATTTAAACTTTTATCCATGAAATAATTGGAGAGTGCTAGAAAATAGAAAACACTCATTGTCATAGGGGCATGGGTAAATATTTATGCAAATTCAAGACATTATTGATAAGCAAACTTGCCGAATATTTTCTTGAAAATTACAAAAAAGCCAAACATTTAGCAAATCTATAAAAATATCATAACTTGATATTTTCTTATCATAACTTAATATTTTTTTACTTTTATTACCAAAATATAAATTTTGGATATTAATTAAAAAAATAATTAACCATGTGTGTGTTTTTCAGTCAAGTGGACAAAGTTCAAATCTATTTTCTAATCTTTTACCATTCCAAACATGGGAGGTTAGTTAAAGAAAGATATTGGAAAATTATCCAGTTAAACCCTTGAAGGCATTTTAAACAAAAGAACAAAAAAAGACACACACACAATTAATAATGTGTATCACCTCATGTGGGTTAATGATATCTATTGCCATGTTCTTGCTTTAGGAAATTATTATTTTAAAGGGTTCAACTATTACTCATGACTTAATTCATTAATGATGCGTTTATTAATCAGTAATCGGAATGGTCTGGAATCGGAATGGGGAATGGGGAATGGGGAATGGAAATGAGAATAAATTGTTTACTTTAACTGTAGGAATTGGAATCCGAATCAGAATAAACTGTATTGCCATTTATAAGTTTACTTTATCTTAAAATCGGAATGGATTATTACGAGTTACTAAATTAACCTTAGTTGATTATTGTCGTCATCATCATCATCATCATGTGGGTATCTGGGGAATAAGCATCGGCTAACTCTGTGACCATCAAATCAAATGTGAATAACCCGTCCTCCTCTATTTGAAACAAGGGGGTCCAGTTTTCCGCGTTCTTCCCCAATATAACGAAAGTTTCGTAAAGGGACTGTAGTAGGCTACCATGAAACAAAAGATCTTCTTTCTAAAGAGATTCGATTCGGCTTGCAGCTTGCATTCCGAACTGAGGCCGAGTTTTACCTGAATCCATTAGTATGGAACATTTTCTTTAATTATTATTATTATTATTATAAAATGAGAATTTCAAAATTTAAATGAAGTAATATTGTCACTTTAGGGAATGAGATTCTCATTTGCACCTCTCTCATGGGAATGTAAACTCTAGTAATCATTCTCAATTTTAGGTAGTGTCCACTATTTTAATTCTCATTCTATCTTTTATTTAAACAAGCAAACATATTATTCATTCTCATTCCTTGATTTCCATTCCTATTATCAATAAGTAAACACACTATAAATAGTTAGAAAGTCAAGTCAACAAAATCTGACCATTTAATAGTATCCAACTATTAGATACGGTATCATAAAATACTATAGCCACAATCTATCCTAAACGAAAAGTATAAAAAGAAATTTTAAATCGGAATATTTATATAAATTGACTGGGTCTTTGCTAATTCTTTTCGTTGGTAACATTTAACCAACTCCCAAGCGAAATTTGCAAAACTGGCCATAAAACTTTTATGATTTTTAATATTAACCCCTTTAATTTTTTATCATAACTAACCAACCATGCACACTTTGGACCAAAATACCATTGCCACTCCCAAAATCCCTTAGATGTTGTTTTAAAACCTCGTTTTTTGTTTTTTGAATTCAAGAAACATTAAGAGCTTGTTTGTTAAATGTCTAAAGTCTGAAAATTTATTAATTTCAGATGTTTTTTTTTAATTTGCTTGTTTGTTTTTTGTAACTTATATTTGATTTTTAGATATTTACATCTGAATAGAAAAAGTAAAGTTCTGTGACTTTTATCTGAATGAAAAAAAGTCTGAATGAAAAATAAATATTGTATTCCAATAATATCCCTATTAAATATACATATTTCCCATATGGTAAAACCTAATCCCTTTTATATCTCTTTTTAATTCACGTTCAATTATTCTTTCTATTTGTTCTCTTTTTCATTAACACTAAAATTCTTCAAACACAGCCCATTGTATCTCTTTTGTTAAGGTATGTTTTGTCCTTTTTAACTAGTATAATAAGTTTGATTAAATTTTGCATTTGATCTCTTTTGTTAAGGTATGTTTTGTTCTTTTTAACTAGTATAATAAGTTTGATTAAATTTTACATTTGGAGTAATGTAATAATATTTTTATTTAAAAATCAATTACTATTTAATTCTACATATGTTTGATTTTAATTGTAATGTGCACGTATTTAACTCTTAAAATTTATAACAAGTATAAATAATTTTTATAAGGACATAAATGTCAAATAATCATATTTCAAATTTTTTTATTTATAAAAACAAATAAGATGCCACTTATATTCAGATATTGAAAAAGAAAAAACAAACATGTTAGTCAGACATATGGAATTCAGGCCTATTCAGACTTCAGTTAAATTCAGACCCATTCAGATTTTAGATAAAAAAACAAACGTTACCTAAATATGTGTTCGGTAGGCCATCTCTACAAATATTTTTAGAAATATAAAATTCATTCTACACTTTTAACAAAGGAAATCGGAAAACAACTTTTTCTTATTTTCCTTGTTTCCCAATACAATATTAAGTTCCAAAATGAATTTTTCTTCCACCACCTCTCAAAATAATAATAATAACAATAATAGGTTGTTGCTGGTGCTATTGTTGTTGTTGTTGTTATTGTTGTTGTTATTATTATTATTGCTGCTGCTGTTGTCGTCCCAAAAAACCAATTTCCCTCACAATAATCTTTTCCTTTTTTGATACATTAAAATATTTATATATTTATAAATTACTTAAATCAAATATGTACGCTTTATCATTTTTCTTAAAACAAATAAAATTAACAAGATCATCTAATTTATTCTTAAAATTCAAATAATCAAAACTAACTAAGCAATAAAAAAATTAAATACTATTTAATATTTAGTTAATAGAAATTATTCCAATAATAATTTTTTAAAATATTTCTACCCAACATGCTTTACTTTTTTTTCGTTTTCAAGATTATTTTAAAAAATGATGCTAAACACATTTTTTAATTTTAAAAATAAATTTAAAAATAAAATTTTCATTCTCATTTTATTTCATGAAAACAGCAAATAATAATAATAATAATAATACCAAACACATCCTTAACTTCTAAACTCAAAATCCCTTAAACTTATTAAGGTAAAAGTCATGATTACCCAACCAAACTCAATGACCACTTGACGGCGACAGTAATAGCGACAGCGAAGGAAATCAAACCATGATGATTCTCCCACTCTCTTTTTATCCTTCTCTTTTTGTTTCAAATCCATTGTCGTTGACTATCATCCCTACACATGGGGTATTGGGCATACCCCTTTTGTTTCTCCCCCGGCGCCTTTAAATTGAAGACTTGTCCGAGGATTGTTGAGAGATGCGATTGCTAAGCTAGTAACTTATTTCAACCCGGGCTAAACCAAAATAATGGGTACATACTATTATTATATATAAGGGAATTATCTTAAGGACAAATATGAACATTGTTTATTATATTATGCATTATAAAAAATTTTGGTGAGGACCAATATGAGAAGTGTTTATCTTATAGAATACAGAAGAGATGGTTTTAAAATCACTAAAGCCTAAGAGATGAGCGGAAAGAGAAAGACTAACAACTGAGAAATGGGGCATATGGACCAGATGGTGACACCAGGATCCCAATCCACTCTCCCACAATTACTCAACAACATAAAATCAAAGAAAAGCAAAGCTTATGGTCATTTGTCCCCTAATCTGTTACTTCTTGCAAGTCAAATCAAGAGAGTAGGATTATCGATTTTGATAAAATCGGCATCATGCCTTGGCATGCTTCTTGGAGATGCATTTTATAAATCAGATTCAAGAAAATGGGGACATCAAGATGGATTTTATTGTCGATGGTATTGATTTGATGATTTTGTAGTAAATTTTGTAAATCAGTTGAAGAAATCCATTTGGTTTCGGCGACAATGTCCATGATTTTTTAAAATTTGGATTTGGAATTTTTCTTTCCATGTTAGTACAATTTGAATTTGCAGTAGTTATCCCATTTTTTCAAGAATGGTTATTACCCTAGTTGAAGAGAAAAAGAACATAGAATAATTATTATTAATTTTTTATGTTCTTAGTTTTGTAAATTATGAAGATAGAAAATAAAGGGATGATTTTTTTTAACATTACTTTTTATCTTTTTGAGTTGTTTTATATCGAGCCAAAAAAAATTTATTTCTAAAAAAGAGCGTCACATTTTATTTCAGAGAAATCAAAATCAGCTAATTTACTTATAGCCATCAAACCGGCCTTACCCGCAACCAGGCGTGTATACAGTATATGGACTGTAGTCAAATGACCGGGATTTTAAAATCAGGCTTAACAGCTTCTGATATAATTAGGGTAATATTGTACTTTTACTAGTCAATGGTAGTCAACCGTCAATTTTCACAGAGTTTGGGGTGTGTTGAGGACTTGGGCACTTGGCGTTGCAAAATATTAAGGATATTGTCAATTATGTGAAAAAATCGGGGGTGTGTAAAAATTTACCTTTTTTTCCTTTTTTTTTCCCAAAGAAAAAATGATTTTCCCCGAGCAAAAATGAAAGTTCAGTAATTACAGGCTTCTGGCAAATTTAAACCCCGTACAAAATAAATCAACTGTTACAATAATAACTGTGATGATAACACTCCTGTTCTCTAATCCCACCAACCACAACCGCGCGTGCTTTCCATTAACCAATAAAATCTTACCTTCATAGGTCGGGGACATAACAGTAACCCTGACCCTGACCCCATCTCTCCACTCAACCTTATCGTTTAACTACGCGCTCACGCTCCAAAACTCACGCGTGGCACCACCTGAACACCAATTGGAAAATCCAGATAGGTTTATTATTATTACTATTATTATTTTTAAAATCCAAAAGCATTTTACATTTGCATAGACACTCTCTCCTTGCTTTTGTTGTCACTCTGCTAGGGTTTCAGAGTCGCCGCTTCTGTTTTTTTCTTGTCCCAAAATAGATCGGTCACTCGCTTGTATTCCTGAGTCAACTCATCAACTCAGCCTAAGTAAGTATCTCTTGATCTAGATGTTTTATTTGTTCACTACGTTGATTATCTACATGTATATATATTTTTCGGATCACAATTCATTTTTTTTCATTTTTTTCTTAAATCAATATTTATATTTATTACTGCTGTTTGGTTACTGAGATTAACTTCGGAAATTAGTTACATGTTTACTTAGTTATGTTTTCGAGATCACAGTGAGTCTGACGGAGTTTTGATTATATAGTTTCGTTTAGTTTTAATAAATTAGTTTCAAATCGAATTGAAATAAAGCGAATGAATAACTGCAATCAAAGGAAATTAGAATGTGTGATATGTGATTATTTTGGACTGAGACTGTAGAATCTATTCACAGCCAAGGTTGGTAGAGTTATTGTGTGGCTCAATGAAATTAACTTTTCATCACTATCTGAAGAGAGGAGACAATATGAACTAATTTTTGCTGTTTGTTTGCTGAGAAGAAGTGGAAAAATTAAAGAAAGTCACCTATGAATTTGGAGTTTTAGCTCTCTGTTTATAAAATTATTCATTTTATGCTTTTGTTCTAACCAAACTTAAATTAATTGTGTGATGTTCTGACCTATACTGTAATGTCATTTTCTGTGGCCCGTATAAAATGTCATGGCTTTCTTGATTTTTGTTTTGTAGGCTGTAAGTACTTTTGGTTGTTTTAGCTATATTTTACCAGCTTTATTATGTCTAGTGCTACTTGGCAAGAGTTGTAAAACTGGTTTCACTGTTTGTCCCATTTTGTAACCGAAATTTTAATGCATGATATTGCACATATATTTGATTTATAATTTGTCAACTTCAGATTCAAATGGCTGCGGAAGTCACTCAAATTCTCTTAAACGCACAATCAGTAGATGGCACCGTGCGTAATCAAGCAGAAGAAAGCCTAAAACAATATCAGGAGCAAAATCTCCCAGGGTTTTTGCTTTCTCTGGCAGGAGAATTGGTTAATGATGAGAAGCCCGTTGAGAGTCGTAAATTAGCAGGTTTGATCCTCAAAAATGCATTGGATGCCAAAGAGCAGCATCGGAAGTTTGAGCTTGTACAGAGATGGTTGTCATTGGATTCCTCTGTGAAGGCCCAGATAAAATCATTCATACTGAAGACCCTCTCTTCTGCTGCTCATGATGCACGGTCAACTGCTTCTCAAGTCATTGCAAAG
This sequence comes from Murraya paniculata, assembly GCA_030449075.1. Lineage (NCBI taxonomy): Eukaryota > Viridiplantae > Streptophyta > Magnoliopsida > Sapindales > Rutaceae > Murraya > Murraya paniculata. The sequence continues at coordinate 1,644,014 of JAEVFN010000035.1, read as the reverse complement.
GTAGCAGGTATTGAGTTGCCTCATAAGCAGTGGCCTGAAGTAATTGGAGCTCTTTTATCAAATATTCATCAGCTCCCACCTCATACCAAAGAAGCCACCCTTGAAACTCTTGGATATATTTGTGAAGAAGTTTCCTCAGATGCGGTGGAACAGGATCATGTAAATAAGATACTTACAGCTGTAGTCCAGGGCATGAATGCTTCTGAGAGTAACAATGATGTCAGACTTGCTGCTACACGAGCATTGTATAATGCTTTGGGCTTTGCTCAGGCAAATTTCTCTAACGATATGGAACGCGACTACATCATGAGAGTTGTCTGTGAGGCAACTCTTTCTCCAGAAGTGAAGATTCGACAGGCTGCTTTTGAGTGTTTGGTTGCAATCTCTTCAACCTACTATGAGAAATTGGCCCCTTACATTCAAGATATATTCAACATCACTGCAAAAGCTGTGAGGGAAGATGAGGAACCTGTAGCTCTTCAGGCCATTGAGTTCTGGAGTTCTGTCTGTGATGAGGAAATAGATATATTAGAAGAATATGGAGGTGATTTCAGTGGGGATTCTGATATTCCTTGCTTTTACTTTATTAAGCATGCACTTCCTGTTCTTGTCCCCTTGTTATTGGAAACACTACTGAAGCAGGAAGAGGATCAGGATCAGGACGAAGGGGCATGGAATATTGCAATGGCTGGAGGAACATGCTTGGGTTTGGTTGCAAGGACTGTTGGAGACGATATTGTGCCACTTGTTATGCCATTTGTTGAAGAGAATATAACAAAACAAGAATGGAGGCAAAGGGAGGCGGCCACTTATGCATTTGGTTCCATTCTCGAAGGCCCGTCTCCTGAGAAACTCGTCCCTCTTGTTAATATTGCTCTGAACTTCATGCTTACTGCTCTAATGCAAGATCCAAATAACCATGTGAAGGACACTACTGCATGGACTCTTGGAAGAATGTTTGAATTTTTGCACGGTTCAACTTTAGAGACACCCATAATTAACCAAGGGAATTGCCAACAAATCATTAGCGTTCTGCTTCAGAGCATGAAAGATGTTCCAAATGTTGCCGAGAAAGCCTGTGGTGCTCTTTTTTTCCTTGCCCAAGGTTTTGAGGATGCAATATCACCATTGTCCCCACTAACTCCCTTTTTCCAGGAAATTGTTCAGGCCCTTCTCACTGTGACTCACCGAGAAGATGCTGGAGAATCACGCCTCCGAACTGCAGCTTATGAAACTCTGAATGAAGTTGTAAGGTGTTCCACTGATGAGACAGCTCCTATGGTCATGCAACTAGTTCCACTTATTATGATGGAGCTCCACCAAACTCTTGAGGCACAAAAGCTTTCATCTGATGAGAGGGAGAAGCAGAATGAAATACAGGGCCTCCTTTGTGGTTGCTTGCAGGTCATTATACAAAAGCTAGGATCATCTGAGCAAACCAAGTACGTTTTCATGCAGTATGCTGACCAGATGATGGGTCTTTTCTTAAGAGTGTTTGCTATTCGGAGTGCCACAGCTCACGAGGAGGCTATGCTTGCCATTGGAGCTCTTGCCTATGCAACAGGTCAAGATTTTCTTAAATATATGCCAGAGTTTTACAAGTATTTGGAAATGGGTCTTCAAAATTTTGAGGATTACCAGGTTTGTGCCATCACCGTAGGTGTTGTTGGGGACATATGCAGGGCCCTGGAGGACAAGATATTGCCTTATTGTGATGGGATTATGACTCAACTTCTCAAGGATTTGTCCAGCAATCAGTTGCATAGATCTGTGAAGCCTCCAATCTTTTCATGCTTTGGCGACATTGCTTTGGCCATTGGGGAGAACTTTGAGAAGTACTTGATGTATGCTATGCCCATGCTTCAGAGTGCAGCAGAGCTATCAGTACATACATCTGGTGTTGATGATGACATGACGGAGTACACCAATTCTTTGAGAAATGGAATCTTAGAGGCATTCTCCGGGATCTTTCAAGGTTTTAAGGGCTCTCCAAAAACCCAGCTGTTGATGCCTTATGCGCCTCATATTCTTCAGTTCTTAGATAGTTTGTACATGGAGAAAGACATGTAAGATCTTCTGGAACCCAGACCTTTTGTTTATTAGCTGACTTTTTAAATTAACGATGATGTTGTCTGACTGTTTCTTTGTCATCTTTTAGGGATGATGTGGTGACTAAGACAGCAATCGGGGTTCTTGGGGATCTAGCAGATACCCTGGGTAGTAATGCAGGTCCCTTGATTCAGCAGTCTGTGTCAAGCAAAGACTTTCTAAATGAATGTTTATCGTCAGATGATCATATGATTAAGGAATCTGCTGAATGGGCCAAGTTGGCCATCAGTAAAGCAATTTCTTTTTGAAGCCTGTGCCACCGCATTTATTCTAGTACTTGCATGCATTTGGGTGTGTCGAGTTGGGTCATCGATTTGCATACCCCGAGTCGGGTCATCACCATTTTTGGGCACAGATGTTTGGGTTGTTTTGCTGTCAATTTCTCACCAGCTGGATGGAGTCTTTTCCTTTCAATTTTTTCATTTCATTGTTTCCTTTTGCTATCGAGGAAGTTGGTGGTGATGGCTTGTATATCTGTCTGCTCTGTTGGCAGAAAATAGATGAAGTTTTACAAATGGATGTAATGGAACAAGTAGTATGGGAGGATTGAGATAGGATAGAGACCCTGATCACAACTGCCAGAGTCTCTCCAGTGGGTCAGCAATAGCAGTTTATGGAGTGAATGGTGCTGTAAGTTTGGGTTTAGAAATTGGGGTACGATCGCAGCAGTGGTAACAATACCACATTTTTCCCCTCTTCATTGTTTTCTTTTTTTTTTTTTTCAATATTCCCTTTCTTTTCTTCACCAAAACATGGAGTCAGTTGAATTATTGCATTATGACATGTCAATTTTCATAGGGTTTGGTATCTTTCCATATGTACTCAACCTATATACTTGCTCTTTATGTGGATTGGCGACAACCACATAATATTAGGACTTTTAAATCATGCATTTGTCATATTTAATATTAGCTGTTCATTCAGTCTCATGTGCTTTTTCTCAGCCATTCTTTTTCAAGTTCTCTTTGTCCAAGAAATTCCTTTCTGTGATCTTGTTGTGTAAATTAAATGTTTTAATTATTCCTCTTTCATACATCTCATTTGGCAATTAGCTTGATATTCTCTATGGAAACTTCTTATGAATTGTTGACTGGTTGTGTTGTGTGGCTGGTGCTTGAGGACTGTGCAGGTAATGTATGCAACGAGAGCAATGGTGTTGATAGTTTCCCCTTGACTTGCCAAATAAGCAAGGCCTATTACCTATACTATAATGGCCTTCACCCGTTTCGACATCTGTTTATAATCACAAGTGCAAAGTTTTTTTATTTTACGAAGACAGAAATCGAATGAAGTAGTCTCCTCGATATAGACCTTATTTAAAATAGACGTCCCCGAAATTGACACAACCATTTTAGGACCTAGTTCCATCGTACGATCATGATCGTTGAATTTATTGCTTAAACAAAGACGAGGACGACGTCAAGTACGATTCCCAAACAATCAACCAATCATATGACTCTGCTGTGTCCAATCAAATGAGGCCACGTTGGCCGTTCAAGAATGCTGTACTGTAATCCAATTTGCCCACAACAAAAATGTGATTGCAGTTGCTCCACACTCATTCATTCCGTTAACGAACTCGCATGTTCTGTTTCTTTTTGCTTTTTCATTTTTACCTCCTCCTCTCGCTTTCTCTTCGAAGTTTCTGCAGAAACATTTTTATTCGAAAACCTAACCCTAACATTAGAACAATGGCAATTGCAACCTTTGCCCCATCGTTCTGCTGTACTCGGTCCGAGCCAACTCGGTTGCCTCGGTTCCGCTTAACTCACTCACACAAACTCCAGAGCCAAACGCGAAGACTCAGCGTCTCCTGCCGTCTCAATTCATCCAATTCGTTATCTCCGGCCGATAACAACAACAACAACAGGTACGAACTCCACGATGGCGCCTCGTCGCAGGGCCGTCGGAACGGTTCACCAGTCTTCGTGAAGCTTCCGGAAGATTCTACGATGACAGGAGGAAAAGTAAAGCGACGGAAGGCGATGGCGCAGTCGTTCAAGGCTCTGGCAGCGGCCGGCGTGGAGGGTGTCGTGGTGGAGGTGTGGTGGGGCGTCGTGGAGAGGGATCGGCCGGGCGTTTATGATTGGAGAGGTTATTTTGACTTGATTGCTTTGGCTAGCAATTGTGGTTTGAAAGTTCGAGCCCTTTTGGCGTTTCATCAGTGTGGTTCTGGCGCCGGCGACCCCAAATGGTAATATTTTAATAATGCGATCTTTTTCTTGTTTTTCACTTACAATGAGACTGTCAATTAGGTTTAGTTATAAAAGACAATGGCTTACATATGCATCTTTCTTAGTCTTTTTAAATGCTTAGGTGATTGGGACTTGGACAGAGATACTTTGGATGCCAATGGTCTAATTTATAAGCTCAGCTTCTTTTAGCCTTTTAGGTAGGGGGAAGAAAAATTGATAGAGGGATATATAATATATTTTTACAGAAAGGAAGGAAATTGAAAGAAGAAAGCAACTTATCTGGGCCTTTTTTGCCCAAAAAAATTGATTTTGGCAAGCATGCATTTTCAAGTTTTAACCATTTTGTTGATGCTCTATAATATCAAGTGTGATTGAAGACAGAGAATTGTCAGTGGATCATGAATAAGAATATATATCCTGGAAACTATAATTATTTGTTGAGCATGCCCACCATACTAGTGACACAAGAATGAGATTTATAATATAGATGATGTAAACTGACAAGAATTTTGTGCTTTGGTTCAAAACTATTCACCTGTTGAGGTCCATTTATTTGTGGCAGTACACTACTTAAAGTTTTTTTTTTTAAAACATTTATTGGGTGCCCTTGTAGTCAAAGAACATGTTTTAAGGACTATTGCGACTCTCATGGATTTGGTTTTTGCAAGTGTTGCTTGTAGGCTCTCATAGTTTACTGATGTAACTAGGACAGTTTTTGTTGTGGGGTATAATGCAAGTAATTTTGAATAGACCAGATCAACTTTGGTTTTCACTGTTTCTGTTGGGTTATTTTATTAGGTTCCAGAAGTCTTTTGATACATATTCGAAGATAGCCCTATGCAATGCTATATAGGACTTTATCTTGACATTTCTTCATTGATTTTTCAGTGTGACAATAATTACATAAAGCTTTAGTTCTAGGTTATCTAATTGACTTCTAGGTAGTTCTAGGCCAACATGATGATTTCTAGCTGGTCTTTCTGCGTTTGTTTAAGTGCCCTGGACTGTCTTGCACCTTTCTGTTAGGTGATAGTGGCCCTAAAGCTTCTTCTTTTGTGTATTGAAGGGTTCCTCTTCCCCAATGGGTGCTTGAAGAAATTGATAAGGATCCCGATTTAGCATATTCTGACAGATTTGGAAGAAGAAATATGGAATACATTTCTCTGGGATGTGATACTCTACCTGTCCTGCGGGGACGATCACCAATCCAAGCATATACAGATTTTATGAGGAACTTCAGAGACACTTTTAGACCTTTACTTGGAGCTACTATAACGGTGAGCTACCCATTATAGCTTAGTTTATGCTGTCTTGGTCATCGGTGCTAAACTGTTAATCATTTTATAAATCAGGTTTTTGTCATTGTAATTGTTCATATTATAGGGAATCCAAGTCGGTATGGGTCCTGGTGGTGAACTAAGATATCCTTCACTTCCTTCCCAGAAGCTAACATGGTCTTGGCGCTCACGTGAACTTGGAGAGTTTCAATGTTACGATAAGGTAGGCAGAAAGGTTCAGCATTACAAACTTACCTGCATCCAGCGACAAGTTTTACTCTTAAATTAATGTGTTTTTGGATTTGGATGGCATGTTTAGTATAGTTAACTTCTGTTTTGATTTGCTTTCTTTTCATTGGCTGAGGCAGTATATGCTTGCTTCTTTGAATGCCTGTGCTCGAGAGATTGGGATGCGTGAATGGGGAGATGGGGGTCCTATTGGTGCTAGCAATTTGATGCAAGATCCTGAACATACTGAATTCTTTAGAACTGACAACGGTTCGTGGAATACAGCATATGGTAATTTTTTCCTTGAATGGTACTCAGGTATGTTGCTTCTTCATGGGGAAAGAATATGCAGGGAAGCTGAAACCATTTTTCGGGGTACTAGAGTAAGTGCCTCTGCAAAAGTAGGTGGAATGCACTGGCATTATGGCACACCATCTCATCCCTCTGAGCTAACAGCTGGCTATTACAATACTTCGACTAGAGATGGTTTCTTACCACTCGCTCGCATATTTGGTAGGTATGGTTTTACTTTGTGCTGCTCGTGTTTTGAAATGCGAGATGTGGATGAGAAACAGATGAACCCTTTTAGTAGCCCAGAGGGCTTTCTTAGACAGCTCTTATTGGCCGCACGGATTTGTGATATTCCACTTGAAGGTGAAAATTCTGCAACCAGTCTTGATGATGCAGCATTTCAACAGGTGATAAAGATGTCAAAATTCTATTCGGAGGGTCTTGAAAAGCCGTCATTCTCATTCAACTTTGTGAGGATGGATAAAAACATTTTTGAATACCACAACTGGATCCGTTTTACTCGTTTTGTGAGGCAATTGTCGGATTCGAGTATTTTTCGAGCCAAGTTAGATTTTAGAGGGGATATTCGGCCATCTTCCACGTCAGATTTTGCCAAAATCGGACTGGCTTTTGCATATTGCTAGTTAAAGGAATACAGACCATCAATGCAAACCTTACACTTCCGTCCCTTCAATTGCTGTGTAAAGCCAATACATAGTACGATGATCTCTGATCTTCTGTTGTGAAATGTGTAGTAATGCCTCATTTTTTTTTTTTTTGACCCTGCGGTTATGAGCTTTTCTGGAACCTATATTAACGGTACCTTTTTACATGGTTGGCAATATCTTCTGCTTCGACTGGTAGATACCTGCGTTCCTTGTTAAATTCTAATGGAATAAAGTCTGAAGAAACAGAGACCCAGAGAAAACACGAAGCTACCAATGAAAAGGAGATGAACGCTCGGTGATAGCTGGGGAGTCCATTCAGCGTCTTTTGTAAAGAGTTGAGTGATCTCAGAAGGTGTAGACGACCATCCAGTGAACTGGGTGCAGCCAATGCTCAAGTTCGCCGTAAGATCCGCCGCGCTATTATTTTCTCGATAAGTACGAGAGTGAATGAAATTTCATACCGCTGGACATTTGACAGCAATTGTATCAATGATTCTGAATGACCCAGTAGCCCCATGTGCAGTTGTTGATTTCATTATCCATATATCTCAATCCAGCTAAGCACCCTCCCAATGCATGCTCCTCCCGGGGTAAGTATAAGCTAATATTTACTTAGCAGCCACTAATTTTTCGTCTAAAACTGCTTTGTAAATAATAATGAGTAAGAATTGGTTTAGTCCTTTATATTTTACAAAATACATTAAGACACCCTCATGTTAAACATGTTACCCCCGTGTCCTTTTTTTTTTTTTTCCCCTTTACAATAATACTCTTGTAATAATATTTTTGGGAATATTAATAAGAGAAAATTAGTAATTTATTAAATTAACCTTAAAAATAAGATAAAAATTTTCACAAACTTTTATATTATTATTTTACTGTTAAGATTAGTTTGGTCAATTAATTTTTTATAAAATAATTATTTATAAGATTGTTGTAAGTAAATTAAACATTTTTTTAAGTTGATTGATATTAATTTATTTATAAATAATCATTGCTAAGATTATTGTATGTGTACAAAAAAATACTAGTATTTTCATACTGATATTTATTGGTTGATTTGCTACTAAATAATTATTACTCAATTTACCAATTAGCATTTTATAAATAAATTAATTATTGTCAAGAATACTATTAAAAAATGAAAAAAAAAATAAAGATAAGAATGTAACATATTTAATTATAGAGTATTTTAATGCATCTTTTAAAATATAAAAACTAAACAGATATTTAAATTAAAATATAAGTACTAAACAAATATTCATCATAATATTAAGTACACCTCGCATATAGCATACTTTTTCTCTTAGGTGAATGGTAAAACAGTAACCCTCTTCATTTACATGGGCGGAGTTCGAATGGACTTAACGTCGTGTTCTAAAAACTAAATCACCACAACAATGGCTCGAAAACAAAGTAACACCAGTCACTAATCCATGACAACAAACCATCTCTCAAAAAGAGAGTTTCTGGTACATCATAATTCAGGAATTGCAATGAAGGAAATATAAACTCTCTTGTGTAGTATCTTCTGCGGTATTAGAAGCGCAAAAAGACAGCTCGATGGTGATCAAGTCACCAGTACGTAAAATGTTGTGGCTACAACTAGAATGGTAATAATTAGGTTGCGTTTAGTTAGCTGTCATTGAAGCTTGTTAAAGAGATCAAATAGAGATCATTAATCAAGAAAAAGTTGAGAAGGTTGAGTAGTCTACTTTAAGAAGGTGCTGTGACATGACCGCCACCATCCAATAATCATCATTTGGGTGGCAACAAAACATGAAATGGCCTGGCAGATAAGCCTTCGTTACTATGGGAAAGCCTTTGACATGCTCGAAGTGGGCATTGTTTATCCGTTCAATATGACATTACACAGTCGAGAATGGGACTCAAATTTAGAAAATTCAACTGCAACTGTTTGTAATACTGTAGATGGTAGAGATCATGACATGGCGTGCATGGAACACGTAGTACTACTACTGGCAGTACCGTTTCACTCGTGTGCATGAGAACTGAGATTCTAATTAATTACTATTGTAGTATATACTGTGATCATCGTACAATTTTCACTATCAATAGTTTGTGTGAAGGTGTTATTAAAATATATATATATATATATATATATATATATATTAATTATTAAAAATTATAATTTTTAAATTGAGGATGCGCTCAGGACATCTTCATTTTGTTACTAACTAGTTAAAAGCGCAGCTTCTAGCTAGACAGTCTCTGTATATTGGTGTTGAAAGATGAGGCAATTCTGTCTCAGTAGTTGAATCCAGTGACAAATTAACCCTTGTCAAAGCTGATAACCTCTGCAATTGTGCACCTTTGAGAAAAATACACACGTGGAATTTAGCTGAACGCTTTCGTAACCACCGGTCCAGACTTTGTGTTTGTGGGCAAAACCTACGTACCAGCCAATTTGGATATTCGTAGAGTTTGAAAATTTGAAATTTGAACCTTGCATGCATGTAATAAGTAGCAACAAGAAATTGAGGTGACATCATAAATAAGTTAGTACAGTTGACTTCGTTGTAGGACGGATGCAATAGCCAATATGAATAGTGGATTTCATGATCCCCATCTACCATCTGTAAGAGAAACCACGTTTTAATATTTTAATTTTTTTTCATTTTATAATATAACAGCACTTTTAACAGAATCTACATTTAAAAAATATTATTTTACCCTTAAACAACGTAGCTACAATTGAATCCTCTAAATTAAAAAAAATACAAGGCATAATACTTTTATCAATTAATTGTTTTGATAAATTATAAAAATTAGAATACTTATGGCATATAAGATATTACTTATATTTATCAAAACAACGTCATTCAGGTGGCTGAAGTTTTAAGCTCAAATTCATGAAAAACTCGAATCATTTCCTATTCAAGAGAGGTCGAGTCTCCTTTTATTGCAATTTCAGGTCTTCAGTGGGCCCTGGGTAAGCCGAATCGAAATCTACACTCGAAATTACAACTTGAACCCGAACCGAACCGATCTAAATTTTGACCCGAATGGAACTGACTTTTGAACCCCTCTAGGTGCGGTTTGGCAGGAGTGGGCATTTTAGATTTGAATTCGGGTTGCAAACAGTTTGGGTTTGAAGCCATTAAGCTGGTATTCTTTACCAGAATCAAAGGGGAAAGAAGTCTTCATGGGACATACGAGATGAAACAAGTCCCAAATCTCCACAATAGGTAGATGCGTTTCTCTCTCACCAAAACACAAGTGAAGAGCTAGGACACTGACGAGATGGAAGCTGCAATAACCGGCCGGCATTATTACTGGGAGCTGATATGCTGACAAGAATGACGACTACCTGTTGTCGTACTGCAAGAGAGTGACAATAACAAGGCGCGCTGACGGGCTGATAGCAGAGTGTGACGACCGGTGGTAGTGTGAAGCGGCCGACGACAACGGCAGCTAGTGAGAGAGAGATAAGTTAGGCGGCAACTAGGGTTCCTAATTTGACTTTTGAGGAAGAAATGGGATCGAGTTTTGATGTTAACAGTCAGTTTGTGTTTTTTTTTTTTTCTTTTAAGTGTAATTCGATCAGATTTGACATTCGGTTCGATTACGAATTGAAACCGATCGGTTTTTAAGATAAAATCAAACCGAACCAAAAATAGAAATTAATTTTGGGTTCGGTTCAACCTAGACTAAATGCCCACTATCTACTGTTTAATATTGAAATTGACCCATTTTATTTTAAAAATTATAATATTAAAATATTTAATATTAACTGGTATAATTTAAAAGATAAATGAATCATTTTGATATATTCATATATAATAAAATAATATTTTTATTATTTTATTAAATATATTATTTAAAAAATATATTTATTATATATTATCAATTTTAATTTTATAATTAATTATTAATTTTTATTTTATAGTCACAGGACACAACAAAGAGTCTCATCATTTATGCAATGTTTGGGCAAGGTCTGGGGGTACGACTGTCAATTGTGAAACGAGACGGCTCTAACATTCATGTGCGAGTATCAAAACGCATGGAAAGTAGCCTTAAACGACATGGTTACTATAAGCGGCAAGCACAAACCCAAAACCAATTGAGTACTTATTAATTTACCCACGAGACGGGGCTGGCAGTTACTATTACCGTTATTCTGATGAAATTTACGAAAGTGCACCAGAAACGCACAATTACCATATCACCCTTTCCTCATCATCAATTTGTTGGCCTGAAGATCCGAACCTTCCTGTCGGTTGCGAGTGGTAACAAGTTCCAGTCTTTCACTCACTTCTCTCTCAAATCAAAACCTCTTCACTTTTTCACCAAACCTGTGCTCTCATTTCGATCCGAAATTCAAAACACCAACGCGAAACCATGCCCGGTTTAGTTTCCGTCAAAACCCCACCGGATGCTCCCCCTCCTCGAATCACCGTTCCGGAGCCCCGACCGGAACCCCCAACGACTCCAGTTCCCCGCCCCAAGCCTCCCTCCCCCTCTCCCTCTTTCCGATCAAAGGCCACCCCAAGCCCGACCCAATCCCGAAACAAGAAGCCGCCTCCGGATTTCACCGACGCGTCCCTCGACAACCCTGATCTCGGCCCGTTTCTTTTAAAACTCGCTCGTGATACGATTGCCTCCGGTGAGGGCCCGAGTAAGGCTTTAGACTACGCCATACGAGCGTCCAAGTCGTTCGAACGTTGCGCCGCGGCTGAAGCCGAGCCGAGCCTTGACTACGCAATGAGCTTGCACGTCCTGGCTGCGATTTATTGTAGTCTAGGAAGGTTCGAGGAAGCTGTACCGGTTCTGGAGAAAGCCATTTCGGTGCCGGACGTCGCGCGCGGTGCGGATCACGCGCTGGCCAAGTTTTCTGGGTACATGCAGTTGGGTGACACGTGTTCGATGCTGGGGCAGGTTGATCGGTCGATTGGTTGTTACGAGGAAGGATTGAAGATTCAGATCGAAGCCTTGGGAGAGACGGATCCTAGAGTTGGAGAGACTTGCAGGTTTCTGTTATCTCCTTTTTTTTAAAAAAAAAAATATCTTTTAGTTGGATTTTGTCATGCTAATAAATTTCGTAATTTGAAATTAACACATTTAGAAAGATTTTTAGTGGGAATTTGCCTTCTTTGATAGTATTAGAAAAACAAGGATTAGTGAGAATTTTCTTAAAATTTCAAAAATTTGGGAAACTCGGTGTTTCCTTTGGGGAAAAAGGGGGCCACAATTGTCCCAAGTTCTGTTATGATTGTTCAATTACTATAGTGAAATGAATGTTCTGGAATGGTTAGGTGGAACGTTTATGTTTGGTTTGGATCTGTGGAATCGTGAGGAAATGGAAAGTTGAAATTTTGAAATTGATTGCGGATAAGGTTTGCATTATTTTTACAGTTTCAGGGTCGTGCATTGGCAGCTTTTTGTTGCAGTGCACAAATCAATCAAAGATCTGAGAAGCCATTGAAAGTTAATAATGCTGTTTGTTAAAGCTGAAAATTTTTATTGGATTAAGTTCTTGAATATTTCACTGAATGTTTAATGGGCCGTACATTGCTTGATTAAATTAATGTTTGCAATTCAGAAGAAAAAGTGATATTACATCTTTTTTTTTTTTTGAGAGGAAAAGTGATATTATGTCTTGATACTTAATATAACAGATACTTGGCCGAGGCTCATGTTCAAGCAATGCAGTTTGATAAAGCTGAAGAATTGTGCAAGAAAACTCTTGAAATTCATCGTGCACATAGTGAGCCTGCATCTCTTGAAGAGTCTGCTGACCGCAGATTGATGGCTCTCATATGTGAGGCAAAGGGAGATTATGAAGCAGCTCTAGAGCACCTTGTCTTGGCCAGCATGGCAATGATTGCAAATGGACAAGATAATGAGGTTGCTGCTATTGATGTTAGCATTGGCAACATTTACCTGTCGCTATGTCGCTTTGATGAGGCTGTTTTCTCTTACCAAAAGGCTCTCACCGTCTTCAAGTCATCAAAGGGTGACAATCACCCTTCGGTTGCCTCTGTCTTTGTGCGCCTTGCTGATCTATACCACAGGACTGGAAAGCTCCGTGAGTCGAAATCCTATTGTGAAAGTGCCCTGAGAATATATGCAAAACCTGTGCCTGGAACCACAGCTGAAGAGATTGCTTGTGGGTTGACGGAAATTTCAGCCATTTATGAGTCTGTAGATGAGCCTGAGGAGGCACTGAAGCTCTTGCAGAGGGCAATGAAGTTATTGGAGGATAAACCGGGACAGCAAAGCACAATTGCCGGAATAGAAGCACGGATGGGTGTAATGTTTTACATGGTTGGGAGGTATGAAGAAGCAAGGAGCTCTTTTGAGAGTGCTATAGCAAAACTTAGAGCAAGTGGGGAAAGGAAGTCGGCGTTTTTTGGAGTTGTGTTGAACCAGATGGGATTGGCTTGTGTACAGTTGTTCAAGATAGACGAGGCTGCTGAGTTGTTCGAAGAAGCAAGGGTGATACTGGAACAGGAGTGTGGACCATGTCACCAAGATACTCTTGGAGTATATAGCAATCTTGCAGCAACATATGATGCTATGGGAAGGTATTAATCTTTCAATACTACTCCATTTTTTTGGCTGTTTTCTTTGGACCACCTTTAAGAAAATTATTAATTGGCTTTGACCTAGCTTGTATTAGTTGTAATTAATTTGATAGCATCATGATGAGGATTGTGTCTGTATCTTGTATTAATTGGCTTTGACCTAGCTTGTATTAGTTGTAATTAATTTGATAGCATCATGATGAGGATTGTGTCTGTATCTTTTCATATCTCCTGATATTTATTGAATATCTGCATCCGCATAAAGGAAACTGACATCTATATCATGAGAACCGAATATCCTAGTTTCCCGAGTATTCAGCAACAAAATAGATTCTCTATGAAGGTATTGACCAAATTATTTAAACTTGTATTCCCTTGCTTCAACCATTTGGACAATTAAAATGATGGCAGAGTTTAATAATTTGAGTTACAATAGGCTGGACTATATTCCTTATCAGTTCTTACGTGGTTATACTTTCATGTCATTAGTGGTGGCTTATGCATGATTTTCCTTTTATAATTATTCTGTGAGTTGGAAATGAAGTCTTAAGAGAATGCCATTGTATCATAAGTGAAATTTTTTGCTCTATGCATTGCAGCTTGGTGCCGCATGTTGCATTAATGTGTTTGGTACTCAAATGTTGAAAATTTATCTGATTTGAGCTGTCTTTTGATGAAATTACTGCAGAGTAGAAGATGCCATCGAGATCTTGGAGCATGTTCTTAAACTGAGAGAGGAACAGCTTGGAATTGCAAATCCTGATTTTGAGGACGAAAAGAACCGGCTAGTTGAACTTCTTAAAGAAGCTGGCAGGGCACGCAATAGAAAAGCAAAATCACTGGAAAATCTCATTGATCCCAACTCAAGGAGGACAAAGAAAGAAGCCACAAAGAGATGGCCAGGCTTGGGTTTTCGAATTTGAGGGGGGAAAAAGGACATTATCTTTATCCCTTCACTTTCCAGAAGTGCACGCTTTGTAGCATAGAGTTTCATTTATGTATAGTGTTCAATGTTGTAATTTGGTGAGGTTTCCTGTTTTTTTAAAGCTTTGAGATCCCCATTGGTTTTCTTGCCCCCGTCCCTTTTTTTCAGCTTTAAATTGTTTTATTTGAATGTCTGTGTTGTACCCTTAAAATTATTGGCTGAAAATGAACAATTATTTGAGTGAATAAATTCCTGATTCATGTTTTGATGGCTTCGTATTTAGGAACTTGCGGTTCACTAAAGATAAGGTAAATCCCTGTTTCTATTATAAGTAATGTTAGGACAAACTTATTTGTTGAAATTATTGTTAAAACTTAAAAATTAAAAATGTTAGGATAAACTTTTTGTAGCACAAACTTTTTATTATAAGTAATGTTAAAAATTTTTAAATCTTAAAATTACCATTAACTAATCTCTTTCTCTTTTTTAACTCGCGTTTGCATAGATTTTCTTTACTTTCAGATTTTTTCTACTTTCACATTCTGCAATTAGAACTTTCTATTTCACTCTTTTTTGGATTCATTTTTTTGTTTTTCTTAGTAAATTATAATCTCTATTTCATGCTATGGAAAACTTGTTACTATCTCGGTTGTACTACTGTAGCCTCTTGGGAAAATCAGAATAGAAGAGCACTCATCTTGGGGTGGTACGAATCGACATTTTTTTTTTTTTTTAAACCCCGTAACTTTTTCCCAACCAGGCTTAGGAAAAATAGGAGAGCAAGTATTAGTAGCATAGGAAAAATGCATTTCTCGTCATTAATATGGTTGTCTGCAGTAATTGTGGCCTCTCGGGAGAATCAACGATTGCGGCTTTGATGGTAGAATTAGTGAGAGCCTGAAGAGGCACTGGTTTACTCTGTTATAGATGTCAGCAGTTTGAGTTCGCTTATTTCCGGCTCATGAACTTAGCCGGTACAAAGCTATATGAATGTTATAACACCCAATTTTTTCGATTCAGTAGTTTGATTTACGGTTTATCATTTAGAGATTTACAGACGTTGATAAGATCCTCGCATAAGAATTTTTTTTTTTTAATATTCACTAGCTTTTTGTCATTGGTAAAGATTAATTTCTTAATATTCATTAACTTTCTTAACTGGTAAAAATTTATTAATGTTCATTTTTGATTGATGGGTTTTGCTCCTCTTAATTTATGATAGCTTATAACGAAACTAATTATCCACAATTAAAAGAAAATATTTAAAAGAATTGATGAGAATGAAAAGAGAAAAAATGATTAATTAAATAATTTCATCAAAAATTATTTTGACAATAAAATTCTTAATGAAAAAGATAGTGTAGAGAGAAAATTAGTAAGTTCAAATAGCACACCCTTATTAAAGAATGTCACTATTTATTGTTGACAAGAGACTCTACGTAATCTTTTTCTGAAAATTAGTAGGGAATAAATTAAAACTGATTACAATTATTAATTGCTTGATTGTAACTGAACAAGAATAATTAGCTTTTCTTCATAATTTCTGTCACTATTTATGATGTAAGTTTATGAACGAACGAAACTTAATAAGAAACCACCCCCTTCCAAAATAAAAGGCTAGATGTCAAAAGAAATGGAACTTTCTTGATTGGTATTTATACCCATAAATCAGTATTCCCGGTTCTAGAACAATAAGAAGAAACAAGAGGATGACAAGGAATGAAATTTAATTCGGAATCTTAGTGCAATACATTGCATGGCGGTACCAATCCGAAATTACTTAATTTGTAGAGCCTGTGACCAACAGGTGATAATATTCTTGCTTCTTATTTCCATTTCACGCAAGTATTCATCTTCATCTCTTGAGCACTATCATTATCAATTCATGCCATCAAAGTGTGAGTACTTATCAGAATTTGATTCAGTACTGGCTTAGAGGCAAAGGAATAAATTAACACGTTTAAGTAGCACCATGGACATTTGCTTTCCCCTGTTTATCGATGGAGACTAAAACGTTCTGCCCACTAGTCTTGGACAGCTAGCTCTCTTCTGAAACTGTTTTTGAACTTTGAAAGATGCCAAAATGGTGATGAATTTGATAAGCCTTTTCTTTTTCAAGATATTATATGTAATGTAATTGATAATTTGCGGGATTCTTAGGGAAGCATCCATTCCGTTGTGACAAGTGTAACTTGCAGTTCAATGGCATTGAGGTAGGGAGCGGAATCGCTTTTTGCTTGATGAGTTCAACATAAATTGTTAGGAGGAAGAATTAGCTTTTGACCTTTTCCAGCTCTTGAAGATAGATTTTTTATTTTCTTCTTCTTCTTCTTTTTTTTTTTCCTCCCTAAAAGTTGAGACTCCTAATCTCTCGTTCATGGAATAATAGTTAACCCAATATCTTGATAGCTGCTAATAATATATCTACTTTCGTGTAGTAATCCACTTTAGTTTAATAGAATCAACATGAGTCTAAGATCTAACTACCGTGGTAAAGAGTAATTTTTTTAAGACTTAAGTTTTAAGTTCGAACTTCAATAGCATGTGTGCGTTAAATAAAAAAAATAAAATCGCCACCCTCAACATTAAATTAAAAAAATAATAATAATTGTCCCTCTCAATATTAAAGCCATGAGTTTGAGTCTCTATACACTCATTTTTTCTTTCAAAAAATTTGAATACATTATATATCTCCTCATTACTAGTGGAATAAATTTCACGTATATACACACATACACACAGAATGTCCCAATATTATAATATTGTAGTAGATTGTAATATTTCTCTTTATCGATAACAGTTCAATTCCGAACTAATCAGGCAGATTAACAAAGAGGGTCCCATTAGAACACAAGGACAACGGCGTGGGGTATCTGGACAATTCTACTTTTTATCCGCGGAGCTAATAACTCTAAAAATGCTTATGCCGGATAAAACCAATAATGATTGTGCATGAAATATATTCTCTGCCACTCTCACCAACGTTACCAAAATTTAGCCCATTCTTTTCTGGTACATACACATGACCCTACCTTTTACGACAAGCTACAGCTTGAAAAGGTTCCAAAAAGAATTCGATGCCCATCTTTCCGATCTCTTCTCTTCTTCGTTGACTACATATCTGTCTTCTCTATATACTTATCCGAAAACTTGATGCCCGTTAATCCAACACAATTATTTTTTAGGTAATCATTCTGTGCTTTGGTGGAGATAATGCGATATATGTAGATAATGCTATATATGTTGAATAAACGCACAATTGGATTACTTTTGAAGCCACTAACTAATTGCTACAGTAGTTAGCACATTGTTTAGATAAAAACCGGGATTCAGAAAGCAAAAACTGCAAATGTCTACTTAAGAAGAAGAGATACATATAGCAACACAATCAAGTTCCATTGCAACAGTAAGAGCATGTTATAAAGTCACATTTTGGCCATGACCCACCTACGCAAAATCATCATAATCACGGTTGATAAAATGAAATTCAGCTAAATGTGTATCGTGCCACCTTTGTATGCTTCATTTAAGATTCAAGTGATTATGACTTATGAGCACTGCACATACATAGCTCTTATAAAACAAACAATGCAACATCTTCCCACTTTTAGTTACATTCAATTCAGGTTAATCAAGGAGGCAAGGAGGGAGCCGAGTTCGATATTTTACAATGTTGTATTGGAAAAAGAATACTCATATATATCTCTAAGGTTTTCCTTAATGTACAGGCAGCTAGTCTACATTTTAGGAATAAATACGTAAACCTCCTTAATTTAATTAATGTTAAATTAATATTTGTTTCGAAGAAGAAGTAATGGAGGAGCCACTTGTGCGATGATTGACCACTGCATGCAACTCAAATTGAAAGGGAATTTGTCTTCATCTTTAAAACGTTGGAGACCTATACGTATTACATAGACATTAAGATCAAGATTAAGGTAAATTTTGAAGGTATGGGTGTTGTTTTTCTTAGTATATATTAACAGGCAAAGTTAAAAGCCTACGTGGGTTTTGGATAAGTTCGGGAAAAAAATTTTGAAACGAAAGGGATTCAATTGAAGAAAGTGATGGCAATTGGCCAATAGTCCGAGCACTACCTATGAAACGCCAATAGAGCAATAAAGGGACTGCGGACTGCCTGAAACCTGTATTTTGAACGATCTTGAAGGTGGTGCCACAAAAGAAAAGATTAGGGTTCTTTTTTTTCTTTTTTTTTTTTAAACTCTCTTCTAGTCTCTTCTTGTTTTTTAAATTTACTTAAACAAAATTGGTTTAATTATAAATAAAGTGAAAAATATTAATTCGGTTTTTAATATTCAAATTTAAAATTCAATCTGAACCATTCATTTGAAAATGAGAGACTAAGAGAGAAAAAAAAATTTTAAAAAAAATTCCTGGACGGCTTTTTTTTTTTTTGTTTTTCATAATGAGTAATGATAGAGCCACAACTATATTATACAAATAAGTGTGTACAAACTAATGTGACATGAGGAGATTTGTTGTATAAAATTATTATGAGCCTACATAATTAAAAAAGATAACTGTTATTTTTTTTTTCAATTAATCTCTTTATGCGACGTTAGGTTGTATATGTTAACTTGTACAAAACTGTTTGTGGCTGTATCATTATTACTTTTATAATAAAGGCGCTCTTTTTCATGTATTATTTTCACTGACACATTACATGTCATGCAGGTGATATACTTGCCAAAAAAAAAAAAAATTCCCATATGAGAGTGAGACAGAGCCACACCGAACCTCCTCTTTAACTTTATTGCCATACCTCTACTCTCTTAACTCATTTTCTATATATAACCATCTCTTCTATTTCTTTCTTCAGCTTCTAATTGTCTTTAGAAATTCTCTAATTCCTTTGCTTATAAGTTCTCTTCTTCTTCTTCTTCTTCTTCTTTAGCTTACAACAATGGTTTCTGCAGTAGTGAATACTGTTCGAAATGTAGTGGGTATCATAGGTAGGTTAATATTATATTATGTTGCTGGCTAGTATAAGAAATTTAAATTTTTTTGGTGCTTTGTTGTGTTGTGTTCTTGATTCGTAGTATAGAGAGGAATAATGCACGATTTTACTTTAGTTGATGGGCTAAACAGATTTTGCATGTAACATTTTAGCCCTTGTTTCTCTTATTACTCCGTGTTCCATCTGATTAAATTAAACTGATGAGGGGTTCCTTCTGTTTGTTTTCAGGAAATATCATCTCTCTCTTCTTGTTCTTATCACCAGTGTAAGCGGAAACATTTATATATTTATTTAGTTTTTTGATTTTGAGAAAAGTGTGAACGCAACTTCTTTATAATCTTTTGTTGTTGATGGCTCTGATTTTTGTAGCCCATCAGTCCCATAACCATAAGTTGTCACTTCACCATGAAAGACAGTAAGAGCCCACGTTACCTGCCATGTCCGGAACACACCAAGGGGCATTGTTGGGTTTTCAAGTAACATTTATTGAAAGTAGAGCCATAACTGAAAACCATTAATCAATTTTTTCCGCCGCCAAGTAAATTGCGGTTATCGTTTAGGAAAAGTTCAAAATCAATAAAGGTCGTCTCTTAGTACCCGATTTTACAATCATGATACTAGATGTTTCCCTTCATCCAATTATATACATTCTTTGGGCTTACAAAATCACCATACTTTGTTGGACTTGCAAAATTTGTGATTAAGAAAATTTTGCATCTCAATCACCAATTTTCAAATAATAATTTTTAATAGCTTTCTTTTTAGTATTATTTAACTTAATGACAATTTAATTCCTTCCTAACTAGATGAGTAGAGTTTAAATACATATTTTATTTTTAAGATAAGAGATTGTACGATCTCAATAAGGAGAAGTTCTTTTGGTACTTTTAAAACATTGCTTCTAGAGCATTGCTCCTTCTGCATTCAACATTTGTCATATGGGTATGAATATTATCATGATTGGTTGAAGCATGCAAGTGGCAAATACTAAATAAAAAAAGAACAGTGCTCCAAGAGCACTCTAAGACTTATCTCTCATTTTCCTTTTTAGTATTCGGTTGACATAATAGTTATATATGTTACACCAATTATGTCTGTCATGTGAAGTGCCACATAAGTAATTTTGTACATTTCAATTAGTACATGAGTTATTCGGTAACGTTGGTTGTACTGGAGTTAATATGTTAATTAGTTAATACACAAGATCAAATTTCAATCTTTGCATAATCACCCCTTGAGAAATTGAATGAAAATTAGTTATGTATAATAATGAATCATGAATTGATAAAGAAAAAGGATTATTTAATAAATGTAATGGCTGGTGCAGGCCAACATTTGTTGAAATAGCGAAGAAAGGGACAGTGGAGCAATACTCGGCAGCACCATACCTGGCAACGCTATTAAACTGCATGGTGTGGGTGTTGTACGGGCTGCCGATGGTGCACCCACACAGCATATTGGTGATAACCATAAATGGGTCGGGCACAGCCATTGAGTTGGTTTACGTAATTCTGTTTGTACTCTACTCTGACAAGAAGAAGAGAATCAAAGTTATATTGGTGGTGCTTGTTGAGGTCGTATTCGTCGCCCTTGTCGCCCTTCTTGTGCTAACCCTACTTCACTCCACCAAGCACCGCTCCATGGCTGTTGGTATCATCTGCATTCTGTTTAACATCATGATGTATGCTTCGCCTTTGTCTGTCATGGTCGGTACTAATCAATGCTACTGTTCTGTCTCTCCTCTTATTACCTCTAAATATTATTAATTCATTGTGATTCTGGTTCTAATTCTGATCACACCATCTTATATTTTTGTTATTAGAAACTCGTGATTGCCACCAAGAGCGTGGAGTATATGCCATTTTTCCTTTCCTTGATGTCATTGGCTAATGGCGTTGCCTGGACTACTTATGCCTTCCTCCCTTTCGACCAATTCATCGCTGTAATTTTTCTCTCTAATTTGCTAGTTCTTTCTTCATCCGTAACGCAGCGCCTCAGTCTGTTTGTTTGTTTACTTACAATTTAATTATTTTGGTGGACCGGACCGGACTGGACTTGACTGGATATCAATCATCAGATTCCGAATGGGCTAGGGACGTTTTTGGGGGTGGCCCAGATGATACTGTACGCCTGCTATTACAAATCCACGAAGAGACAGATGGCAGCAGGACAAGGCAAGGGTCAGGTGGATTTGTCGGCTGTTGTTGTGTCCGAGTCCGACTCCGGAGATTCGAAGAAGATTGGCACAGCTGTTCCTGATGGAGGTTGATGAACGTGTGCCCCCAATTCTCATGATAGCGGTTAGCAGCAATCGTGGGAGCCAGTCAGTCAAGGGCTCAAGGCTGTGCTTCGTTTTAACTTTCAAACTCATCTTTCAAAACATTTTTGCTTTTCAACTCTTACTTAATTTACTTGCTTCATAATGCCTGGTAAATGTAAATCCAGATGCCGAATGAGATTGCGGCCCTCGATCTCATGGCCAACTTTTTCTTACCATCCAAATGTTGGAATAATTTCTCCATAATGCGATGTGTATATATGTTTATAGTTGGCACAAATGATCTGAATTAGAGAAGCTGCAAGATCTCCCAGGTCACTCATGGCATGGGCCATTTTGGTCGTTGGTGGTTCTAGATGAGCTTTTTTCGCTAAGACCATCCCAATTGGCTGCAGTCCCTATCGGCGATTAATAGTTTAATTGTTTGCTTTCTATGATTTCTCAAACGAGATGCTATTGCTAGCAAACAAATGAGAGCAATGAAGACCAAGTAGCTTCCCTTCAACGACGAGTTAAAAAGAGCTTATTGGGTTCTTCTAAAACTTAAATGACAATAACTCTATACATATACACAACAGCGAAACGTAACACACACACACACACACACACATATAGACCAGAGAGCCAATGAAAATGTTAAATGCAGCTCAGACTAACACAATGACTTTTGAAAACTAAACGTAGAAGGCAGTAAGCCTGGCATATCAACTCGACTAAAAGTCTAAAACCAGAGAGCCAATGAAAATGTTGGCTTACACAATGACTCGTTGAAAACTAAACATAAAAGGCAGTAAGCCTGGCACATCTACTTGCTCGGGTGGCACGCACATGCACGTGCATGTATCAACTCAAGACCGATAGTCTAAAACCAGAGAGCCAATCAAAATGTTAAATGCAGTTCAGACTTACACGATGACATGTTGAAAACTAAACATACATATTAACAATTCAGACTAATGAAATCGTCTATAGCTTGACCCCGGAAATTTTGTTGTTACTGCTGGAAACAGCCTCTTAGAACCAAAATCTACAATTTCATCCTCCAAGTGCTCTACGACTAGGACTAGAACTATAAAAATTGAATTTCTAAGACTAACGTATTTACAATCTAATCACAATTCTCCAGTGCTTTCACAGGAGCTTCCGAGATTGGCCATTACGTCATGAATCAACAATCTGATCATATTGCTCCCAGATGATCTTGAAATATCCAGACACTCTTGCAAGTCAGCATCACACGCGATCAAAACCCACTCTTGATCGTCATCCAGATACTTTATATCAAAAGTACCCAACTCCAGTTTTAGCCTCTTGGCCACTTCCTCTTTCAACTCAAGAATACCACAACTTAAGGATATCCGAAACCTTATTATATCTTCTCTGTAAGTAGCCTTTATGGTCACATTCTTCATTTCCTGCCTAGAATACACATGTGGCATTGTTCGAGAAAGAGTAGCCAGATGTTGCCTAGGAGAAAGCTCAACGCACGGCAGGTTTGTACAACTATTTTCTGGTAATCGCTCATCTACAATTGCATCTGCCACTGCTGGACACAGGTTTCTCAAATCTTTTGAACTTCCTGCATCCTCGACTAACAATCCTCCAAATGGCTCTTGAAGTTCTGTCGTCACAAGAGCATCAGGTATTGAGAATGCAGCACTTAGATTCATTTCCCCCACAGGTTGAAATACTAATTCAGGGGAGCCCCCTACTTTAAAGCACGGTTCGTGGATAGAAGAAACAAGTACATCCTTTGCAGGTGCACTTTCATTTGCAGCGTTACCTTGGCATGAACCATGAGAAGTAGGGGACCCCCCACTCTCTTCCCTTGATCCACTTCCTGTTTCGGGACTGTTTGTGCCTTTACCTATTTCTGGTGAAAGTGCATTTTGCTCATGAATGTGTTCCTTATGAGTTGACATCCTTCCTCCCGATAACTGATCTTCCAGCTCGGTGTGTCCATTACTCCCAGGTGTTTTATAAATGGGAGACTGAATTTTTTCAACAAGAGGTTCAGGTTTTGAGTTTGGTGAGTTCTGTTGGTTGGAGCCATTCAAACCAGAAGGCCAAGAAATGGAATTAACAGCTACGGGGAGCGGACTTGTAGTAAGAGAAGTTAACCCAAATGTGCCATCGGTACCTTGGACAGATTCAATTACACGCTTTAACTTGGTGAGTGAGCGGTTAACCTTGTTGATCTTGCGAGATGGCCACCTAGAAATCCCATGCTGCCTGCAGATACGCTTCATTGTTGTGGGACAAACTGTAAAAGCAAGAATCTGACTCAGAATAAACAATAAAACCAACATTATATAAAGATTTTTCAGCATCTCTATAAAACACAAAAGTCAAAAATGAAAGCAAATCTATAAAATGTAATAAGCATACCACCAAGGCTTTTTGCAGCATCTTTAAGACTCCCAGCAAAATACTGTTGGAGAACTTCTAGACTAATTGATTTCTCTGTCTTTCCACGTTTTCTCTCCAATGGCTTTCTTATATTTTTGTTCTCTGGCAAAGAAACAAGGTTGTGGCTCCCACCAACATTTACGGCATTTCCTCCACTATTCATATAATCAAAATTCTCCATTAACTGCTGCTGAGGTATGTCCGGCTGCCCCAACTCTCCTCCATTGGGTAATGCATGAGGCTGGGGTGATGATCTCACAGTTTGGGGTATTCGGATAGATTCCATTCTCAGATTAAGTTTCTTGTCTGTAGTACCCTCAATGATTTCAATAGTTCCTTTGTCATCTTCAAGATCAATCCCAGAGGCAACCTTAAGACTCTGGAAATGTTGCTTCATTGTTGCCAATATGGAGCCTAACAAAGTTTGTTGTTCATAACTGTCAGTGATGGCAGGGGGCAAAAAAAATTCTAGAATGTAATCATCATCCCCAGTATAAGTGCTCCGCAAGCAGGTAGCAAAACAACTTGTTAATCTGAACATGCGAGCATAGTGTACTAAGGGGTACTCAGTTTTGCAGAACTGAGTAATATCTTTGCAGAAGCAAGAGCTGAGGGAGAAAAATGCCCTCCCAGCAACTCCCTGACCCTTCTGTAAGTGATGCTCAACACAAGCCTCCCGGAAACCCCACATGTGACCGTCTACTACATAGAAAGCCACATCAGTTGTGGACATGCAGACTTGTCCCATGCAACTACCATCAATGCTACTACAGCTCTTCTTCAGACCACCACCATAAGCCAGAACACTGCGATGCCTGCAAGGAACCCAGGTCTGAGCCAAAGGCAACTTGTGTGTTTCACACACAATTGATAAAATCTCCAAAATTTCAGCCAGTGCATTTTGGCGACCCTCATTGCAAATCTGGTTTAAAAGCATTGCCAAGTAGATACATCTGTGAGAACAGAGGGGGAAGAAGAAGAACAACAGATTTATCTTCTAATTGTCCAACCAAGCACCATATTCAACATGCATTATAGTCTTAACTGACCTGTGTGCTAGGATAATCCAAAATTTCTGAACTTTTAAGATTTACTGCCTGCAGAAAAACTGAAACAATGTGACTGAAGAGTCTTGAAGAGTAAATTTCTACATGTTCTGCCAAAAACCATGTAACATGATTGATTAAAATGTGAATATACATCATGAGCAAAGCAACAGCATTTTCCATAAAGAAGACACCACAAAAAAAAGAAAAAGGAAAAAAGAAAAAAGAAATAACACCATGCAGAGCTCATCAAATAAGAAATCAAGTCGGGCTTTATATGGGAAGCAAGGAGAGAAGAAACTCAACCTCAAGAGCTTTGCAGACTTTATCAACCTCAGGTGCATAATTAATCTTTTGAGACGTCATTATGAGCTCAATAACAGCAACGCAGGACTGCCCAGAAGGTTCAAAGACCGGCAAAGCCATGGTTCCCCGGACATCATGATGAAGAGCATGATCAAGCCGTGAGTACTCTTTGCTGGAGTAGTACTGCACGTTTGGAGTCCATTCTGGCAACTTTTGCCAGAAAACACGCCCAGGAAGCCCAAGCTCTCCGTCACTCTCGCCATCCACAGAAAATACATACATCAGGGAGACCATCCTATACTGATGTAGCCCGTTACTATGTGGATCAAGAACAAAGGGTTGGCCTGAAGTTGTTAGTACATATCGACCCCCAATTTTGACAGGCACCCAGACTTGAGCTAAAACATGTTGCTCTGTAGAATCTTTGAAGTACCGCAGCGCCTGAGTTATCCTCTCCTTAATCATACAATAGCCATCTGGATTCTCCAAGGGCATCAGCGCCGAAAGTGGAGAAGGAAACCTTCTGTTTTCATCATTATTTTTTGGGTTCTCAGTTTCCGAATTCGGATTACCTGTATTTATTAGCATTTTAACTCAAATCAAACTACAGTAACTTCAAGTGCCGTATCAAACTATATGTTAATTTGTTATCATTCATGATTAAGTTAACATACTGTTGACCTTCGAATCACACACACCACAGTCAAAATACACGAGAAAACAACGCTTTCGTACAGTTTAAAGGAAGAAAGCCAATTCAGGATTAATAAATTAATAGGATGAAGGGGGAAAATATGTGGGAGCCATTTATTTTAGCCAACAATGATTCTTCAGTGTAGTGGTTCCTTGCCCAATAAAGATCGATAATCCCAGGTAATATTAAAAAAAAAAATAATAAGGACACTCCAATATCATTTCTATACAAAAAAAAAAGTAAAAAAAAAAATTTGAGGTTTAGTTTCCAAGAATTGAAATGAGATGGGGCAAATTCAATCCCCCAAAAATAAAAAGAAAAGGACAAAGCCTAAAACACATGAACCAAACTAAACTAAAATGTTCCAAACATAAAAGCAAATATTTGAAAGCTACAAGTTTTTCTACTCAGACAGGAAAACAACAACCAACTACACTTACAAGTGCAAATATGTGAGATAAAGCAAACCCAAACAGATGAAAATAATCCTTTTAAGAAAAAGGGAAAAAAGGGAAAAAAAAGGTGAATGAAAGGAAAGGAGACAAACATTTGAGAAAGAGCGGGTAATTAACGTGGCCGGAAAGTTTATCATCGTTGTCGGCGTCAGAGAAGGCCCAGAGAGGAGAGCAAGGCTGTTCAGAAATAAGAATTGGCGACATGGGGTTTGACACAAATCCCATCGGATCCGACTGCCAAGGATTGTCGAGATCAAGGTCAACAACATCCACGTCCATGGTCGATGAAGCCATGAACGTCACCTCCTTTGTTCTCAGAGTAGCAGGAGGCACGTATCCGGTCTGGTTCTCTTCGTCCGGTTCAGGCATTATCCCCGGCCTTGGTTGTTGCTACAACTTTATTATAATAAACAAGGCTAAAAAGGAAATGATTTGTGAGGCAGCAAATGGAGGAGAAAGAAAGAGAGAGAGTGGGTAGCAGGGTAATTAAATTTTGCAGGGTGTTAAGTGATTCCATCAATTTTTTATTTTTCGCTTTTCTCATGGATGGTGGTATCCTAATCCAACAATCGAACTAGTTGCAATTCAAGATAAAATAGTGAGAGCGTTATCCGCTGCTGCTCCTTACCATTGTAACTATCGACGTACTTGCTACTCTTCTTTTTGTCTTTTCCTTTTTTTTTTTTGTTATATATTGGGGTGCGGTTAAATTACATAATGTTATGTTATTAAATATTTCTAAATTATTAGATACAATTTTTTAAATTATTATAAATTATAATATTATGTAATTTATCCAATTTTTCGATAAATTCTTGTTTAAATTAATCCGATCGAAATGCCCGCCCGTAATTGCAGGTTCCCCTGGAGATGCGCGCGGCGAACGTGAGCCGGCGAAAGGTCTCTGAACTTTCTATGCGTGCCGCTATTATATGTCAATGTTTTTGGATAATAATAACACTCAAGTTACTAAAAGTTTTATAATTTCTAAAGTAAGGATGTGCTTGGTCAATTTGTATCAAATACATCCCTAAATTCTGTATAACAACTAAAATATTTTTATAATTTAATTTTTCTCCAAAATATGGGTAAAGATTGATATTTATTTAAAAAAAGAATGATCACCTTTATAGTTAAACTAACTATAATATAAGTGTCATACTTGTCAAATTATACCGTAATGTTGAAATTAGGGTCCAATATTATATCAAAATATTACTATTTTATTTTTATTTTTTGTTATTATTTCTTTATTATCTTTTTAATCGTGTTGATGTATTTGCTAAGGTGAAAGGTAAGATATTTGGTTCAAAAGAAGATCTATCTCTTAATTTTAGGTTTATTGCCATATTACAATTAGTTCCCTTTTGATTTTTTAAAATTACTCTTCCTCTCTCAGCTTTTTATTTACATTGTGTTTGGCATCCTATATAGTATGAGATTGCATTGCATTATGAATGCAGTCTCATGTTTAGACTGAAGCAACTATTACATTATAGTACATTGTTAATGCACCATAATGCGTCAGTTACTGCATTATACAAACCCTGACAAGGAGTCAGGGTACATAATGCATGCGGAAGTTTGCCACATTAGGTTTTCCTCCTTTATATATATATATATATATTAGTAAATAAAAATAAATTTATAATTTAGTGTTATATAATATAATAATATTATTAGTTTTTATTTTCTTTTTCTTTTTAAACTATAATAATTAATATATAAAATAAATTATTATTATTAAATAATTTAATATAACTAATAATAAGTACTTAAATATTAATAAATTTGATATTTCATTAATAACTACCCAATAATGAACTAATAATAAGTTAATTAATGACAATCGTTACACCACCACTCCTTTTAAGGAAAAAATGTTGCCATCAAATGGGACACAAAGCCATAACAACTAATAAAACATTTTAAATGCAAAATACAAATAACAAATGCGACTAACATAATTTAATGTAATAAACAAACAAAATTTCCATTAAAATTTGTCTGACTCCACAAACGGGGTTACATCACTGGTTGTAACAAATTGCAACAAAAACCATGCTCATAAGTGGCAAAAACAATTTCTTAATTAACCATAATTAAAAACTTGTAATGCTTTAATATGATGATTAGCTTAAAGTCTTAGAGCCACTCTTATTGTCTTTTAGTGCTTAATCATTGTTTAAACATTGTTATCCAAGCACTTTGGTTTCACAACAAGGGCCACTCCGGGTAGTTGATTGACGAAAACGCCCCTGGCTAGGTTATACTTTCAAGCAGAGAGTAATTTGACTTCTACTGCCCTTAAAATTTAGTAAGTGGTGGAAAATCGAAACAGGGCGCCCAAAACAGTGAATTAAAAGGTTAAAATAAGTGTAAATATCTAGGTGTTGATGTCGAAAATAGTTGATATTGTGTGTAGAATATGTCGTTTAGGTAAGACAATACTAAAGAGTTTTTAATTGAAGTATCAATGAGATAGATTTGGAGGATGTTACCGGGACCATTTGCGATATTGACAAACTGATCTTATCAATCCAGCCTAGAGGTGGGGGGCCTCTGCCAAACACCAGCAGGCTAAGTGTTGTGCTGCTGCCCCCATGGCCTTATGAAATTGGTTTTCACAGGTTTTCATTCATGTATTGTGAAGTCTATGATCCATCTTATCTTTTCATTGTGCCGCTGCAAGCTTGGTTCTTATTACGTGCACCACTTTAGAAAAATTTAGATACTAACACAAAAAATTTGAGTATGTAATAGACGAACTTAAGGTTGAGCAAAATACTCGAAGCATCAAACTGATAACTGAATTGAACTCGTAGGTTTGATTCGATTTTTAAATTTAAAAGAATTGAAGCGGAGCTGGATTCAAATTTCAATTCAGTTTGATTTAAATTGTTTGATAAGTTAATCCGGTTCAACTCAATTCGATAAAAAATTAAACCGAACCGTACCGTGACCACTCCAAGACAAATTATGGAGAGTGAAAGACATCATACCAAATATTGTTGCATTTCAACCACAAATTTGTGTCCAACTTTAAATGTAATAGAATCTTGTTAAGATTTACTCCATGGAAAGTTCGATGAGTCTAGCCACGTGGAAATTTCAGAACCAAGCACCACTTTCGGGCACCCGTATGCAGTCATGACATGAGCGGTCAGCAGAGGCAACCAAGGCCGAACAGAACAACAGTCGGAATAGCCCAAACAGACGGAAAGCAATTGGAAGGAAAGCATTTGCTCTGTGCATGTAAGTGTTTTAGCCCAGTTGGTTTCAACTTGAAGTCATTTTCTAAAGCAAGAGCACTTACGTAAACAATCGCGTCCCTAGATATTACTTCCCTCGGTATGAATAAAAGTTGGAAGGAAAGAGACAGGAAGTAACGTGTTGTTTTCGTGCTTTCTTGCTTTCAAATATGCTAAATGACAACAAAATTACAACTATTCGAGTGGGCACAATTGCCCCACTACACTAGTCCCACTTGTCTCCTATTTGTTCGTAATCTCTTTTGTTGGGGCTGAAGATGCATCCACTTAAAATTAGCACAACCAACATTAAAATTTATCCTGTAAAATAACACGCTAGTTTAAATGGCAGCGTATTAGAAAAACTTATCTGTTGTCAAAATTCAAAATGACCCTAACATTTCTGATTTTTCGAGAACTATGATGAGATAAGGAATCTGTTTGCTGGTGGTACGA
Source organism: Murraya paniculata (assembly GCA_030449075.1). Taxonomy (NCBI): domain Eukaryota; kingdom Viridiplantae; phylum Streptophyta; class Magnoliopsida; order Sapindales; family Rutaceae; genus Murraya; species Murraya paniculata. The sequence continues at coordinate 1,613,897 of JAEVFN010000035.1, read as the reverse complement.
ATGCTGGTGATGGTGAGCAAAATATATTCCCTCTGCTTTTTCTTCAAGTTGAAAATTGCTAATCCCCAGGTTGCCTGAATTCTGTACCAGTAAGCATCATAAAAGGTAACATTGGCATAGAATATGTACCTAATTGACTAATTCTGGTTCTCTGGGGATCTGCAGAGAACCAACAAAATCATGCTGATAATGCTGTCTGGGTTCATTATCCATTCATGCATGCTGTCCATGTAATGCTAGAAGATGGTAGATCTTTCGAATTACAATAAAATTCTATGCGTATACAAATATGAATCAAATCAATAATGCCTTTAGGTTTTTATATTTATCTAGATGTCAAAACTTACATTCTCAGTAGCAGCTGCCATATTCAACTGTGAAGTAATGTTGCTACAGCTACCAGCATTTATATAATTTCAAAATCTAATGACATAAGGGCCACTATAAATTTTTTACAATCATCTAATAAGATGGATGCATGAGAGGACCAGACCATGAGATATAGATTTGCTAGATTATATTGAAGAATTTGTGCACATGATGACTAAAATATAGAATAAAGAAAGAAAATGGAGAATAATTGAATCCAAAATATATAAATTAGCAGTAAAAATCAAGAGGAGGTCGGCACTAAAAAAAAAAAAAAGATTCAGTGACATAGCTTTAGTTAGTGCGCAGATAACTTTTATCAGTGCTTGACCACGTCAAAACAACATTATAAATAGAAACTCTCAACCAAATAGTATACAAAGTCAACCAATTTGCTGAGCATAAAATTATTTTTATTTGGTAAGAGAAAGCGACATGGAAAATTATATAGTATGCTGATGACATAAGCATGTTTAATGCAATGCGGCGAAGCAACAGCTAAAGAAAAGATCATGTTGGCAATCGATCACTCCAATGACCATCACCGTACATGTACAGGATGTAGATGGGATTCATTAATGTCAACATGTTGCAATTTCATATTTTACCCATAAAAGGAAACAAGAGAAAAAGAAAGTCAAACTTTCCAAGAGTTTGGGGTCAAATTAAAACTCGTAACAGCGTGACAAAACAAGACCAATGCAGCTGTGGCTGGCCTGAGCCTGAGTTTGATGAGCCACAGAACCATTAACCATTTTGACTCCAATCAAAATAAGAAGAAAACCTGATAAAGTATTTAAAAGACACAAACTCTGAAAATTAAGAGCAAAACGATAAATAATTAATTGTATTTTTTTCTTTCTTGATCAAAAGAATCATATGGCCAATGCATAGATTTTATCCTAAAGAAAGCAATAAGGTTTAAAAGATTTCCCTGACCTTATTGAGGAGAAAAGGATAAATAAGACCAAGGTTTTACTGTATAGTCTGTATTCATGGTTTCAATAGAATCTTGCAGCAAGCTTGGGCCAGGTTTCAAGCTCAAACCAGAAGAACATAGTTTTGGCCCAAATAGGAGTCCGACACCTCTTGGAAATTATAAAAATATAAAATAATAGTGGAGCCACTAGCACCCCTCAAAAGTACTCTCAACACTCCTCTTCTATTTATATCTGGTAAAATATTAAAAATGAATTTTCTAATGACACCTACCTTATTCCATAACCTTGGTAACTTTAGAAGTCAGAGAAAATGATGATTAATTGAGGAAAAGAAGCTGAGTTTTATACTTATTTCCTTGAACTTGCAGGCAGGAAAGGGAAAAAAAAACTGAGATGGGATTCACGAGCAAGAAGGCTAATAATAAAGAAGGGAAAGAAAACTCTAGGCTCTTGTCAAACCAAGACGATTTCACTTGCAGATCAAAGAAAAGTAACGGAAAAAGTTGATGGATTTCAAAATAAAACAAATGCTTGAAAGAAAAAAAGCCAAGTCGTTGTAGTTATCAACAATGGCATAGATGATGCATCAACAATAAGCTAATGAATTTTGAAAACTATGAGAGCTGTAGTTGAAGAAGCAAGACAGTGATGGGTAATTGATCTTCACAACCGTAACAACAAATCATGAATACAAAAAATAAATAAAAATGGAATTCGTGAACCCATATGCAATAACAAGTTCTTTGCTCTTCTTCCTTCATTTTGAATTGGATTGAAAAATTAAAAAAGGATATTCTACATTTAACAAGTTCTTTGTCCCAAGAATTCGTAATGTGTAAAAAGTTTGCACAAGACAAGATGAAATTGTGTGGGGTTTTCATATATTTTTACACAAGGATAAAATTGTAAATCCAAAGGTGTTTCATTAGGATATTAGAAGGGTGGTGCTAATAGTATCACTCAGAAAATAAATACAATAATTCAAAATCTCCATACCTCTGAACTAGCTACTGTGGCCTAAGGTTCATAAGAGTGATACAATTCAAACTTTTCGTCCTGCAGCTACACGGTGTGAAAGGCCTTTAGTTCAATTGTTGAGTAACATCACCATATGATTTATCACCTGTTCATACTGCTAACTTGCTAAGTGATGTCACTTAGTATAGTTATGGCACTGTGTGTTAAAAAAAAAAAAGTTGTAGCATTATAATAAAACTTGATAGTGTGTGATAAATATCACTTTTAAATAATAATTCTGACAAAAGTAGTAAATAAATTATAGATTTTTCATCATAAAAGTATGGGATAAAATCAGCTTAGCTTTCAAACCACAGTAGGAAGTGCTTACGAAATACTTGATTGCTGCAGCTCAAAAGCTACAACTGCCTAACTACAATACCAAACAGGGCATAAATCTTGTTGCAATGATTCCTTCTGTCTTCAGTACAAATTAAAGCTAATACAAGCAATAAGGAAAGTAACGCAATTTGCTAACTGATGCATGCGCACTATTTTTCACTTTTCTCATGCTGGAAATTGCTATTTGATTTGTTATAACAAACTTTGTGTATTCTTTGCAGGATTTTATTCGAAGATATAAATGGAAAAAAAAACCTAAAAATGGCTTTCTTTACACCGTGTTTCAAGATAACAATAAGCAACCAGTTGGCAGATAACTGCAAAAAAAGTTTGTCAAATCCATCTTGTGTTGGAGTTACAATAACTGCAGCTATCTCAAACTCCCTCTAGAAAAATGAGGCTTTTTGTTATCATATTTGCAAGACCTTATGTGCTTTTATCAACTAATTGTACACTCAATAGATCAGTGTATATGAATGGAATCAATAGCAAACTGTGATGCTTGTGGCAATTACATCAAATATAAGAACTACAAGACTAAATCATTCAAATCATGATAAATTGCCACATACAAACCAATCAGTTTTTTAAAAAAGGGATCAAAAACAAAAAGATGAATCTACTTTGAGTGTACCAGAAAAATCCAACTCAGAAGAAAATTATTGATACACCCATTGTGAAGCATCCAGCAGCGACCCAGGGCTCAACTTCTCACCTGTTTCAAAGTAAAAATTAAGGTCAACAACTAATATCGGATTATTTCCTAAGCAGGCCATTATCCAAAGCTGACCATACAAAGGCAGAATTCTGAGAGGGGCGTGGGGAAATCTTCTGAACTTTTATTTTCTGCATACTACGTTCTCTCGATTTGAATCCAAGCGCTTAATTTTTCAAGTAGGATTGTGGAAACATCTTTATTAATGTCTCTAACATTCATACATGCGTAGTCCAAAGTTACTGACAAAAAAATATAGCAATCATGGAAACAAAAAAGATAACAAACTTGCCTATTCTAGCTGCCTTCCAAAAGAACCCTCGGAACCTGCCACAAGGGGACATCCATTGAGAACACAACTCAGATTGAAATCTTAGAAAACAGAGATACACAGCAGGCTCATAATAATACATGAATTCGACCACTCTATCGAAAGAGCAACCAACTTTATTCTTCCTTTCAGTGTATAGTTTTAGTCCGAACTTAATGCAAAATAATGTCCGAAATAAGAATTAATGCTCGAGATTTACAATGATCCGGACAACCAAAATCAAAATTCAAATTTTACTTATGAGCTAATCAATAATATAGAGGACTCCGACCAAAAGATCAATTAAGCCTAAAGATCTTCCGATAAGCATATGCACAACTCAAAATATGAACTCAGAAACGAATGAAAATAAGAATACAGAGCTCGTTGATCGAACAGAAATAAAAAAAATAAAAACAAAAGCACACGTAGAAAGTAAAATAATGATTACGGACCCGGTTTTCAGGTCGAGGATGGTAGGAAACTGCAGCTTCACATAAGTACACGAGCAAATCACGAGCAGCACCACCGTCAAAAAAGAATGGAAATTAAATAGTGCCGACTGCTTAGAAGAAAAAAAAAATCTAGTTATTATCAATTACGACATCTAAAATAAACAACATAGCTAATAACAAATAAATGATGAACTAAACTCGTCAGATGAATTTTCCATTACTATATATATATATATATATATATATTAGCCTGGTAATAATTGATTTGAACTGATGAACTCGTTGCTACATTTCCAGTGAGGTTTTGAATTTGTGCGCTTCGGTTTCTGCAGATTTACATGAAAGATAACGGACTAATGTACCAATTCATATCACTTTTTGAAAAAAAAAAAAAAACTTTTTTAAGCAGCAAAATCAATTAATAAAAACGGTTCATTTATTTATTTATTATTAAAATATTAAATTTAAACAGATTGTTTTTGAAAATAAGAATTAAATGTAAACGTATGAGAAAATGTTTTTTTTCACCCCTAAAGTCCGATGCAATAGCACATTTTATCTTTATTATTTAAATAATAATTTATTTCATTCTCATTTTTTAAATGATAGCCCAAAACATCTTTTATTAATTTACTGTTAATACACTGTATAATTCATTGACCGTAAAATAAAGATTTTAAATAATTATAAATTATTTTAAAATAAACTCTCAAAAATAATTAAAAATTTTTGTCTTTCTATATGAATTTAAAATTTAAAGATAACTTAATAAATAAACAATAATAACACTAAATAATTTGTAAACTATATATATTTGAAACAAATAAAAAAATATAAATTTCACAAGCACTAGAATGATTTTTTTTAAAAAATCCTATAGCTTTTTTTTTTTATTTTAATATAATAAAGATAAATAATCAATTGGTACTTGTATTCTATCAAAAATAAACAGAGACTCCTTCATTTATTTTAAAAAATACACACTAAAGACATAAAAATACATGTTTAAAAATACTATAAAATAAAAGAAACTGCATTAGATTGTATTTTTTTTTAATTTTCTAGCTTATCTTCGACCTTAATATAGATAGTGATTCTTAATTAAATTATTATTATTATTATTATTATTATTATTATTATTATTATTATATGTTTAAAAATTTAGTTGACTTTATTAAAAAAATTTAATGAACATATACACGTGTGTATGTGCGCACGAGCGCATGTGTGTGTGTATATTGCTTCATTAAGTCAGGTGTTATTCAATTGTTATTGGGATTATTATTTTAAAATAGTTTGCATTTATTAAACTGAAAATCCTATTTTGCCCTTAATAAATTATAGAATAAACTAATTGTAAGTCATAAAAAGGTATTTTACACTATTAATTGAAAAATAAGAATGAAATAAGTTATTATTTAAAAAATAAGGATGAAATGGATTGCTATATCAAATCCTAGTAGCGAAAAAGGACTTTTTCCCGAAAATGTATATTAACCTTGCAACCCTGCTATGTCTATAAAAATAAGGAATTAGGGTCATCTGAACTGCATCTAATTTGTCAAGATTTTTATTAGCACAGCCATTTGTATGTCTGGATAAAATGTCAAAGGCTTTTCAATTCAATGTATATGAAAACAGAGTTAATAAATCAAAATAGGAAATAACAAGAAAAAAAATAGAAGCCCAAGATCAACCTAATTTGTTTTTATTATTCTAGAATATATGTTCAATTACATAATATAAAAGGATAGATGCATGAACTAAAAGCTCACAGCGAGAACGCTAAAAGTATAAAATCCCTCGAAGCTACAGTTCATTCTCCTATGCCCTATCTCCATCTGGGCACTTGGTAGGCCATTGCCTCCACTCTGTGAGTGAGCAGTTAAACTCCTCTGCAGGCACCAATTGAACACCGAGTCTTGAGTGAAATTTCAATGCGTCATCCCTCATACGTTGGCACCACCCTAATCTTTCTAGGGATTTCACTCATCCTCAATAAGAAAATCTGCTCAGTAAAATTTATCAGATTGAATTTAAAATCAATTGCTCATAATCGTCTTGACTTCTGCTGTGGAGGGTATCCAGGCAGCCCCATTCCTGGATCTTTCCTTCTCAATTGTTGCTGCTGATGTGCCTGACCGGGCATACCCCGCTGCATTGGCATGTTTGCAGGATTCATTCCACCTGTTGCTCCTGCCTGAGCAGGAAAATTAAATGCCATCATGCCCTGAGGTTGCATTCTTTGCATGCCAACACCAGGCATTGGCCGAGGGACATTTCTATTTGACACCGCATGAGCACCTGCCATGTTCCCAGGAACAGGTCCAGATGCTGGTTGTGGAGGCTGAAGGGTAGTTGTCCCTTCAAAATCTGTATTTGAGTCTACTGGACGAGTTGGATAATTCACCACTTTCTCCCCAGGCTGGGAAGGTACAAGCGCATTGCGCCCTGGTAGAGGTTCAATACTGAAATATTCATGCTCCAAAGCCTGAGCAGCTGTTATACGCTTTCGAGGATCATATTCGAGCATCTTAGATAGAAGGTCATATGCAGGACTTTTTGGAGAAAGGTGAACTACACTATGAAGCCCATTAGTTTCATACTTGTGTCCTTGAATATGCTGTGAATCTGATTGCCAATGAGGAAGATTTGCAAGAGTCGGCCACTTCTCTGGTGTTGGATGCCCTAATATTTTGAATATCTTGTCAAGCTGGTCAAGCTGGAATGGATTCTGTGTGGATTTGGCTTCTGCCCCTTGAAATAGTGGCTTCAAAGTCAAAAGCTCTGCAAAAATGCATCCAACAGCCCACATATCAACAGCACTTGTATAGTGCTTTGCCCCAAGAAGTAACTCTGGCGCACGATACCAAATAGTTACCACAACCCCATTTTCAGACAAGAACTTGAGGGGCGCTTGATAAATTCTAGCGAGTCCAAAGTCTGCAATTTTAACAACTCCTTGTTCTTCTCCCTCACCCATAACCAAGATATTGGACGGCTTGAGATCACGATGTATGATCCAATTACTATGGAGATAATTCAGTCCATTAAGCAGCTGCCATAGAATTGATTTCACAGTGTATGGATTAATGGTATGGTTAACCTTGTCTCTGTGATGTCTAATGATTTCATAGAGGTCATATTCAGCATAATCAAAAGCCAGGTACAGTGACATGTCTGCATGATTAATGTGCACATTAACAAGCTTCACAACATTCTCATGCGTAATCTCCCGAAGCAACATGATTTCGCGGATAGCAGTAGGAGAGACACCATCACCATCTTTGGATTGCTTAAATTTTTTTATGGCAATTGCCTTTCCACGATTTGCAGCAGCCTTGATTCTAGCCAGAAATACAAGACCATATGTGCCTTCGCCAATCTTGCCAATTAGATTGTACTGTTGCAGCCATTCTGGCTTCTCACTGTGGTTAGAGGTGCCTGTGCTACCTCTGCTGGTGGCGCCATTGCCATCTCCCATGGTTTCTGGGATAAGGCAGACTGTCTGTACCTAATAATGTAGTTTTCTAGGGTTGACAAGAAAAAATAGCACCGTTTGCTGCCGCCGATAGTGGTTTTAAGCCTCCTGAAGTTTAGAAAGGAATAAGTACAAGTAAACTGACAAAGATCTCAAGAAAAAGTTAATGTAATGACAACCGATATGCACATTATTTCATACATATATATGAAATAATGCTTCAATCTACAAAGATTACTTTGAGCTCAGATTGGAGGTTTGTTATAGATCGATCAGCTGACAGAATAAAATTGAGACATTGTATGTGTGTGTATGAAGTGAGAAATGGCCCTATCAGGTAGGGAGTAAAACTGTTATGTCTCCACTCCAGTGTCTGGGCAACAAAATTTTATACCCTTATTTATGATGAAGAAACACTATTATTTCCTTGTGCCAATTATGATCAACGAGCACAAATTACAGTGTCTTTCTTAGATGCATAACAAAATACAAAAAAATTATTTCCTCTCTTCTGTCCAAAGAGAAAAACTGCCCCAGAATACCAGTACTTAGAAAAATTCTAGAAAGATATATGATGCATTTATGACTAAGGAGCAGGGCTATGCACGTGACAAAGAAATGGCGTATCTAATATATGTTTTTCTAGTAGCCGCATTGGTATCAGTTTTTTTCTTCTGATGGAAAACCAGTTTGAGTATAACGTTACAATCTTAGCAGAAAAGTGAACACATAGCTAGCCTCAAGAAGGTAAAAATCTACCAATCACAATTAGCCTCCTGTTTCCGTAAAACATTAACTCACAAGAGGATAGCTCAAAAGGCATATTTGCTTAACGCAAGCAGTCACAACAACAAAGTAGCTCAATGGCTTAGCTTGAAGCCCTTAGGATGATCACATAACAACTAAAATTTTGTAAAACATACCAAAAAGAAAAAGTTACCATTATACTTAACTGAAAGAGAATGAAAATATAATATCACCATTATTGATTATACTTCACCAACAATTTTTTTTTTTTAAATCTACTTTTATCCTAAATGAGCAGCACATGAGGAAATCAGTGAACAAAATTCATAATTCGGAAACTAAAAGCTTCACAGTTCAGATCCAAATAATTCTGGATTTCACTTCATAATTCAGATCCAAATAATTCTGGATTTCACTAACTCATTATAAAGCAAACTTATAAAATCAAAACGGCAATCGAGCTGAAATTCGAACAATTAAAACGCAAATAAGCCTAGAAAGCATAAAATTTTGTCAATAAAAGGAATTAGGAAGAATCACCTAAAGAACACGTCACGTCAGAGCAACGGTGTTTATGAAAAAAAACTTTATCGAAGCTATACGATTTTATATGCGGAACAATACCGGAGAACATTGCCTTTGGCCTTTGGGGCGGCCTGACTGGTTTTTCCATCTTCCTTTCCGTTTTTAGCACAACTCAATCTGTTTTCCAACCAAAACTTGCCACGTAAGCAGTATCATTAATGCTTGCAAAATTACAAAAAAGTCCGGATGCTTGCTTCAAGTAATTAATCGACGTCGTTTCGTGAGCTACCCCAGCTATTTGGGTTCCCGCCCGGGGGTATTGCCATGTTTACAAATTAGAATTGTTTTTGAGTTCCCACTCAAACAAAAAAAAAAAAAAATGGAATTGATTTTAAGTCCTGGAATCGCCAGACTTTGAAATTATTCAAATCTCGTGAGATTTAAAGAGCAATGGAGGATGAAAAAACGAGATGGAGCGTTACGTACACGAAGCACGTTAAGCAAAAGAGGAAAGTTTATCAAGACGGTATCTTAGAATTTCACATCTCCACCAACAAGGTACTTCTTTTAATCACTGTAACTAAGAATTTTGATCATTCTTTAATTATATTTTTACGTAATAACCACATTCCTACCTAATTGATTTTTAATTTGTTAATATTAATGCAGATGAATCTGTATGATGAATGTGAGAAGCTATTGGAATGCAGAATCTTGAAGAAAGATGAAGTTGTTAGCTGTGGTCAATCCCTGACGTTTAATGCTTATCTTGTCGATGTTGGGGATCCCGAAAGCGATTGTAAGCCTATAGCCGATTTGAACTTTCGAGCCAGAGAGAAGAAGATTAATGAGCAAAACTTGAGAAATAATTCTATATCTTCTGGTATCATTTTCAAAATCCGTCCTCTGAATTTATTGAATGTCTTGAATACTTTATCATGTTTCTGTTTTATTGCCTTACATCGTTCCTTTTCCAATTTTAGGAGACAGAAAGATTGATGTAAAGCAGAAAAAAGCGCATCTAAGTCCGTCACAAAAATTTATTAGAGGTTAGTTTAAAAATATATGCCTAATTTGATTGATGCAATGCAGCATTTGTTTGTGAATATAGATTGAGGTACTTCTGCATATTAATCTTATTGATGAGTGATAAGAATTAATGTAGTTTGGATTATAACTAATATGTTGACAAGTCATTCATAAAAGGTAACCGTATATGTGACATACTGATGCCTCTACGCCTAATGCTCATAATTGGGCATTCAGCATAGTAGTCTTGTAAATGTTGTTTATATTTCAGATTTCAAGAAGAGGGAACTGCATAAGTATGGAACACCAAGGAGTAGTCTGGAGACTACAAAATCTGAAACAACGGGTCAGTTATTGCCTTACTGCTTGTGCCTCTTAATATATGTAGGACATGTTATCCAACTTGTTAAATTATATGCTCATTATTTATTTTCTGTGGATCTGATGATATAGAGAATTGCTTTAATGAGTCAATGCTGAATTATTGCTCGCGGGTGTTTTATAACTTCCACTTATGTCCAGTTACCTTTGTTTTCTACAGTTTGGTTAACATGTCTTCTCACTAGTGCAGAATGGAAGGTCCTGTACACTACTCAAGTAACTCAAAAGGCCAAGAAATACCATGATGGTTTTTTACGCCTTGCAGCTTGTGGAACCCTGGGAAGGCAGGTTTAGTCCTAAACTTCTCAAGTCTTTCCTCAACTCAAGGCCAATCATCTTGCCTTTTTTATCTCAATAAATTGTCCAATATACTTTCAAATTGTTAGTCAATTATTTTTGTTCTATTACTCTGCATTAAGTCGATCTATCATATTGTAGTGGGACTTTTGTTCTGTGATATGAAATTGAATCAGGCCCATCATAACTTAATTATAGGGTTGTCTGTTCAGATTATGCTGTTTGATGATACAAGGAAACTCTTGGATGGCAGATTTCTTAGGAGAGATGAAGTAATAAGATCTGGTGAATCTGTATCAGTTGATGGCCATTTAGTTGAAATTGGTGAGTGTGAAGACATCCGTGAACCTTTAGCCAACTTGAAGGTTCAAAGAAACAGTTGTAACATTGCTGACAAGTCAGAAGAAATGCTGAGACAGCAAAAATGTATTAAAAGCGATAACACTGATGGTGAGGGTTACCATGAATATTCTGACTTTTGAAACCATTGTCTTATTGTGGTTGTTGATATATTATTGTTTCTTGCATTTCAGTCAGATGCTTAAATGCAATTTCATTTTCAACTATCCCTTAGTCTCACAAATTCATGGTTCCAGATGATGCCCTATAGCCTAAGAAACTGTTGATACTTTTTCAGTGTTCAAGAAGAGGGAAGTGCCTGCGTGTGGAGCATGCCAGAATATTCCAGTCACAATGAAGTCTAATATAACAGGTAATTTTGTGAATCCGCTGCTGGATAGAAAATAGTGAAATGTCTGAACTATTATTCTGCTAAGTCATACACATTTATCGACACTTTTCTTTAATTCCAAGTTGACACTTCATGCTACACGTATCAAATGACTAAAATTTCATTGTTAGCAGAAGCAAATGGATGACTTGAAGCTTGGACAGTATCAAGATGTCCTTTGGGGTTTATTGCATTTGTTCTGTCTGGTCTAATATCCTTCTCTCTTTTCCATTTTCTCTTTCAATGTAGAATGGCAGGTCATGTACACTACACATGTAACTCAAAAAGCCAAGAAGTATCATGACGGTTTCCTAAAACTAGCTATTTCTGGATCCCTACAGAGACAGGTTGGTATTATAATTTTTATAATTTCTTTTTTCAGAAGGCCAGTTATCTTTGTTTTATGATCCAAGAATCTAATTGAATTTGTGTGCTTGGTGGCCACTCCAAAAGTAACTCCCCAATCTTTATTTTGTGACAAATGAAGATACCTTTATGTTTAATACAATTTTCTGCCTTTTCAGTCATTTTAGAGGTGTGGCTAATTCCAACAATTTCTTTTTTGGGTATCTATTTAGGTCAAGCTGTATGATGAAGGAAGGAAACTCTTAAATAGTAGGTTCCTCAGAAAGGAAGAAATAATAAGATATGGTGAATCAATAGCATTTGATGCTCATTTAGTTGACATCGGAGAACCTCAAGCAAACCTTCAAGCCCAAGTGGATGTGCATGTTCAAGAAAACAACCACAACGTGTTTCAAAATGCTGGGATGATGAACAGAAATCAGAATTTTCTTAAAGCTGAGAAATCAGGTAAACTAACACTAGCTTTTATGCATAAAATTCTTGTGTTCCTTTATGTGGTTAGGCATGATCTTTCTTACAATCAACCTTCATGATAATTGTCTTCAATGTTTAGGAAAACCTGAAAGCGAGGCTTCCCCAAGGGAAACTGCTGATTCACCTTGTAGCATCTCTGCAGTTGACGGGATCGAATTGGGCAAGGATGTTCCCGTAATCAAGCCTTTACGTGATGGTATGCTCATTTGCCTGGTCCACCAGTGCAGCAACTTTATTCGAGTTTGAGTCATCGTAGTTTTGGTGATTGGTAACTTCAAGAATCATATGTGCAGCCATTCAGATATTGTCCATTCTCCGAAAACCTATGGCTGTGAAGAGCAATGATGCAGGGTCTACTGATAACAGCATGATGGGGCAACTATCATCCACTAAGGGCCTTAAAGGTTCAGAAGCTATTGTAGATGTTCCTGACGGCAATCAAGAATCATGTAAAAACAAGGACATCGGTGGACCAAATGAAGTTGAAGACATTGAAAATTGTCATGATCTTATGTCTTCTAAATGTAAGATTAGAAACTACCTGTGCTTCTGCATTATTTGCCTTTTAGTATTCCAAATTAGACAACTTTAATGTATTAATTAATTATAGAAAATCTGACGTCAGTTGGATTGTGCAGCTATGGCTAATGGGCCTGGTGATAATAGAAGCATTAGTTCTGAAGGAGCTAACAGTGCAAGCAAAGTGGACAAATTACCAAGCTTCGACCTGGGATTTTGAGCATGGGATGCTGCGTAAAGTATGTCATGTGTGCTCATCTGATCCACGCAATAAATCTTTGACTGGCAAACATTGGCAAACATATAATTCATTCATTTGCAATTCTTGTATTGTTGCCTTCTAAATTCTAATTGGTCGTTGAAGGAGCCGATCTAGTCGACTGGCACCATTGCTTTGACCCCTGCTTTGTTTATAAATTGGGCTTTGGCCCATAAACCTTTAGCTTTAAGAAGACGAAGACCCATTCGTTTCTTCGGCTCCGCGGATGATCAGGATCGTCTATTGGGCAGTGGCCGCGACACTTGATCGATCGTGGCTCCATAGCTAACGAAACATTACGTTTATATACCATGTTATATGTATATATGTATGTATGTATAAACCAAAATCTGAAAGGTCCAAACATATTTCAGTTTTTACTTCCTTTCAGTTCTCGTCTAAAAATTTGTACAACGCGGCATCCTTTCTCGGATTGCGCATGCTCAGCAAGGCCTTAAACAGTCGTTTGCCTTTGCTCGAATATTGCTCAGATTCTTTGCTCCTGTCTTTTCCAGCATGCGTTGACAAAGAAACTGACCTTCGGGGCTCATAGGGATACTGCAATTTGAAGCAAACCACTGGAGTGAACAAGTATATAACGCATTGTACATTAAAATAAAAACCAAGAACTTTATTAAATGCCTACCCGGCGATTGGCGCTAGGGTTGCTAGGAGAGGGAGATCTCTTAAGAAGAGATCCTAAACGCGTAAGAGAAAAATGAAGTGGAGAGGCTGCTTGTCTCTCATTTTCTGATTTCAATAGATACATGATCATTAGTTTAGTACATAGTTTCCAACAACAGCAATTTAACCATCATAATAGTATTACCGCTAAACATATCCATTAACGCAGACCTGGTTTTCGGTTGTTTGAATTTCTTGTGAAAGAAAAGTTCCCTTGTCTTGATAATTGTTGTGGAGATTGTAATGTGGAAAGCATTTCTCTGCATAGAGCAATATCTTGGTGAGACTAGGGACATAAAGATTCAACGAAAAATGAACTCATTTGTGATAAACGTTACCTGACATATAATGAAGGGCTCTCCATAGTTGTTGCTTGTGCAACTTCGTGAAACAATCATACCAACAAATCAAAAGATTTTTCTAAGTAGTTCAATATTGGACATGATCTCGCATGAAACATTAATTTTGCATAATCAAGATTGAAGACATAAATTACCACTTCTAAGCTGATTGCAAGACTCCTCTTCAGCGCTCAGGCTGCTACTGGGATACCTTGATGTGGGCTGCCCAAAATCATCTGTGGTCTCTTCATCTGCATAATCATATCAACAGTTCAACACATTTTCCTTCGTTGTGCTTTTAAATTCAAAGGTTCAATGAAGGCAAAAAAGCAGACAAACAAATAATGAATTCATGAATAAAAAGTTAAGTGGGGAATTTTCCTGGAAAGATGTAACGCTTATGGTGCTTGGGAGTTAATATTACTGATGATTGTTGACAAAGGCCCGCTTGGTTGATGAAGTCTTGATATGATTTTACTCTCTAAGTTAAGTTGCCAGGCAAAACAAAAAATTGTTACCGACATTGTAAGCAACGACATTTTTTTTTTCCCTTCTGTGAAGAGAAAGCACTTTTACAGTGAGCAGAAAGAGAAGGTGCGGGTACCTGTTCCAGGCAAGTGAATTGAAGCGCTGTTTCAGAAGCTTCACCAATCTTTTCATCTAAAAGGTTGTTGACTTTAAATGCTACAGAACCCAAGTGGTCCACTGTATTGATCAAGGCTTTGATGGCGTAATCTTTTAAGGTCTCCACCACTCTACACATTTCTAACGAAAATAAATTTTCATTTACAAAAGAAACATCCATGTTGCAGCATGAACATGGGATATTTTGACTGTGTGACTCTGACTCACATTTGTTTCTGGTTCTGTTTCATGTAAGATACTTCAAAAAAATCTGCTGCAGAGTACAATTGTTTGCTCAAGTTCTTCAAGTCCTAAGATGAAAAATAAAAAATGAAACATCCTGTGTCAAGAAAATGAAATGCAAATCCCAAATGAAAAGAACACAAAGATGATCACAATAACAAAGAGAAATTGTTGGGAGTGAAGGGACCTTTAGAGTGTCTGAAAATATCAAGCTTTGTTGCATAAAGAGTTCATCATGATTGGAAGCTTTTTGAGGATCACAAAATGAAGAAGTTGAAGCCATTCTAAGATACTGATGAGTGATGAGAATTGATACAAATTCACTACAGAAAGAACTTTATATTAATACCAAAACAACATAAACAAACACAACTAAAACAGAGTTGAAAGAGAAACTTTATAAGCTCAATAGTCTCCAAAGTTACCCATCAATATATATTTTTTTGGGAATAATAACTTTTGACTAAACGAATGGGTAATTATTTCGGGATGTAGTAATTATGGAGGGTGGCTAAATAAAGTCTGTAATTATTGGAAGGTGACAAAGATCAACAAGGGGACAAGAAGAAAGCAGAGGAAATTAGAAAATTTGATTATTGTATTAAAAGGTTCAACTTCCCTTGTCAAAGCAAAAGTCCCAACAGTTGGGTTTGTTTCTTCTATTCTTCTATAGGCTAATGTGAGAAATTGAGAATGATTGCTTTGTAAATGTGTTAGATTCTTAAAATTCGGCCACATGTCAGCCATGTGGTGGTTTGATTACATTTTCAAATATGGCCTTGGGGCCCAGAAACGAGTATTGGTTGCATCAGTGATGGTGATTGATGAATACGCTTGAGGGGTTAAGCAATTAAACCGCTTTTGCTGAGAGATATTAATTTGGAAAGATGGAGTTGGTACAAAAGCACGCAAAAAACCCATGAATGAGTTGAATGCAGCTAATGGCACAACGTCACAGCCCACTTCATCTCGTTTACAATTCTCATCTGTAACAATCATGAGCGAGTAAGTAGCCCCATTCTCCATTTCAAGTGCGCGCTGTACCTCCTTGAATGTTCAGCCTACCCCAGTACCTCACTAATTAGTTATTACGTCGACTTTAGCAATTGGCAGCAGCTACCAGCTAAGCTATTCCAATGGTCCTGTTAGGCATTCACGATTCGTGACCGTACAAGCCTCACATTGAAAATGGCTTAAGCTAAATAAACGAGCAAGATCAAAACATGGCGTTTCCCATGTAATATTCTAGTTCGAGTTCGATTGAAGCTTAACAGGAAGAATAATGTTAAAAAAGGTCCCTAGTCTGGTTGTTGAGGATTCAGTATCAGACGGTTGGAATGCTGTAACTTGCGTTAATAAAATTGGCTGATGGTCACTTTTCAACATTCGCCATTGGATAATTAATGCAGAGGTCGCAATACTCTAACCGTGCCTTCCGAAATAGTTATCCAGCAAAGATACGCCCACTAGTGATTCTCTGCGCCAAATAAATCTCGGTTTGCCGATAAGACAAGCCCCGTTTAGAGGATTTAACAAGAAAAGAATCTTGATTAAAACATGGGTCAATGTCAAAGTTTGGATCCGAGCTTGTGCTAATTAAAACACGGGTTCTATGAATATGTCCTATCCAAGTGGCCACATAATAAAAATAATACAAAAATGAACAACAATTTTAAGTTTAATGGTACCGCAAGCTTAGAGTGATGAAAATAGAAGCAAAAATAACAATGAAGCAAACGAATGCTGTTCAAACAATCCGCTCCAACTCTCTTGCATAACTGAGTGTCTGGTTGATCAGCTGCAAAGATGGTATCTCCTTGCAAGGTGCAGAATCTTTCGCCTTTTGGAAAAATACAAATCCATCCTTTATCTCCCACTCAGGGTGCTCCTGCATTCGAGCAAACAAACTCACCTTTTAACATACCACTGTAACGAAATTTGGTACAATATTGATATGTTAAGATGACAAAGTAATATCTCATTACGTTCCAACTGAGCTAAGGACATTTCACAGTTCATTCATCTTAGTACAAAATAAACACCTACATATCCTTACATAAATTCGGTTGGCAAGTTTAATTGGATATGAAATCAATGCAACCGAAAATGAGCTATGTTCCAAAAACTTTACCTCCTTGACATATTCCAAAAGTTCTTGGTCAGAAGTGAACAGCAACATCTGGCGGGCATCTCTAATTGAAAGAAAATCATATGCCTTCTCACTACATCCAGCTATCTCATCTCTACAAGTGACAGAATAGAGACAAACAAAATAAGCACATGCCTGAATAGATAAAAACATCAGACAAATAGGTACAATATTCCAGAAAATAGAATTCTACATAACTTGGGTCCTCTGGTGAGGCAGTTTAAACTTAGGATTTGACCAAAATCTAGAATCAAGCCTCTTCTAAGATTGCATATCAGTAAATTATAAGAGATATCAAACCAAAAATGTCCATACATAACATCAGTCCACATTTACCACGAAAAAGAAAACCTCAATACCAAACAGGAAAGTTATAACAAGGAAATTGAAATATAAAAGAATAGATGTGGCAAGTTAGGTTATAGACCATCAAAATGCATCGTGTGCATCGTGTTAAAATCATGACCTAATCTCACTTTCTTCTCGTTGCTAGAGGCAACCTCCTCTAAATGCCTACTTATTGCTATTAGTTGCTACCTTAACCGTACATCTGTTATTCATCACAGTATAAAACATTCACTGAAGTCACACAGTTTTACCTTACTGTCTTTGCTAGGAGATCCATGAAATAACCATAAGTTTCATTAGGTACATTCTGTTTGGCACTCAAGACACGGTTATAAGCCCCCTCCATAAATGATTGCTCCAACTCCACCGCATGCTTGATACAAGGATTCTCCAATGCAGTAGACGAAAGCAATTCCAGTTCGGTATGGAATTCAGCAATTCTGTTCTGGACTAAGAGTCTCAACAAGTTAAGACCCAAAATCATGTACTCATTTGGGGATGGTGGAAGACGCTTCCTGTTCCATCAAAACAAAGTCAGCTCATATTCACATTTCAGAAAATGAAAAACAAAATTGGGTAAATTTACATCAGAAACTAGAGCCAAAAGTAATGTCAGAAGTGGCATGTCATCTAAGTCATATGAACTCTCCAAAATTAGCCCTCAAGCACAAAAGAATCTAGTTATTGAGAACTTAAGAGAACTTGCATTGCATATATAGGAATTCAACAGAAAGAATAGAATCTACTTACCCAGCATCTGTATAATAGGGCTTCAATTGAAAGAAATCCCTCTCAAAAGCATCTTGATCCTCCACTTTCACACTTAGTAGAACAGCATGCTCATAAATGTCCCCTGATACCATAAGATCAAAGAAATTATGAGTGGAAAATCCATGGATACAAATAATTGAACATAATCCTCATCTTAAGATTCGCTAAGATGCAAAATCTCCAAAGATCTAAAGTTTCACTTCTCGTTCAGTAATTGGCAAGGAAAATATCATTGTCAACTTAAAACTAAGTGAAGAATATTTACTAGCTAACGTCAATTCATGTATCGCATTAGGCGTATCTTCAAACAATGGCGGGAGGCTTCTGAATCCAGTCAGCAGAACCTACAGAACAAAACAACCAGGATAACACGTGCCACTCATTACAATAAGAATGCAAATAAAGAGAATATCAACCAGCAATTAACGGCTTCAACCCCTCCCAAAAACCACATTCCCAACCCCCCACCTCCACCCCCCCCCCCCCTTTCCAACACCAAAAAAACAAAAAAAATTGGGCCCACTAACATGGATTTATTTGCCAAAACTCAGCTAAATAACAACTAAATCATAAGGCATTGGCATATACACATATAACTTAGAAGTAATAATTTGCAATAATCTAAATCCATAACACATTAAGGCAAAATTCGTACAACCCAGTTGCGACCAACAACGAATAAATTCCCAAAAATTAACACACTTAAAACACATATTACCACAAACCCTAACCTAACTACTTCACATACTCAGAGTCTTAACGTTACCGATTCAAAACACGAAATTACTATAAAAAACTCCACGAATTATGCAACAAAATACAAAACAAATCCAATCATATGGCAGAAAAAAAAATGAAAAACAAGAGTAAAAATCAAATATTTAAGGATTAAGACACGAACCTTGAGTTGAGAGAGGAGTTGGGTACATGTGTTATAGTCTTTTCTAGTAATTGCAGCTTTAAAACGATCAAACTGCTGAGAAACTTCTGTGAGTTTTGGATCCATCACTCAATCTGTGTGTTTGTTTTCGTCTCTGCGTTAAAGCTTTTGTTTTCGCTTTGGCTTGATTTCGAAGAAAGTATTTTGCTTTTGTAGGAATTAAAATCTGGTTCGGGTTCGAATTGGGCTTAGGCTTCACAAAGCCGAAAAATGGAAGGTTTAATAATTTGGGCCTTCTTTGGGCCCAATCCGTTAACAATAGCCCATATATGAGGAGTAATAACATTGCGATCTTCACGCGTGTATGATTTATATTAAAGAATCAAAATTAACCATCATGTCAAACAGGTGGGCAGCTGTCCAGTTGGGACGAGATTCAGGACATGTCAATATGTTATTATGTCCCATTCCCACTCGAGGAAGGGACGTCGTGTTGACCTGTTCACTCTTCTCTTTTCATTTTATTTAAATATGTCAATTTTAATATAGAATTTAGCTATGTCCAAAACCTAAAATGAAAAAATATTTGAAACTAGAATTTAGCTAATAAAATATCCATTTTCATTTTTTAACGGTAACCGCACAATTACCATATGTAACGATGTGGATGTTTTAACAATGTTAAAATTACTTAACTATTAATTTGCAATGAAAATGGAAAACAATTTAAATTGTTAGCATGTGATAGTATATAGAACATGCATGTAGTCTTTTTTTTTTTTCTTCTTTTTTCCAAGAAGAATAAGAGAGCATGCATGTAGTTGATAAGTCTACTGTTTGATTATTATACCTTGTACTTATTTAAGATTTTAAAAAAAATTTAAAGATGACGTGGGGTTATTATGACAAATGAGATATAACAAGATGTTTAATGAGAGATATTTTTATATTTCAATTTTTGCAGTTAGGATGGGATTGAGAATACTAAACCCTGACCCGTCACAGTCCATTGTCAACTCATCTAATAACTTTTATGTATTTTTCCAAAATTATTATATTATAATCTACTATTATTACAATTAAACAATAGTGAAATTCAAAATCCTTAAAAGTCGTGCTAAAAAAGTCTAGACCTAGACCATTTTATCAAGAAAGAACTTCAATCGCAGGAGATTGTACCAAAGTGGCGGAACTAGCTTGGGGATGAATCCGGCAATTTGCTATCCAACTTAGGGCGTTTTAGTTGTTTCATATAGGTCAGGACCTATATGATAGAAATGAAATGATTATGGCTTGATCTGCCAAAACAGAAAGAACTTAGAGCGCACCCGCATTATCCACATTTCCCAATTCCCCATAACCCACGACCCACTCTGCTCGAAACAGAGCTCAAACCAAGAACAGAAAATGGCGAGCTCCTCTCTCGCATCAGCTCTCACCTCTCATTCGAAATCTCCATTTTACCCTCAACAGCTCTCCCAGCTCCCCTCCTCACCTCTCCTCTCCTTCACTCGCACCCTCAAGCCTTTCCGTACAAACTCAAAATTTCTCCTTTTACACAAGAAGAATAGTAACTCTGTTTCTCCAACCGTCAAAGCACAAACCCTTGACTTATCGGGTTCGTTTTTCGAGGGCGGTGGATTCGGTTCGGACGATGACCCGACATCAGTGCCACCTGGGTCGGTCGGAACCGGAACTGCTGTTGAAGACAAAGAGGAGCCACAGTGCCCACCTGGGTTAAGACAGTACGAGACAATGATGGTTTTGAGACCCGACATGTCTGAAGATGAAAGACTCGCTCTCACTCAGAAGTACGAGGAGGTAACTATTTATTATATTTCATAAATTTTTATACTTTTATTTAATTTGATTTTTTGTTTTCTTCGCTATTTTATTTTATTTTATTTATTTATTTAAAAAAATTCAGTCATTTTACAAGTAAAATGATAAATTGTTACAGAATATAATGTGTTAGGTAAGTTTATCGTTTGTTGTAAAGTATGTGTTAAACATATTGTTGTTACCTCTGTTGAATATATAATTTCATTGTGAGAAGATTCAATCTTATATTCTAGTCTTCATGTTTAATATTAATGTTCTGAGCTTGTTGGTGATAGGTCGACATTGAATATAACAACGTTAAAGTGATTAAGCATATTCAAGTACTTTCTGCTACTTAAATCATTAATGTTTTTATGTCAGTTCTCTGGTATTGATTTCTGCTTCACATATTTTGGTTAGAAATACTGAAAGAGCTCGTGGTTTGTGCTCTGAGCTACTATTTGGCACTCTAGCAAATTTGGTTGGAATATGTGTCTGAATATGATCAATGATGTCTCATACATATTTTGAAGGCGGGTGTAAATCATTAATTTTAAAGATAAATATTTGGACTAAGGTAATGATCTTAGTTTCTTCCACAAAAGTCTTAGTTAAGGAGCTAAGCTGGGAAAGTTCACTTGCAACATATTTCTAGTAAGTAAAATTTAAGGAGCATGGCTGGCAATTAGGTTTGTCAAAGTTATACATGTATTTTATTGCAAGTATTTTGTTTTAGGATTGTGCTGATGTGGATCTTCTTGCAGTTGCTTGTTGCTGGGGGTGGCATGTATGTGGAGGTATTCAATAGAGGGGTTATTCCATTGGCTTACAGCATCAGGAAGAGAAACAAAGCCGGGGAGTCCAACACTTACTTGGATGGTATCTATCTCCTCTTCACCTACTTCACTAAACCAGAGTCCATGGAAGCTCTTGAGACGACAATGAAAGCAGATGATGATGTTATCCGATCATCCAGTTTTAAAGTTAGGAAGCAGAAGCAGAAGCGCTAAATTATTTCGTATGTGTGGAAAAGAGGAGGTTCTGCTTGACTGTGTAATCTTTTATGTAATGGATGTTTTTTGTTAGGAAGGTACTTAAATTCTGTTCATATATTTTTGTTAACAAAGTTGGATCTGGGCTTATGGAGGAAGTTATGCAGTGCTTCAACTAAGATTTATGCACATCATGTTTTTTTTTTTGAGAGGATATGCACATCATGTTTAACAACGCTATTTGTAGGACGGTAGGGCTGAATGGCCACTCTTTAGTTAGCTTACCGAAAATGTCCAGTGGGGTTTCGCTTCAAGTTAGTGATATTTCTGTCAGATACCAAGTATGGCTCATTCAAATTTTGTTCTTTCTCGTTGGTCTATAGTCTATAAAGCTGTTTTTGTTGGAATCAACTAGTCAAATTAATGCTAACCACTACCATGTAACACCATCTGATTGATTCTCTAGGACAGGCATGTGATCACAATCACGGACTACGATAAAGGATCCTGTTTCCAAATGCTCCGATAACAGTAAATCCCCCATAAAATATTTGAGTGCTGTTTCTAAACTCTTATCCAGATTGGAAAAAGAATACTGTATGTGCTTTGGTAAGGATTTATGCTCTTCTTACGAGCACTAATCATAAACCACTTGCTAGATCTCCTATGGTTTTGGTGTCAGCAGCTGCCAATGGTCTAGTGATTTAAATTTGATAGGATTGCGGTCCTCATCTAATACTTCTTCTGCCAATTTTCCCTTTGCTCTGGTAACCAAAAAAAAAAAAGTGAAATAGTAACATTAGCACTTCTTTGATAAAATGACATAAAACCGCTTGGTGTTAGTGTATTGGAAATTAAATGCTTAAACTCTTCCGGGGTTACACATTGTTTTTGTCAGCATTTTGTCTCATTATCAATGCTCCTTTTTAATAGGTGGAGAATCTGACATAGTGGTGTAGTTTGAGATCTTATCTCTTCTCCACTTTGTGTGAGGGAGCTCTCTTCATGATCCACCAACAACGGTGAGATCTCCTCAAATCCAATTGAAAGGACATGCCAAGATCAAACTGCTTCCTTCTTAATTATTAAAAGGACCACGCAGAATCACAAAATAAATGTTAATCATTACAGTGCAGAAAGGTGAAGAAAAGTAAATGGGGATCTCAACACTATTTGTTAAGCAAGATATCTCTGCCCTTACTTGATCACATGATAATTAAATAATTGATGTTCGGATAAGTATGCGACACTTTGCTGCGGAAGGTAGCTCTGTATTTGAGCTATGTGTCGCAAGGAAGCTGACTAAATTTTATAGCTGCGGACAGTTGTTCTGCAGATAGTTGGCGTAATGTTCATGTAATGATAAAAAGTCCTAATAAGAAACATTACTTTTGTGTAATGCATGAAAAAAGCATTCATTCTTTGATTTTCAAGAAGAATAAGTTCTTTGTTTCTTTAAGTACAGAGAAAGAGAACAGGTTTGTGGCTCTAATCAACACGTAGTTGGGTATATCAGGCAATTCTTTTTTCCATTTCTTTCCTCCAAACCATACGAGAATTTTCTTTTCCAATTTTTTAATGAAGATAAAAATAGGAAGTTCGATATGATGTGATGATTTTTGGAGAAACATCAAAGCATTTGTTAAAGCAGGTTAACATCCGTAACATCAACAAACCCCTTGTTCTTTAGGTTTCATATTTGCCTAACTGTTGAACTTAAATAAACACAAAGACCTTTAAGGAAGACATGTGTCAAAAAATATTTCTTTGAAATTGACTAAAACCCACTTTGCAAAACCAGTACTTCTACTGGTTTTGAAGGTTGTAAGGCCACTGACGTGCTAGAAACATATGAGACTAATATAGCTCAAATCAAGAAAATCGATATCAAGCTTTCTTGAACAAGACCGACCTACCGTAAGTTATGCTATCTTCTGCAGGTGGGTTGGTCTTTACATTCTCTTTAGGTAAGAAAGTAACAAGGTTTCATAAGCTGGATGGTTAGCGTTTGCTTTTGCTAACCATTTACCAAACAAAACATGCACACCAAACTAATCATTTTCACCGTTACTTATGGTTTCATTAATTAAGCAGTTGATTTCAGCATTAGTTTTGACATATGAAAATTGCTTTACGACGGATTGATTTCTGTGCTTGGTGTGAGAGGGTCCAGGCACTAGTGGAGGGTCCATCCAAGCATCAAAAAAGAAAGAATATGTACCATATTGCAAACTTGATCAGAAAAAGCTTTTTGCATACCTTTTTTAACTATTAGAAAATGTCACTTAATTTTTATGTCCTTTTCTGATCTAACAGCAATCCTTAACCAATAACCACCATTATTTATCTCTCTTTCAGTGCTATAAGTCTCCATAAATATACTCAACAAGGCCTTCCTCTGCCTCTCCCATCTCTTCATCTTCAACTATTGTAAAACATTATTCTGTCAGGTTTTAGTTGGGGAATGATGGGGCTTCCTGAAACTCCAAGTGATGCTCCTCACCTATATCCTCAAGCGATTCAACTCAAACTTTACCAGGCCTTCATATTCTCAATTCCCATCCTCTTTTCAATTATTCTCTTTTTGTTGTTTTACTTGTTCTATCTCAAGAGAAGGGCTTCCGTTCTTTCTTCACCTCCTATACTTCCGACCAGTTCTAATCAGGCTACCACATATGTCCACTCGGTAAGGCCTCTCTCTCTTTCTCATGCACAAACATTGGCACAAAGACAGAAACAGAACAAGAGTCATAGCATTTTCTATTTGCTATTACACATATTAAGCTGAACTGTACAATTCTCATCAAAGTTACTCTTTTCATCTTGCACTGAGTTTTCTAATCCTCATTTTTATATTTTTGGTAGACTTGTGAGCATATTGGTTGGAAAGGGGAAATCAAAGACAGGCTTCCAACAATCTTGTTTGATGATGAATTAAGGACAAGGGATTCACAGTAAGTTTTGCTTTCTTTTTTGCCATCAATGCAGTCTCTATATGCAGCATGCCCAACAACATGTGAAAAAATTGTGGCATTAAATCATGTTCATAATAGTTTGTAAGGCAAATATAATGCTAATTGAAATACTGAAATCCACCACCAGAAAAGTTTCTTTCAAGTACCATTAACAAAAGGCATTCCTGAAATTCTCCTTACTTTTAAAAACAACCTGTGGACAAAGGGAAAAGCCCTTATAAACTACCTGTCCTGGTGGAAAAAGTGAAAATTACATTTGTTGTTCACAAGCCAATGAGAAATCTTTAATAACGCCCACTATTTTCTCCAAGATGATTTCCGAAATGACAATTCGTAAAATAAGGTAAAAACATTGTGCATTTGGGGGTTCAAGATTCTTCAGCAAAAGTTGCAGCTCAGGGAAACTTTAAGAACATAAAAATAAATTTTGGTCCTCGTAGGATTTTGTTTTCCCTGGCATTTCAAGATTTTTGCTTAATACACACACACTCACACACATACACACAACACACACTGTATATATGCTTCATGCTAGTACTAATTATACTAACCAAATTCGTTTACAGATGTTGTGTTTGCCTGGGGGAATTTGAGATAAAAGAGGAGTTACTTCAAGTTCCATCTTGCAAACATGTGTTTCATGTCGAGTGCTTACGTTACTGGCTTCAGTCAAACACAACATGCCCACTTTGTAGATGCTTCATTGTTCCTATTACCAAACTCTACAATCCAGCAACAGCAAGTGTTACCAGACCACTACAAGATAGTGGCACCAACTCCAACCAGAATCAGCAGAACACACCATCTGAACAACAACAACAAGAACTAGATGGTATCTGTACAGAACAGCTTACTATACACATTGAAGGCTCATCGAGTGCAAGTAGTACATGTTCAAGCAGCTCCAAAGGATTGTCCAAGATGTCTAGCACAGGGAATGATGGTTCTTCTGATCAAGAATCAGTTTTTGCCCACATGCGTATTCTGAACACATAATTGATGAAGCCAAACTCTGCCAATAATACAAGTGAAATAAAAATGATATGTCATACAGAACAGTTTTGCAACATATATGGATGCTTACATGCATTTGCGTTTTTTAATCCGCATCACTTGTCTCGAAGATATTTCAAAGGCAGCAATATATATATACTGGAGATCAGCATTTTGATAATGTTGGAGAGGTCTTACTTAACTGCTAAATTATATCAGAGGTGATGTAACCTTCCCAATTTATTTTTTTTTCTTTTCTGTTTTTTCTATGGAAAAGAGAGAATTTTCATATCAACGTTGGATCTCCTTCTCTCTCTTTGGTAACCAAAAAAGGCTAATAAAAATACAAACAGTTGTTATAAATACCTGAAAGTGGAAGAATTAAGCGTATCCTTAATGTCATTACTTAGAAAATGAGAGAAGCTGCTGTACAAAGAGTCCAAGCAAGAATTGCTGCAATAATAGTAACTTGGGCAGGCATCTTCCCTTTATCAATTCTGAAGACCATGGCTTCATAAATTGGCCAGCAATTCACCATGATAAAACCTGCTATCAACATCTGCAGGAATAGCCCCTCCTTATCACTGCCACCAACCATCTTTGACAGCCCCAAGAAAAACGAGAATAAGTTAATGATTGCTGCCATTGCTAGTGGCACAAACATGGGTGATGGCACTCCAAAATCAAACATCTCTAGTTCATATCTTTTGCTTTGGTCGTTATCGAGTATTTTGCTGGTCACATTGAATCCAAATGCAGAAATTCCCAGTGATTTGAGTAAGTACTCCAAAGATCCAAAAAGGAAACAAGAGGGTCCCATTATCATCCACATCCTCTGATCATTCCACCATTTTCCAAATGTTCCTCCTTCTAATACAAATTCTAGGAAATCTTGTCCATATGCCCCAAGGAACATAAATGCGTATAACAGAAACCATGGCTCTGAAACCTGCAAAATGATTTCCGCTTTTGTTAATAATCAAATGGCACATTGTTAATTAAATTAACAAAAGCTAGTTCAAAATGGTCATACAGGAGGTACATACCTTTGGGAATATACTGACTCCTTTGAGGAGAGCAAGTTGGGGAATGAATGCATAAAACAGAGTAGGAATACACCAAATCGGCCAAATTGCATAATGGGCATAAGCTAGCCCCATTAAGCCAATAGTTTTGGTTCCAAAGGTGAAGGGACTGTAGCTAGCAAAAGCCATCTGAAGGCCACCAATGGCCCATCGCTTATATTGATTTATGAAATCAAAGAGCGTGATTGGCGCATCACCGTAAAATGCAGGCCGATCAGGCATGCAGTATATAGACCTCCATCCCTCACAATGCAGCCGATACCCAGTGTAGTAGTCTTCAGTTAATGATCCATATCTAAAGCCCATCTGCAGCATGCATGCATGCCCAATTTGCAAACAAAATAATCGTTAACAATATTACATGCTAGTTGCTAAAATTCCATAAAAGGAAATTGTAACTAACGATCAATGATAATATAGTCAATAGTATGGCATAGTAACCTTAGAACCCCAATTGGTTTGGTTCTCATAGTTGCAGCTTGCTACATGGTGAGCCAATGACAAAATAGCTGGGGACTGAATTGGCTTATCAACAGCATAATTTGGATGCAGCTCAGGGATTTCAGGTGAAACAAAATGAGATGGACTACCAAAAAGTGCTCGTCGGCAAAAGAAGGTTCCGGTACCGACATAAGTAGCACCCTTTAGGCCGTCGAAACCCATAAGATTAACAAAAAACAAACGTCTAAACTCAGCAGCGTAAATGTCATTGTTGTTTAGTCCGCGCAAACGTTGAGGGAATTGGACAAATGATAAATTTGATCGAGTAACGGGATCAGATACATAGCATAGCACACGGAGAGGTGTTTGAGGATCATTTGAGGACGTGTCACAATCCAATGTCAAGACTATTGGTGCATTGGTCATTGTAGCTGATACTCGGAGCTTCAAAAAAATAAAAATGATGAGAGATCAATTGAGCTAATATTTGCCAGGATCACATGAAAGAAATTAGGTAGCTAGCATATATACCATGGCGTTGAGGGCACCAGCTTTGAAATGGCTGGGACAAGACTCGCTTTTTTCTCTAGAGACATAGATGAGGTTGGGCAAAAAGTAGCCAGTGGTGTCTTCGTCTTTGCTGTTTTCTATTAGAACCTGCTTGTAATAAATCAACTCAACTCAATGTGACATCAAAATGGGATGCCCGATTTTCTTGCCCTCGTGGCTAGCTGGGTTAAAAGGCTAGTAAAAATTTGAATGCAAATTAACAATGAACCTGAATGACAGTAGGGTGATCGTAGCGGCTGAAATTATCGGTCCATTTATTGAAAGCCTCGCGTTCTTGGTCTGAAGTGATGTACTCATCGCTAACTTTCCCAGTACTGACAACATCTCCTACTCTGACTTTCATGTTTCTATACATCATCTGTTATTACACGATCAAATAACTCAAGGAGGAGATTAATTTATTAATAAGTCGACATCATCATTTAATTCAAAAAGAATTAAACTAGGGAAATTTATAAAATTATATTAGAGTCCACAAGCAAAAGCAATCCACATACCACCATTTTTTCTTAATTTAGCAGGGCATTTCAGACGTAATCAATGCTATTTTTGGCTACTAATTAGAAGTAAGAAAAATTGTAAGTGGACTATTTTCAAAAATCGGTCCTAATTAATTTTTTTTCCCAAGACGGAAAAATACCTCAATCTGTTGAGTTTCAGGGCAGCAAGCTGCATGGTTTAATGAGAAATATGCGTCAGGGTCTGTCTCCAGAACATTGTTCTTCCTGCAAAAAGGTAACCAATGCCTTGCAAACTTAGCCGCCTCCATGAAAGCAAAGAGAGTCACAGCGGAGCCTCCATCATCCGATACATAAAAGGAAAGTTTATTGGTTGGATAGTCAAAAGCCATCACCGATAAAGCAGTGTTAACAACACTTATAGGCGGTTCCTTGTAGGGATCCGCAGTGCATACAAAAACATCCAAAGCAGGAAACTCACTTGGTTTCATAACTTTTAAAAGATTTTCGGGGAATTCTTTACGACGAATTGGACGCATGCGAAAGACCTGCATGGTTGCCCACATGAATGCTAGAACAATATCAGAGAGGAACAAAGACAAAGATACCAGCGGGGTTCTGCTGTGAATAATTTTTACGTGATGATACAGCAGACCAAATATGGCACACGCGTAAACTGCCGCAAACACACGGTTCAAGGCGGTGCGGCGGAGGGGCTCCGTCGTGTTAAGAGGCCACATCTTTTTAGTTGTGATCAGATCCTCTATAGCGTCTAATCTATCTTGGTTTGGACATTAAAATTATTTAACGTGGTCCGATGCTCTCTCTCTCCGTGTCCATACGCAAGTGTCTACTACACTAATGAATTAAAAATTCAAATACCGACTGAAATCGACCCCTGCAAAATTTTGGTACGTTCAAAGGGATCGACCAGGACCAGAAGGCCCCTCAGATAAAGACATTCCTGATGATACCCTTATTTAAACGAAAAACACACAGACTTATTATTCTTTATAACCCACCAGCCATTTGTTTTCTTTTTCTTATGGGAATGAAAATCTTTATTAACTCTCAAATTTAAAATTAACGACTCTTTGACTCCCGATATTCAGCTTACTAATTAATTCTTTATAATCGTACTCTATTTTTTCTCTGACAAATAAGCTAATAGATGTCAGCGTTTTTTTCAAAATTTTAAATATATTTTTTTCCAAGTGTTTTTTTAATAAAATTATTATTATTTTAAGACAACAAAGGCAGATTTTTGTTTTTATTGTTATATATATATATATATATATATATAATATTTAATTTTTTTCCAAAATAAATGCAATGTGTCATTATCAAAATAACTACCTAGTTATGGCCCTCACAGACACAAGTACACATACATATACATACATAATATATTGTTTAGTGTTATTAACTTATTTTGAATTTATGTAGAAAATCAAATATTATTTAATTGTACTTTAAATTTTTATTTTAAAACAGTTTGTATCTATTTAAGTTAAAATAGATACATTTTGATCCTCAATAAATTATACAATAAACTAACTATAAATTCAAAAAAAAATATTTTACATCATTGTTTGAAAAGTAGAAATAAAATGAACTACTATTTAAAAGCAATGATAAAATGAGTATAATTAAACTAACTATAAATTCAAAAAAAATATTTTACATCATTATTTGAAAAGTAGAAATAAAATGAACTATTATTTAAAAGCAATGATAAAATGAGTTATTGCATGGAACCGGAGCAATGAAAAGTGCCTTTTTTACCCCACTAGACAGCTGAGCATAAAGTCATTACTCGAAGAACGAGAAATGCTACAGCATAAAGAGTCCATGCTAGGAATGCTGCAATAATAGTAACTTTGGTAGGCATCTTTCCTTTATCAGTTCTCAACACCATGGCTTCATAAACTGGCCAGCAATTCAACATAATGAAACCTGCTAGCAACATCTGCAATGGTACTCCCTCCTTATCGCTTTCACAGATCATCTGTAAGAGCCCAAAAGAAAATGAGAACAAGTTAACTATCGCTGCCACTGCTAGTGTCACAAACATGGGTGATGGCACTCCAAAACCAAACATCTCTTGGTTATATATTTTGCTTTGTTCATCACCAACTACTTTGCTGGTCACATTGAAACCAAATGCGGAAATTCCCAAGGACTTGAGTAAGTACTCAAGTGTTCCGAAAAGGAAACAAGAAGGCCCCCTTATTAGCCACATTCTCTGATCATTCCACCATTTTCGAAATGTACCTCCTTCTAATAGGAAATCTAGACAATCTTGCCCATAGGCTCCGAGGAAAAGAAATAAGTACAGGAGAAACCATGGTTCTGAAATCTGCAAAACATTGTTCATTTTGTGATCGTATTTTAGTTAACCGATCAATCATATTCATATATATGCTTCTCGAGTAATTTTAATTAAAATTTGCACATGAGGTAGGTGATAGCCCATGATCAGAATTCATTGGTGACATACCTTTGGGAAGATGCTGATTCCACTGGGGAGAGCAAGCTGGGGGAGGAATGCATATACCATTGTTGGAATAGACCAAATAGGCCAGAATGAATAATGGGCATAAGCTAGGCCCATTAAGCCCATGGTTCGGACCCCAAAGGTGATGGGACAGTGTCTGGAAAAGGCCACCTGAAGGAGGCCAATGGCCCATCGCTTACATTGATTTAGCGCGTCAACGAGAGTAGTTGGGGCGTCACCATAAAATGCTGGCCTATCAGGATTGCAAAATATGGACCTCCATCCTTCACAGTGCAGCAGATACCCAGTGTAGTAGTCCTCAACTAAAGAACCATATCTCATGCCCATCTGCCCACTTGGCACAAGATTAATTAATAATTACGGACATTAGTAAGTGCACGGGAACATATGGGACGGCATTCTTTAATTTGAACAAGGCTTTGATGATACTAATATAAATAATAATGAGATACAGAATATACTGAAAATGCTGATCGATCTAACCTTAGACCCCCAGTTGGTTTGGTTCTCATAATTGCAACCTGCTACATGATGAGCCAGCGACAGAATGGCCGGGGACTCACTAAGTGGTTTATCTTTATCAACAACATAGTTTGGATGGAGTTGAGGGATTTCTGGGGAAATTAGTGTAGATGGGCTACCAAATAACGATCGTCGACAAAAGAAGGTTCCGGCTCCAACGTAATTAGGACCCTTTAACCCGTCCATTCCCAGAAAATTAATCAGAAACAAGCGTTTAAACTCAGAAGCGTAAATGTCATTCTTGCTTAGTCCACGAAAACGTTGAGGGAACTGGACGAATGACAAGTTTGGTCGAGTTGCTGGGTCTGATACGTAGCATAACACTCGAAGAGGAGTCTGAGGATCATTTGAGCTCGTGTCACAGTCCAGTGTCAGGATCATTGGCGCATTGGTCATTATAGCCGAAACTCGAAGCTTCGACACAAAAATAATAATAATGTAAGAAAGAAAATACAATAAATTATTTTGTAAATTAAGTTTTTATGCACAGTAGCTACTACGGGAAGAAATCATCGAAATAATTAATAAATGATGTGATATACCAGGACGTTGAGGGCACCGGCTTTAAAACGGTGAGGAGTAGTCTTGCTTTTCTCTCTAGAGACATAAACGAGGTTTGGCATAAAATGGCCTGTTGTGTCTCTATCTTTACTGGTCTCTAATAGAACCTGTGCCCGTAAATACTATTAGATTAAATTAATAAATGTGGCTGGCACCAATCAAATAAAGGCCTAGATATACTTGCTAGCAAGTAGCAATAGCGAGCTAAGTAAGTTAAGTTGGAATGCAAATTAATGACCTGAATGACAGTGGGATGATCGTGGCGTGTAAAATTATCAGTCCATTTACTGAATGCTTCCCGCTCTCGGTCTCCAGTGATGTTCTCATCGCTAACTTTCCCGCTCTCGACCGCATGTTCTATCTTGACTTTCATGCTTTCATACATCATCTGTTACATGATCAATAACCCAACTGATGACATCCATCATCATTAATTTAAGATGTATCTGCACGCAGTTAATGAAATTTAAATATGAATATATTTCAATTTTCAAGTAACCGGGCCCAGAATGGTAAAGGCAGCTTCTTCAGGAATGGCGGCTAAGGATAACATTGAGTTTGGCTGTATCCATACCATAAGCTTCTTGAAAATTACGGTCGCAATGTCGTGTTTGCAGATTTGTATGGGCATCAATAATTAGCAGCCACAATCTGCAGTGCCCAAGAAAATTGTGGCTGGATCCCGACAGGAAAGTCTAAAAGAAAAATAAATAAATAATATTTTTTTTAAAAAAAAAAAAAGTCGACACAGGGGTCGAACCTGTGCTAGCGAGCTCAGCGTAGTTGTTAATATCTTTATATTGTTTATTTAGTAAATCAGTGCATGTTCTCTAACAAGTCATTTGTTCTTAACTATGATTAAGATATATAGCATATATATATATAATTAAAATACAGAAAATATATACATATATCATATACATATACATATACCTTAATCTCGGAGCAACAAGCATGGGTTGATGTGGATGATGATGAGGAGAAATATGCATGAGGGTTTCTCTCCATAAGATTGAATTTCCTGCAAAAAGGCAGCCAGTGGGTTGCAAACTTAGCTGCCTCCATGAAAGAGAAGAGAGTAAGTGCCGATCCACCATCGTCCGATACATAAACCGAAAGCTTCTCCGTTGGATAGTCGTAAGCCATCGCCGATAGAGCCGTGTTCACAACACTGAGGGGCGGTTCCTTGTAGGGATCCGCCGTGCATATAAACACATCCAAAGCAGGAAATTCTGTGGGTTTCACAACTTTTTCGAGGTTTCCGAGGAATTCCCTACGATGAATGGGGCGCATGCGAAAGGCCTGCGTGGTTGCCCATGTCAAGGCGAGAATAACATCGGACAGTAACAAACATAAACATACTACTAGCACTAAGGGGTTTCTGCTGTGGATAGTTAGTGTTTCCACGTGGTGATAAAGTAGAGCAAATATGGCACACGTGTAAACTACCGCGAACACACGGTTCAAGGCCGTCCGGCGAATAGGCTCCGTAGTGTTAAGAGGAGGGATGTCGGTGCCACTACTTGTGCCTCTCATTTCTTTTCTGATGTGCTTATATCGGAGATGATACATATGACAAGTATTACATGTGGTGGCTTTATTTATAAGGGAAGGCTATAGATTATTAATGAATGATGATACCGGAATTTATTAAGGGAGCAGTAGTAGGTGAGTGTCATCTATGACTACTTTATTATCTGAGGACTACTTTTCCATCTATAGAATAGAATGATGTGTGTGCAAGCAATCAAAACAATCCCCAATATCACTATCGTTAGTGTCCCGTAATGTGGTTATCATGTATTCTTGAGAAAGTAGAATACGCGTCTGCATTATTGGGTCTAATTTTTCAATTTTGTGATGTTGAATACTAAAAAACATGTACCGTCATATCGGATGAATGATGAATCATGTCTGGCACAAGCAGGGCCGGCTCTGGAATATTTGGAGTCTTAGACCATTTTTGTTTTTTTGTGCGGCCTTTTTTTTTTATTTTACAATTTTCGATACTCAAAGAAATATAAGACGACTTAAAAATTCATTACATCTTTAATTCTTGAATTTTATCAGTAATAAAAAAGATCTTAAAAAATCAAAAATAAAACCTGAAAAATAATCAAGAAGATATATATATTACTTCCATTAGAATTATTACAAAAACAAATAATAAATAAGAACAATATTATTTTAAAACAGAATTTTTAGAATGGCTGCACATAGAAAGTTGAGATGATGAATTGATTATCAGATAATAAATATAGATCTTATATTTTAAGAAACTAATGTTTTTCTTTTTTAAATGAAACAATGAATGTAATAATTTTTTTCTTTTGAAAACAAAGGGACAAGAAATTTTTTTATCTACTGATTTTTTATATTATAAAGTTTTAATAGAAATTAAAAGAAATACTACAAGTCAAAAATTTCAACATTAAATAATCAAGTTTTTTTTTTAGAAACTGAAAAAGTAAAGAATTGAAATTTTCTTTTTGGAAAAACTAATAATGAATGAATTAATGGTTAAACGATATTATTAATTATATCTCTTTAACATTAAGGTTACCAAATATTGATTTTTTATAAAAAAATAATTCTTAATTGTAGTATAATTTTTAATTATAAAGATGTCTAATAGGCTTTTCCACAACATATAATTTTTAAAAAAAAACTTTATTAATTAGAGAAGTATTAACAAAATACTTAAAAAAATGAGACATTCAAAAAAATAAAAAGTCTTAGGCGACTGCCTTGTTCGCCTATACTTAAAATCACCCATAGGTACAAATGGCTCTATATATAAAGAGACAGCTTTGAGTATAGGGATATCAAAATACATAAACAAAATGAATTTATAATATTGTAAATTATGCTTTTTTCAACATTTTATACTGTTGAAATTTAATAAAGTATGATATTAATTTTATATAAAATTAATGCACGAGATCGATACATTTTTATGAACAGAAGAGAGCTGTCAACAGCGTGTACTATTTATACGAATTACCATGCAATAATATGCATGCATGCATGCTACACGCCATATGGGGTTACGCCACATTTAATTAATCAAACTACGCCTCAAGAAATACTTGAAGTAATTTAATATTATTATTTTTGAAATAATCAGTCAATCGTTACGGCGGCTTCCACATTAACAAACAGATTATTAAATGAAGACTTTTCTCGAAAGGAATTTGAGCCACCGGCGCTACACACAACAAATGCCATTTGTTGTGGTCACCGATGTAGCCAGCAGTAACATCAATTATTGGCAAGGGAAAATATGATATGCCGCTATTAACTATCCATTTATTATTACAAAATGGTATAACTTCATCAGCTCAACCAAATAACTTGAATTTTAATTTCGATTTGTCTTTGTCTTTGTCATGATTTTCATGATAGATTACGTATAATATATAATCTAAGATATCATCGGTCAATTGCCAGAGAATCAATGTATTGACGATGATGATTATGATGATAACAAATATGACCAAAGTAAAAGCTTAATCCTTATGACAGTTTAATTATCCTAAAATAACACTAGGGCAAGCGCGACATCAGAAGACATATATCATTAATTATTTTATTTACATGTACCAAAGACACAAGACATCTCTATTAAGCAAAAATTTGTTGTGGCCTATACTGATGTTCAGGATCCCATTCATACTGATGTTCACTACTGCAGGCTAGGCAAATTTGTTGTGGTCTTCTATATTGGAAGGGGACATAAGACATATATATTGATTCCAAGACATAATAGACTAAAAATTATTTGATTGACTATCAGATTAAAGGTTTATATATATACACACACACAATGTCACATGATTGAAAACTAAAGCTTTGTTTTGTTTAAATTTTTGGCAGCTTCTGTTTAAAATGCAAGTTGCCTAATTATATGGTAAATACATGCAACTTTGTTGCGATAATGCCGTGATTTTACCGTAATTAAACATGAATTATGTAAATAAAATATAAAACATGTAAATTTAATATAAAACTTGTAAATCAATAATAAATATAAAATATAGTGAAGCCAAAATCCGCTAATTTGTGCAACCAATGTTGCTGTGTCGTAGTGGTAGTCTTCTGATACCAGCGATGTTTCAGGTTTTGATGGTCTGTCCGTACCACAATTGTCTTCTCAAAAGATGTCGCCTCCATCTCTGTACTACTAGCACCAAGCCAATAATTTTTCTTTTTCATATGTTGATAAAAGTATATGCTTTCTAATAAATGCATGGCTAAAAATGCCATGGGTCGTTCCTGTAATAACACTGCACGTCTGCACCTACACCAAACCCAGAGGCATCACATTCAACAATAAATTTGCCGGCAAAATCGGGAAGACCTAATAACGAAGCTAGGTCATGGCAAGTTGCTGGTGCACTCCATTAATTTAATGTCCCCTTCCAACATAGACCACAACAACCTTTTGCTGGGGCCCTCCATTTAAGTAAGTCGTTCTTCAACATCTAAGTAGCGGAGTAGCTATGTGGATGAATTTCCGATAGTATCCTGCAAGACGAAGGAATCCCCTCGTTGCTTTTGTTATTTTTGGCCTGGCCCCAGAAAGCATTGCTCAATCTTCTCAGGATACACAGAAACCCATTCTTTTAAATCACATTCCCTAAATATTTGACCTCTTCTTGCCCGAGGCAAGATTCTTAAGCTTCACATGCCACTGTTGGCCTTACCGTAGCTGATCCTTGCCCTGTAAAAAAAGAATTTTGTGGTAGTGATCTCTGGCGGAAGGAAGGCCCATTGGTTCTTTCAGCGCAGGTTGGGATTTGCCTAAAATCCCTCGTACTTGAGGTGGTGGGAAAGAGTCTCGCAGTAATTCTTCTTCCTTAGCCGCGAGTTTATATAAGAAAGAAATTTTGTTGCCTTTTTGTCAGGCACTTTATGTTTTGAGGTTGTAAGGCCGTTCAAGGTAATTCGTTTTCCATCCACTTGGAAATTCGTGTAAAGCTTTTCAAAATCCCATTCAATAGGGCCTAAAGTCCTCAAACTTTGGGTACCAATCACTATATCACAGCATTCCAAAGGTAAGATTAAAAAAGGAAAATGAGAATTGAATAGTACCTTTTGAAGGCGGATTTAAACGTGTTACACCTTCCAAGACCGCCAACTTCTCTCCAGAAGCCACCATCACCTCCAACTTCCCATCCTGATTTGGTTTCAAGCCAATTCTATCTGCAGTTTGGGTGCCAATAAAATTGTGTGCGCTATCGGAATCGATCGGTAACATAAACTTTCATATAGCCTCAAGGTCTTTGGAGCTCTAGCACCAGCTAAATCACGCGTGGAAATTACTAAAGCATTTTGTTCTTTTGTTCCTCCGCCTGATTTTTCTATCTCCATTTCTACGTCCCATCATGAAGAGTCGTTTACACACA
Source organism: Murraya paniculata (assembly GCA_030449075.1). NCBI lineage: Eukaryota > Viridiplantae > Streptophyta > Magnoliopsida > Sapindales > Rutaceae > Murraya > Murraya paniculata. Next base: position 1,576,556 of record JAEVFN010000035.1, on the reverse strand, counting down.
TGCCCGGGCCCGCATTTTTCATTGCAACGAAAACAAAGGCCTTTCGATTCTTCTTTCTGCCAATATTCTGAAGTCATCTTCTTAATGGTTGTCGTTTGATCTCTATCGGTCATTTCCTTTAGGAGGAACAATTGACCTTATGAAGGTAGTCACTGTCTTTTTACATGGCATCTATCTGGCTTCGTACAGGCGAGCTAGCCCTAGCTACAGCAATTGTGAAAGTTTCCGGCCGATTGGCTTGAACATCAGTATGAATGAGATCCTGAAGTCTGCTCATGAAACAACTCATTTGCCTAGCCTGCAGAAGTGATCCTACCTTGGCTAATAAGGTTTCGAATTGTGCTTGATACTTCTTTACCGTGCTTATCTGCCTCAATTTAATTAGTTCCCCAAAATAATCAATAAATTGATTTGGCCCATACCTAACATAGAAGCCATCCTTAAGTTCATCCCACACACATACAAAAGCCCTTAATTAATTGAGACCAACCTGAGCATCCCCTTCTAAATAGAATGAAGCTAGCGGAACACCATCCGACATTAGAATACCATGTATTTCAAAGTATTGTTCTGCTCGACAAACCTAACTGAAGGGATCCTCTTTGTCGTCGTACCTGGGAAAATCAAGCTAAACTATTTTGGCAAAAAAACCCACAGAGAGGGTTAGCATGAGCCTAAGAATGGTTATGGTTGCCATGCCGCCCACCGTTCCGAAAAGGAGAAGAATTTTCACCCATTTCTTGTGCCTGTCGGCCTTTGCCCCACTCTCTTTGTACACTCAATCAATCAAACGTTTCCGTGAACTAGCATATTAACTCCTTTTGACTGTTGGCCATAAAATCCAGCGTCTTTTCTAACTTTTCGTTTCTTTGCTGAAGTTCTTCCATGCCGGTCTCTGATATCAAGTTGTTACAACTCTAAAGGTGATTAAAATTAAAGTGGATGATTGAAGCAAAACAAGGAGATTTTGCTGGCACTTCGAGGGTCCAGCTCCTCCACACAAAGACTAGCTTGATCAAAATAATTCTTCACACCTTCATTCATTTCACTAGTCGTTATATACAAAATTGAGATAACAAAATCCATAAAATAAGGGCCATTATCTAATCTAGGAAATCAAAAGAAATCAAGAACATGCATAAAATAAAGAACTACAAAATCATTATTTGACTCAATAAGTGGACCTTGACTCAGTAAATAGCAACCAAACCCCACAAGAGTTGCATGCAAGAGCCACATCCAACCGCACAAAGATTGTAACACTATCACTATTAATTAATCAACCAAGCAATTTTCACAATATTTGATCTAAATTAATGAAAAAAAAAAAGGAAATAGAACAAGACCTAAGTCAAAGGTTGTTGGAAATTGAGGTTGTAGCTTGTGATAGGTTGTTGAAAATTAAGGCTATAGCTCATGCGAAGTCGCCGCCGAAAGTGAAGGATCTTGCGGGAATTTAAGCTGAGAAAATCTAGAATACATTTGGTGTATTGGTTTAATATAAGCATCACTTGCATGATGATTTTTCAAAATAAATGCACACATGTCATAACATTATTTGCTTGTTGTATGGCTGACATGGTACATCAAATGTATTCTAAAATCTCTCATTTAAGCTGCTACCACCGGAAGTGATGGAACTCAATGTGGTGTAGTTGGGTGATGGGAGGTGTTGTTGGGCGAAAGAATTGAGTAGGGAATGGTTTTATTTGTTTCAATTTTAGGGGTAGTTCGTTCTAAAGTGCTCGTAAATGGTTAATGTTTGTAAGAAAGATGGATTGTGGGGGTTTTTTAAATAAATTACCGGAAGTTTGAAAGTAGTCAAATGAAAATTTTTTTCAATATACCCATTGTGGTCCATTACGATTATTTTATTAGGAGCATATTCCGAATTTTCTTAATCTCCCAGGTCCCTGTCAGAACAACCTGAGTCTTATGTCTGATAGTCGCGAGCAAGAGACTACTTAAAACGAATATTATTTTAGAACCACCAATAATAATAATAATAATAATAATAATAATAATAATTGAGGATTTTCCTATGATGCATTTAGCCGAAACGTTACCCAGCAACGCAATCAGCCGGCAACCGTCAGCCAAATTTGAAGATTTTATCGATTTACGGGCAAATGCGTCGGTTGCCATCCTTTTGGCGGCCCTCCCTCTTATCAATTTTTTCTTTGATAAATCTGTTTTACAGATGCTATTCTGTGAAGTTTACCATCGAAACATTGTCTTTTAAATTGTTCAAAGAAAAAAGCAGAGTGAGAAGATAAATTGAAACCCATTATTAACCTAAATCCTTCATCTTCAAGCAGATGCAGCAACATAAACATTGCACTGCCAAAGCACATGTATATTTACAAATTACAGGCACAAGAAACAAAGACCGCGCTGCGCCATCAACCCATTTCCCACGCCAACCACAATATTCACATATTTCTAGACCTACTATTTATCTAAGTCCCTCCCAACTAATGGCATCCTGACCTTTTGGTCCTTCAACCCAGTTAAATTTTCTTTACAGTCTCTTCTTCAATAGTCAGCTCTAAAAAACGAACTATTGAGATTAGCATGCTATATACCATCTCCTCCCTCCCACTCCACTTTTGCACGTCCTCCAATCCTTAGCCCAAAAATAAACCAAAGCCTACTCCCACCAAAAACAACAACAACAACAACAACTGAAAAGAACAAAAAAGAAAACATAAAGGCGTCCATATCTCATTTTCCAGCTGAATCTGAGCTTAGTAAAATCTCTTCACCTTCAACGGAGAACATAGGGAGTTTGCTTCCAGGACTCATCTTCTTCACATCTTGGCTTGAACATATGAAAATTCTTTTCACCATGTTACAGAATTCGCTGCACCATTATAAAATTGAAAAACAAAAACATCAATAAAAGTCTAAAAGGTTAGGATACAACTGTCCTAATTTTTTAGTAGACAGCAGCAAAGAATACTTACTGCCATGGATCATCGCCCACAAGCATCATATCGCCTTCATCATCAGTGTAAACAATTTCCCATTTAGACCGCGTGTGAAGCTGTCCTTTAATGTCAAACATCTCCTCCAGCTCATCTATAAGATGATCATACCCAACCAGCATAGTAAGGTCCACTGCCCGACCTAGAGCGACCCCTTGCATTTGAACCTATTGGCATTTTAACACCAAAGTAGAAAAGTTTGTTAAACCTTACTAAAAACTGCATAAAATCTTCAATAGATGGCTTTAACACCCAAAAAATGAATATTTTACTACCTTGGTGCGACTTCTGTTAGATGTCAAACAACCTTGCTTGCTGTGACTCTCGTTTGGTGATACCTGCATCTGTTCTTGTTTCTTGTCTTTAAATTCCTTTGAAAGGTCAGATTTTTCATCAGAATCAGCTGCTGCTGACACGGTACTGACTATGTGCCCTTCCGTAGTTAAACTAGATATAGGTACCTTCTCTGATGGAGCAGAGCTCATAGCATGATTTATGAGCTCAATACCAAATAACCGGCAACTGGTACTCGTCTCCATTTTCCTCCCTGCTTCAACTTGTTCAAGCAGTGGGTCATTGTTTGGCTTTGATGAGTGTGGAGTTGAATAGCCAGAGTGAGCTGGCCATGTGGAGATGTTCTTATTATCATCCATAGCCTCCTGAAACAATTGCTGGGAAAATTTGACATGGGGAGAAGTAAGCCACTGCCCATCAGACTGAGTCCTTGACATAGAGTTGCTATTGCTGCTAAAATCAGCATGCTTGTGATGCCATACAACATGATTATCACTTCTTTTGTCTTCAGCAATAACACTCAGTTGCGTTAAATCATGGGACTGAGCCAATCTGGCACTCCAAGGAGCTGACGCAGCTGAAGACAAATCTAGATCCACAGAGAAAGAAATTTAACCATAACAATCACATCCAGCTATAAAATAAATAAATACTACAGAGGACAGAGTAAGAGAAATGTCTGTTTTCTCATACCAAAAGCGGGAACTTCCGTAGGCAATCGAGGTCTTTTGTTCTTTGCCAAAACTGGTTGAACCAGATTAGGTGCAGCTGAAGCTACAAAAGGTTCTATTTCCCATGGTGAGACCCTATCAGGTCTTGTTATAGATGCAGGTTCATCCCATTGAACCTGGGAAGGAGATGCAAACAAATTAATTTCTCAGTTGTTAAAAATAGTAGGTAACAAAACTGTGCAGATCTAAGAAGTTACTTTCAGTGATCGCCATTTCGAATCTTTCCAGTGTGGAGAGAAGTCTTCCACTCCAACAACTGTGCCCGAAAACCTAACCACACAAAATATTTTAAGCAAATATTTATTGTACAGTCCAGACAACAAGCAAGTTTGAAATAAGTTTACAAAGGAGTTTTATCACCTTCTCTCAGGAGAGTCCTCCCCTTCAAATCTCATCTTATATCTCATGCCAACTGCAAATTTGTTATTAACAGCCTCTAAATATTTGTTTAAACTGATGATGAACTGACTTTTCCTGATGATAATACTTAAACATATTCAGTAGATATTTCGACAGCAAGTTCAAGTTCAATTTACGGACAGTTAAAATTTAATACCTTGGCTTGTAATAGACTACAAACATAGTTTGGGTAGCAACAGCATGAGATGCAGTTGCAAGCACTCCTAGGTGCATGCTCTGACTTGAAATCACAGATGATGGCATGCTGCTCTGTTGATGAGTAAGACGCCTTACCCCGACATGTAACTCCCCATTCTTGCCCCTGGGTAACTCATAGTCTATATCAGAATTGGAACATCAATTAATAAAAAAATAAATAAAAGGAGATGTAGATCAAAGAACGAAACATATACCTCAAGAACACAAAGGTATCCCCAGCAACTAATCTCTTTGAAGTGACAAACGTACTCCACCCTGTTGTCAGCAGGTGCCTCCTGGGTTGACCTGTTCATTCAGTGATAGATAGATGGAATTTGAGTGGGTTTGATCCTACATGAATTTGTTTTGACTCTAAAAATCTGAGAAAACAATCCTCTCATTTTTACCAAAATATAGATAAACCGAATTGGTATTACAAGCACATCATTGCAAGAACGCAAAAGTTATTACCTCTGAAAATATGCTTAAATCGCCACTCATATCCATGAAGATCTTTGGCAACCAATTCCTGAGTTGGGGTTGACTGATTCATGTCCTGAAGAAAATCCATGAATGGAAATCAACTAAATGGATATGTTGAGATCAATAAGATAAAATTTCAGTAACTACTTCATTAAGAAAAAAGAGTTCCCTACCAGAGGAGGAAGGCATTCAGTAGCATGCTTCCGAAGAACAGAAAACCCTCCATGGGTGCTTGTGTCAGAGGCAGTTAAAACCTTAGTGAATGAGTGAACTGTTGGTCTTGGAGAATCAGCAGGGCATGGATCAGGAGTTGTAGGCTCATTTTGCTGTAAATTTTTTTTTTTTTTTTTTTTTTGCAGCAAGATGAAAAAGAAAATAAAAATCAGAAACTGTGAAACAAAACAAGAGTACATATGGATAAAAGATAGCAAAATAAGAAAGCAAGTCATTTAGTTCCTACACTTGCTTCTGGCAGCAAAGTGATCTGGGCATAAACCTCGTCAGTTTCTTGTTCTGCCTACAAGTGGACGAAATCAACATCAGTTTTACTCAAATCAAGCTATCTGACAGAAAACCAAAAACAGAAAAACCCCAATAAAACAAGAGATAACTAAACAGCAGAAATATCATAACCAAAAAGCATCCTTACAGTATTTCTTCCTCATTTTCCCATAAACCAAACAGATAATCAAACAAAAGAACGGACCAATTCTTTTTTGCATTTTTTAAAACGAACGAACTTAGAAATACCATGAGATGAATGTTAACAACACGACATAGAATCTTCGATGGAAGACGAAACAACGGAATCCTCTGATTCGGTTCCTGATTCGTAGATGCCTCTAACTACACGCCACCCAAAAAATAGCAATATTTCAATTTCTCAGCAAAATTCAACCAAACACATAAAAAGATAATTTTTTTTTTACTTCATTATCGATCTAAAATAAAAAATATATATATAAAAAAAAAAAGAAACGAAAGAACTCACTTGTTCCATATGGCCTTGAGGAAAATAATAGACTCTCTCTCTTTGCTTCGGCACGTCGACTAGTGGACCTGCACAAGCCTTCCATAGCTCTCTGTACAAGTCATCTGCGAGAAAACAAATAGAAAACTGTTACCAAATTTTCCCGGGAAATGAAAAATAGAGTCAAAATCAACGGTCATATTCATTTCTGATTTCACCTGAATTACTACTCGGCTGCGACAACGACCCGAGCCGATTCGCCATCATATGAAATAAAGCGAGAGTCAAACAAACAATCTCCCTCTATCTAGCTAAATTTAGCTCGTTATATACACCTAATCACTACAATAATAATTATGATTAATAACGAGCAGTTAATACAATTTTATAAACTCTCAAAGACTTTTTCGATTCCTGGACACACACTTGGACGCTTGACACGAACTCTCTCTTCAATCCGTAACGATCGCGAGATCTCAAAACTGTAACTGAAAACCACTAAAAGCCGTTACAAAACCGCCTTCCAGTTGCAAAGCTCCAGCAAAACTGCCTCCCTTCTCTTTCTAAAAACTTATGAAGAATCCACCAAAACGCCGTTACAGAGAATCGAGCAAAACCCGCTTTGCGCGCGTCTTATATTACGCGACTTTGTTGCTTTTGTCTGCTTTTTCACTGTATTGTTTTTTATGTTGTACGCTCAACCTAACTAACCGTAGTTGGGAATTAACCGGAAGTAGCGGTTAAATGGATGGTTTACTTTGATTTCTGTGGGGCTTGACGTTTACTCACTGTGTACTTAGGGTTCCTTTTATTAAAAAAAAAATCAAATCAATTTTTTTTTTTTAATATGGGTCCCCGAAATTTGGTACCATCACGTATAAGACTTAATTTACTATTTTTTTTTAGGTGTATGGGTCTTGTTTCTATTTTTTCTCTGAAGTGAGCCTTGAGAATTGAGACATAAAAAAATATATAAGACAATAATATGATACTTATAGTTCTACATTGTTTGTTTTTCAATTAAGGTATTCATTCACTCTAATTTATACTATGTTAGTTAATTTTATTATTAATTATAAATATCTTAATTTCTTAGAATAAAAAAAATATTATATTAAATGTCACATAATTTAATATACAAATTAGTTGTGTTTTAATTACATAAATATAAAAATTTATATAATTTTATAATAAAATGCACAAAAATCCTTAAATTCGTATGTTTTTAAATAAGTTATTGAATATGTCATTTTCTTTACACAAGAGATTGAGTTAGTTCAGGGCTTCATAGTTATTCTAAATACATAAACTACTATAAACATTTAAAAAATAAGTTAAGAAAACTTCTTAAACACTTCTTAATTGGTAGACATAATAATTTTTCAAATTTGGATAGTACCCATCTTTATTCCTATGAGTGGCTTTTCTTCTAGGCAACTTGGACAATTATCTAAGGCCCCACTACATACGAATGCCCCATATTTTTCTTTAAAATTATAGTTATTAAATTATTTATATATATATATATATTATTATTTTATAATAAATTTAACGTAAATAAATTATCAAATTCCTATAATATCTCCTTTTAACATTACAATTAACAATGTTAATTTCATTGTTGTTAATTAACAATGTTAATTTCAAATTCCTATTCCTACAAAATCTCTATTTAACATTATTTCATTTAAAACTCTATAAAAGCCACATATCTGTTAACTTATTATCCATTAATAATTGTTATCAATTGAAAAAAAAAAAGGCCATGACACATTCAATACTTTAGTGCTTAAAAGAAAAAAAAAACTACTTTATTTAATTTTCTCTTAAAAAAATAACTATTCTATTTATCACTGCTGCTTAAAACTTCAATCCATCAAAATTGAAGTTCTCAAATATTCAAGTTTTTTCTTCCTATTCTCTTCTTAATTAGTTGTGTTATTCAATTGTTATTGTTTCTTTTTTAAATATTATTGTTGTTTTCTTTTAATTTTCTAGCATAATTGTTTGCTTGTTTACTCTTCTTTCACTAAAAAAATGTCTACTTCAAAATGTGCATCAGGATACGAGAAACTTAAGGAAAAAAAATAGAATTGAAAGTTAGTTCAATATCAAAAAGGAGCTCTCAATAAGTTTGTCAAAATTAGTAAAAAAAAAAAAAAGATATGTGAATTTGAGTGAAGAATTAGTAATTGATCAAGTTTTTCAAAATTAAAATTGATAAAAATTTATTTAAAATCAACCATGTTGCGAGAAATATTAAATGAATTAGCTATATTGTCTATTGAGAAAAATATATTAATGAAATCATAATATAAAAATTTGATTAATAATTTTGTAACTCTGAAAGGTAGAAAATTTGATTTTAAATAAATAAATTATAATAAAATCAATACATATATTTGACCTGAAATTTTTTTAAAAGCCTAATTAAAATAATTTTTCTAAAGCCCTAAAATTAGTTGAGACGCCCCTGTTTATTCCCATGAATTCATATACCTTAAAAGTGTTCTAGGTTATGAATGGAACGTTCATGGAATATAATGTTTGGAGATGTAAATGTTAATTATCACCCAAATTCATTTTTTGAAAAAACTTAATTTGTTGTTGGTGATGGTGAGGTGTATTTGGAAGCGTGTGGTTAAGGGTGATTGATTTTGAACGTTACCGTTAATTGCCGTCTCTTTCATTGTCTGCTTCGAAGCAGGCAACAGGGTTGGCTTGAGTTAACCGAATAAAATTAATGAATACTCTTATCAATTCGATTAAAGGGGAAAATTGAATGGAAATCAAATGTCGCTGTGATCTTCGCTTGCAACAGTGGATTTAGCTTTCACATTAGGTCGAGTTGATAACTATCCTAAAGTTGATAAAAATTTAATATCATTTATCTATTTAATATGAATATAACATAAATAAATAGATTTAGATTATGAAAATTAACACGATTATTAAATGAGTTTCATATGAGTCAACGTAATTTTTTTTATGTCGGCTCAATTTTTTAAGTATTTATTTAATTAATAACATGATTATTAAACGATTAATCAAAATTAATTTAGGTTTTTATTATAAAAAATCAAGTATTAGACATTTTTTTTAAGGATAAACATTTATAGGATATTTGATTTTCTAAAATTTTAGGTAGACTTAAAATTTAATGGTGTAAATATATAATATTTTAGTAGATATGTCTATTTTAAAATATTTATGCATAATGTTATTTAGATAAATTACAGAGTGTACTTTGTATCAACTGAATATGTAATTTTTATGTAAATTATGTTAAATAAGCATTGAACGAGTTATTAAATTAGATCGGTGACATGATTATCTAATTATTAAATGGATAGATGGGGCCATCTATTTATTTAATGTGTCAAATTTAATTTTATGGTAATTTGAGACGTTATTAAATTGAACGGCTTTGAGCCAGCGTAAATTTGGTACGAATGCGATCCGGTGACTTCTTTGTCGGTTTTAGGTCTTTTCAGGGTAAACGTGGGATCTTGAACTTTTGACCTGATTTTTGTACATGTAAACAAAGTTGCCAAATGGAGTTTAGATGTTGTTTGCTCAAGGTCCACGTGCCCTGTTTGTCGTCATCTTATTTTACGCATATCTTCAAAGAGAAATTGTACAATGCAATTAAAATTATCATGTGAATAATTAACAATCATGAACGGTATTACATAAGTTCATATTATATATATATATATATATACATTTTTTAATTAGGGATCTTTAACTTTAATAAAGTTAGGAATAAAATAAAAGAAAAAAAAAACACAAATTTCAATACACTGTTTTTTTGTCTTTTAGATTATTCCTAACTTTATTAAAGTCAGGGATCCCTGATTAAAAAACTATATATATATATATATATATATATATATATATATATATATATAATTTTTAAAATGTATTATCATTTCATTTTATGTGTTACCATATCATGAGCTTTACAAATAGCTCTTTTTTTCTTTTAATCAAAATTTTCTTTTTAAGAGTGAGAATAATATAATTTAAAAAAATTAGTTTGTATCTTAGAATAATAGAAGGTTTATATCATAATAAATATTATGTCGATATTTTTTTTTAATCATTATTTCTAAAACTCTTTTTTATAGTTTCCTTTTTACCATTTCACATTTATACCGAAGAAAGAGTAAATTATGTAAGAGAAATAGATGAAGAAATAACTAATATCCTCATGCAAATCATTTAAGACAACTTTACCTTAGTCTTGAAAGGACAATTAAGAGGGAGAGGAAAAGATGATAATCTTCAAAATATCCTTAATTTATTGTAAACTTTGTATTATCTTTATTTTTATTCAAAAGTTAAGTAAAAAAAAGAGTGAATTGATGAATTTTTTTTTTATCTTTTTTATAAAAATGGAGGGTAGGTTGAGGTTTATAATATTTGGAGCACATTTTGAAAATTATCATTTCACAAGTGGTTATAACTCTTTTTGCCACTTATTTAATTTGAGTGGGGATATTCTCACCCACTATTTTTGTAAACCCGCCCACCACATAAAACATTTACAATAAGTTCACATTAATTCATAACAATTTTTGTTGAAGCAATCTTAGTCATCAAACACAATTAAAAAAAGACAATCACAAAAAAATGAAGACAAATTTAATTGATTACTTCTCTAAATTTCTTCTTTATTTGAAATTCTCAAAATAATGTGAATTTCTTGCAATAATTTGTCGATAATGGACTAGGTTCTCAAAAACTTGTGGGTGGAAATATCACTACCTGTTTAATTTAGGGTTAGTTTTTATTTATTCCCTAATAATTATTAAATTATTATAAATTTTAATTTACCCCCAATTATTGTTAAGAAGACATTTTTTTATCAACTTATCCGTATTTATCATTATCTTTTGAACAGTAAGTAAAGATAAGTTAAAGTTTACAGTAAATTAAGTAATATTTTAAAGATAAGTCAATTTATTTTATAATGATACATAAATTATACCGTCTATCTTGAATTAAACTTACAGTGATATGTTTGAATTGAAGTTGCCAACAGCAAACCCCATTTTCTCGTCAAATTATTTACCAATTAATCTAAATTTACATTGGGTTTCTTATTGGGTCGACGAAAATCATCTAATTAATTAACATTATTATTCAATTCACGTGTTTCTCTCCGTAGTCATATTCTAGATCTTTATGATAATGTAAGGTCACAGTAATAAGAAAAAGGAAATCTCATTATTTTAAAACAAAAAAATGGTTCATGCACGTAGGAATAGGTGTGACAATCGATTAGAAAACTACAAATAAACATGGTAAATTTTGTATTACTTTGAATGCGAGTCTTAGAGCGTCCACATCAGCATGACGGCATGTCTTCTTTTAATCCTGTGGATAAGCATCCTAATTAGTTTAGGCGTTAAAACTTTATTAGCACTTCAAAAACGTTTGTTAATTTAGTGACCCTTGCTTCAACTGAGGAGTTAGTATTCTTTGGCTCACGCCTATCTTAAAACGAGTGGGGTTTAGCAATTTGGAAGGAAAAAAGATTAGTGATAGAAAATTTTAGAAAAATAATTGTTTTTCTTTAAGATTTAATAATTTCTTTTAGAAAAATGATCGTTTTATCGTTGAGACATTCCATTTTCGTTTTATCTTCCGGATTTAATTTTATATTATGATGTAGGATATCTTTCAATAAAAGTTAAATGAGGTAAATAACGTTAGATTTTGATGTTCTTGACGCGAGTACAAAAAAAATATCATATTGTTCAACATATTTGATTTGTTTTAAAAAAAAAAAATTGTTCAATTTTAATCTTTTTTTTGGAAGCCAGTTTCAAGCGCCTTTTTTTTTTTGTTATGTTTATTTTAGCATCTAAAATTTTATTGAGTGAAAACAATTTGGATTTGCCTAGTTATTACGTAAAAGGGAAAATAAAAAACAGAGTTACATTGTTTAGTTAAGAGTGAAAATTTAATACAGTTTGCAATCATTAGTTTACAATGAGTTAGAACTGATTTAAGAGGCCATGATAAATTTCTCAAATTTTTTTTTTTTTTTTGGGGTTGACAATTTTAGGTGGGTTCAGTTTGATTATCAAGTTCAAACAAATTGGAAGACACCGAAATTGACCAGCCTTAATCTCAAGCGGATGCTGCCGATGACGTCCGGGCTGCGCATGATCCCGTGTACAGTGTTGAAAAGGAACATGCCGCTGATTCCCCCACAAGGCCCTCAAATAAGGTATAGAATAAAGACAACGGCAATTCTCTCAGTAAAAGAAATAAAGAATTGCACTCAAGGTGTTTGCGCGGGCGCGCGAGTGAGATAGCGAGGGTTTGAATCAATTAATATTGTAATCACATCCCCATGTGGAGACCAATTTGGTTGGTGTTCCTTGGCTGCCCTTAGCCTGCACAAATTAAAAAGATTATTGGATTTAAAATGACCCCACAAGTTTGACAGTTCAGCCATTTCCTCTCCTTTGTCTTTCTTTCTACCCACCTCGGATTTTTAGCTTTTTGCTTAGTGAAGGCCACCCTTGAAAATTACTATAAACAAATCCAATTAAGGTAAGGGAAATACTTTTTAAGTTTAGTTGGAAACCTTTTTCAAACATTAAAAATATGCAACTTGGGGTCCATGTGAAGGCAATCATACTCATGGGCTTTTACATGATTTAAGCTCTCTGAGTGGAATTTGTCCTTCAATTGTTGCCATGTAAGCCTTTTGTAAGTTTAAACTAATACGAGGCTTGGCTCAAGGCTGAGTGGGATTTTGGTCCCATTATGTTGTATTGCTTTGACTTTCTTCTGACTTTTTTTTTAAAAGTTAATCCCAGCCGTTCGAATTGATCATTACCCCCGACACCTGCCTCCTAAATTTGCAAATTTTCGGGTTATTGACCTCTCAAATTTCTCTACCAACCACCAACTTATAACATATTATATTAGAGTCCATCATTTAACACATTGTCTGCAATATAAAATTTGAGGAGCATTATCATACCACGTAAACGTTGGATTTTAGATGTACCCCTGCCATTAGAGAAACGACATATTCTTTTTGGACCCTTAATACCTCATTCTCTTGTCTTCATTATGAAAAGTATTGAATTTTGTATGGTCTAATAAGAAGCTAACAGCTCAATTATACAGTTAAAAGGTTATTCGTTTGAAGGTCTGTTTCTAAAACACGTTTCTCATTTTTATGGAAATGTCAACTTTAAAAGAGTGATAATCAAACAAGATTGCAAGAGCCAAGAGCCATCTTCATTTAATCGACATGTAAAATAATTATAATCAGCAGGTCATGTAAACATGAAGAGATTGGTGAAACTGATTAGCCTTAGCAATTATAAAGTCAAAATCCATGTTACTTTTATCTGATTGGTCATTCACAACCCTATTAGCGAAGAATTTAGTGCTTCAATTAGGTCAATGGGGTACCTAATTCATAATGGATGATTAATTAATTAACTAAGCTCCATAAACCTTTTGTGACATATAATGATTAATTCAGAAGATGGTTCTAGATTGTGTATTTGTGTAGTTGTTGTTGTCCTTAGAATCCATCTCTGAGTTCATTTTCAGAAAAAATTTTGGCATTGCCAAAAACGATTTTCAAATGTATTTCTTGTGATGTTAAAAATAGTGTCATGTCATAAACAAGAAAAAAATGCCATTGCCTTCAACATAATGATGCTTATATATCAGGCGAGGTCATGGAGATTAATGTTAGCTTACCTACCAACAATATAGAGGATTAAACATAACCAGCCGTTGAACCATATTAATTAATTATGATAATTTTTCATAAAATTTTTGGGGAGACTCAGGCTAATTGTTCACTAATCTCCTGGCTTAGCTACCCACATTTTGTCCGGCCTGTTCTGTCTTTTACTTAAATTATAACAACTATATTCTTGTAAATCCATAATCAGCAGAGACATATAAATAGAGAAATATAGAATGAAGAATTCAAGATACTTAAACAAAGGGCTGAACGTTAGACGGGAAAACGTCATTTCATAGTGATGTTAAAATAAGTTTGAGGACAAGTTCAAGGATCTTTAAGAAGCATATTCGCACAATTAAACTTGAAAAAATATATGTTTTCTTTGCCGTAAGCACATTATGCTTTCCTTCAAGGGCCCTAAAAGGTTTGCAAAAGCAATTTTGCCTAATGATGGCCTAATGTATTCCCATTATTTAATAAAGACTCAACTAATAGGAAATTAGAGGATAAATGGAGAAACTTGTTAAGTTCAGATGTCAACATCAAGCTACCCATGTGATCTGTCAAAGTCATTAATAAGAAAATTAGACAGTTAATTATCAACTCTAAAGCAAGTGGGTTTAATTAATTGCTTTAATGTCGGCGAAAAGCTTGATTAATTTAATCTAATGATAACACCATCTACAAATAGAGCCTCGAGGGAACCACAGTAATACACCCAGAGAGAAAAAAAAAAACGAAAAAATAAAGCAATTTACAGTGATTCTTCAAAGATCTATTTGTTAGCCTAGTGGCAAAGGTATGGTTGGCATCCTGAAATCTAAGACCTCATAATAATGCAAGGTATCTCTCTCCCTCTCTTATTTAACAATCATCATTACCGTAGTCACAAGATTTAGGTCATGATTAATGTTGTGTGTGTGTGTGTGTGTGTGTGTGTGTGTATTCTTACTAGCCATAAGTTAGCACAAATAATTTATTCCAGGCTGAGCAATTGGAATATAAGTGAAACAAGAACAACATAGAGGAAGTTACATGAATGTTATTTATTCAATTCGAAACAGCAGAGAATATACCCTCACTCGAGCATGGTGATGGATTAAATGAATTAGTAAAAGAAGCTACTGTGTCTCCATTACTCGTCAAAGCGTTGATGATTTCTTCATCACTTTATACGTCCCATGCTTTTAAGCAATGTTAATTAAGGCCTCGAATCAATGATTAATTTTCTTTAAAGGAATGGTTGATATAGAGAAATCCTCTGGCCTGCAGTTTATTTATGGTGACAAGGGAGCAAAAACCACCACAGAGTTGTGACCACCAAAGCCAAATGAATTTGAGATAGCTGCATAAACAAGAAATTAAAAAACAAACCATTCGGTTAAAATAAGATACATAATTATTCCAATTCTAGAAGCCGTACAGCAAAAGTATGTTAACTGTTTGACAAGTTTGTTTGTGTAGTGTCGCTAGGTCGAATCAGTAATCAACGAGTATAGTAATATATTCAAGATTCTAAAAATATTTTACGTGGACCCAAAGAACCGAAACACGTACCAACGTTAACTTGATGCTGTTTCTTCACATTTGGAACGGTGTCGATTGTAACCTCAGGCTCCAAGTTCTACCAGAAAAAGTAACATGTGTCCACAAAATGCGTTAAGAGAAAACATTGTTGGTTCTTGGAAGAATTGAAGAAAATTTTCAAGGGCTGAGAAGGAGTACATCTTGGTTAAGGGTTGGATGCAACCAGCCAGTGGTGATTGCTTTGATGGTTGTTATAGCTTCCAATCCACCAGCTGCCCCAAGCCCATGTCCAATCACTGACTGAATCATGAAATAAAAGGAACGTAGGCGATTAAATTAACTCTCATTTAAGATCATGGTACATATATGATTAATGGGATGATTATGTATCTCACCTTAGTTCCATTCATCTTCATTTCAGATGTGTCCTTAAAGATCTTCTTAACTGCATTAACCTCAGCCAAATCCCCTGCCAGTGTTGATGTTGCATGAGCATTTACGTAGTTCACCTGTATGCAAATTGACATTTTACATAAATCTAGAAATGATTCGAATGAAATTTTTAAGATTTATCTAACCTCTTCAGGGGAAACTCCTGCATCTTCTAAACTCTTGGCTATGCAAGATGAAACTCCGAGGCCATCTGACCTTGGATCTGTCATGTGATAAGCATCACAAGTTACCGCGCCTCCCAGATACTCGGCAATTATGTTGGCTCCTCTTTTCATTGCATGCTCCAAGCTCTCCATAACCTGTTCAGTTTCACAAAGAGCAAAGTTAGCACAAACAATAAATGTCAAGAAAAAATAGGACGACCAATCAAGTACGTATATATATCCCGCAGAAAACAGAGGATTTTTGTTTTTTTTTTTTAATTTTAATTTTAATTTATGATTACCAACCAGTACGCCACAGCCCTCTCCCATAACAAAACCATCGCGATCTTTGTCCCAAGGTCTCGAAGCTCTTTGGGGGTCTTCATTCCTTTGGGACAGAGCTCGACAAGCAATAAACCCACCAACCCCAGTAGGTATAATTGCAGCCTCAGTCCCACCAGCGACCATGATATCTGCTTCACCTCTTCTGATGTGATTTGCCGCAGCGTAAAAGCAATAATTAGCAGTTGCACAAGCTGTTGAAATAGAATAGTTTGGTCCCATCAATCCGGTGTCTATGGCTAACAATGCTGAACCCATGTTGGTGATTGAATACGGTATGAAAAATGGAGTTATCTTTTTATATCCCTTTTGAATAAGAGCTTCCACTCCAGTGGTAAAAGATGTGAGGCCTCCCATGCCTGATCCCACTACAACTCCAATTCTTGTTCTGTCCATCTACACACATGGATGCAAAAATTAATTTAATTCTGATTAGTGCTAAGTCTAGAAAAATGAAAGGGGGAGGGGTTGCCGCTGCCACATTTTGCTACTTTAGACAATGTGACTGACTTACATTTTCGAGGACTTGAGGGCTGAGGCTGGCTTCATCCAGGGCTCTTCTGCCAGCAACCAAGCAGTACCTCCAGCAATCATCAAGCCGCCGGTCATTCTTTCCATCGATGTAGCCTTCGGAAGAAAAATCACGAATCTGGCCCCCAAATCGAACAGAGAAGCTTGAAGCATCAAATCTGTCAATTGGGCTAATTCCGCTCTCTCCCTCTAGAAGTTTGTTATAAAATTTATCAATGTCACTGCCAAATACTGATACAAGTCCCATTCCTGTAATGACAATTCTTTTTTTGGGATCTTTTTCCCTCTTGGGAGCTGAAGCTGTTGGGGAAGCCATAACCCTGATGGTTCTGCATTTTGGATCTGTGAGCGGATTGGAAACTAATTTAGAATCACATGAGTAGTCGTTACTCGCTGTACTATCCTAAAAGAAATAAATTATGGAACCATAAAGCTTTAACTAACATTGTGATCGCATTCACATCAATAAAACGCACATACATAGTTTATGTTTAATTCGTATGAGCCAAGCTATAAAGCTTCATACTCCTCATTTGGCCTTAGCAACAAATATTTCCAACCAATAACTGAAACGACCAAGAATGAAATATAAGTAATACCTGAAGAACAAATTAACCCACTTTGCTTAATTGTAGTAATACCAGCCGATGCAAATTGAAAGTTCTCCACTGGCCTAAGCCCACTGTAACGAGCTAGAGAAGCTCCATTGCCCTTCACTTGTCTGTTTCCAAAAACCACGCCGGAAGCAGAAGCTGTGCCAACAAAACTTGCCATTTACACGACTCTTTTAATCAATGCGGGTCTCTCTCTGTCTAACTAAACAGTTTATGATAACTGTGATACATATAGAAGAAAAAACTAAACTGCGAGCTTTGGGCTTGCAGTGAAAGAGGACATAACAATGAAAGCACTTCGTTGGTTTCGTTCAAGTTTTGTTCATTTTGGTAGGGGACAAATTTTGGCGATGGAAGCAAAATAAACGCAATGCACTTCCCCATTTTCTTCATTTCGTTTTAACCGCTTAACTACCCCTAACAACCAAAATTTCGGTAGATTATTGCTTCCTGTCTTGTCTTTTCCACGTGTCACTCTGTCTTTGCAATTGCACTGCCCACCGATGTTAATATCGCGTCTCCACGCTGCCTGGGGCCGGGGGACTCTTTCGCACTTAAATTTGAAATTAAAAGTCGCAAAAAATTGGTTCAATTCATAAATAAATTAGCTGCCTACAAAATTGGGGTTTGGTTGGGTGGTTTTCAATATAATTTTTCGATTGATCACCCAATTTCAAATCTTGAACTGCTGACAAAATTTTTTAATTTTGAAACTGAACCAGATTGTACAAAGCTATTTGAGACCAACAATATTGGTGCGATTTATTAGGCTTGTAATTGTAAATCAGAAATGGCTAACCATGGCATTTGGGTCTTGGCGATCTGGGCTGGGGTCAAATATGTGTGGCAGTTTGGTGGTCTTATATATGGGCCTATCTGGCATTGATCCATTTGGTTAAGACATATGGTTTAAGCTTTGGTGTGTGACTGGTCGTAGGTCTTTATCACAATAAATTTTAAAATATAATAGAGATAATATAATTAATTAATGTATTTATGATATGCATAAATAAAATTAATATAGCTATCACTTGTATGGTAGTTTTTTAAAATAAATATACATATGTCATAATATTATTTTAGGATTTCTCTCTATCAACAGTACTACTAGTAGCATTATTGTCACAAAAAATAAATTATAGGGGTTTAGAAAATTCTCCAGTAGCACCTTTTTATTCCTCCATTTTAATTTTAAAGAGATGAATTACGTTTGGTAGACCTAATCTAAATCTTTTTATTTGTTTATGTGTTTAACTGTCTCTTTGTCTTTGTTGTTCTCCTTTCAATTTGGTTCATTTTTAGAAGATTAGATTGAAGCCAGATAGAACCAAAACAATGGGTACGGAAAATTCTAATCTGATTTCAACTCAATTAAGGCAAAATGCCCACCTTAAAGTAGATAATTAAGCTGTCAAAAGCACACAACATGAGCAACTTTACATAATTAATCTCTCCAATACAATCATACAAATGGATGAGCCAAAACCCTCCATTCTTATTTATTAAACAATATTTATAAACGAAATAAGGAGTCTGACTTTCCCCTAACTAAGCCTTTGCCATTAGGCAATTCACTTGTTGCTGAATTGTATTAGCAACCAGGTCACCCCATATCCTCATATATGGTAACACGTCCAGTTACAAACACCCGCAATAAAATCATCGCCATTACCATCTGATGATGATAGACTATTTTCCTTTGAGCTTAATTCTGAATCAAGAATCAAGCATTAACGAGAGAGTTTCTTGATCCCTTAATCAAATCACATGCAGCTACCAGCGTGCATGTATTCGGGTTTTGGGAGTGTAAGATATGTGAAGTGGATTGCAATATTATCAAACAAATGTTGCCGAGCAGTTTAATTAATTAAGAAGATATAAGTAAGGAAAATGCTATTTGAACAGTAGTAAGATAGAAACGACAATACTGTGATGTGAACAGTACTGTCATTTTGTATGCTGCAGTATTGCTCTAGTATGAACCGTACCTATAATTTGTCTTCCTGCTATCTCGATACTGTTCAAATAACAGTGTTCCATTAGTAAATACTAAATAGAGTAAACGAAAGTCGACTGGCTCTAGGCTCTAGCTCTATTTGTTTTAGCTTTTTGACATAGTTTAGCTCTCAAAATTAGGCTATGCAAGTGTTGTTGTATAAAAATGATAATAAATCACTTTTATTTGACTAACTATAGTAGGGAATTAGATCTTTCATATCACAGCGGTCCACGGGGAGCCTGGAACATGTTTCTTTCTTCCAAGTTTTATGGTTAAGTAATTGAGCTGAGAGGCAATGAACGTGTTGAATGCGTTCGTACAAGCCAAGAAAGCCCCAGCAAACAGCAGCCAGCGGAACTTTTGAAAGTAAACTAAGGAATACGGAACCCACACCCACTCTAAAACTAAGGAATACGGAACCCGCACCCACTCACCATCCAACGGTCTGTGCTTCGGCTCTCTCCAGTCTGCCCTGGTATTATTATTACCCATGTCGATTATAAAGCATAACAACTGTTTTGTATTATCAATCTCTTGCCGGTTATGAATTGATGATTAGTTCAAAATCTGAGTAAGGAAAGAGATAACAGTCTTTTGGCCATCAGATGGTTAGTGGAAAGTGGTTTCAAAGATCATGTGGTGCCACAAATCTGAAGGCTTTGGGCTGCAACTTTCGTCATTTTTAATTGGCCGAAAATACAAAGCCCATAAGATTGCCCGGTGGGCTGCTTCAATGCCCCTTTTTTGTTTGATTTGGGTCCACAATGTCGGCCAATTCTTCTCATTGCGCCACGTTCCTCTCTGCTGCAAAGACTCGTTGGTTGAATTGGTTGCATCCATTGCACCTTTTAGAGAAATGGAAAATTTTATCGGATAAATAATGCTTTATTGTATAAAAAAATATTATCAGATAAATAATTAAGGCTTCGGATTCTAGTTTGAGCCCATAATAATGATTTGGTCCTTGAGCGTAATTATAACGTCAAAATCCACGTTTGATGCTGTAGATATAATTAGTACACATGTAACGTCCCAAAATCACATGCCAAAGGCGAGTCACAGACCCACAGTGCAAGATTTAATAATACGCGAAAAATTGGCACTTTCTCAAAAGCCTTAACTCTTAAGCCAAAAGCACAAAAGAGGAGCAGCCCTCGCGTGTGAACTCAAAACTCTCCAAGTCATCGAAGCTCCTAGAAGACCTTCTAGAAAGAGAACAAAAAATCAAAATCAAAATCGAAAGAGACATTTATAGATATAGGCCCTGGCTGAGTTAAATTTACAAAATAACCCTTTTATTATTTCTTTGTTTTCAATAATTAAAAATGGCCATTGCAACCGACTAATTTTGATGTTTCTAAGTAAACAACAACGAAAAGGACAACAATATTATTTATTATTTACTTACATGCTTTTATCAATTGTATATATTGATCTCTCATGAATCAGTTGCTTAATATATTATTGTTTATTTGTTTTTGTAAATTTAGGCTATTTTTGTAAACTTGTCCAGATCGAAGGCACAAACTTAGCTAGATCCACGGACTCAACTATCCACTTTCTGTCTCTGTCTCTCTCTCTCTCCTCTCTCCTCTTCCCCTTCCACCACGTCGCCTGCTCAAACCGCGTTTCTGCCGTCATCTCTCTCGTATTCGCTCAACGACAAATTCAAGTGATAATATTTTTTTGCAAAAGGAAAAATCAAAATTATATTAATTCTTATTAATCTTTGGTGACTTTCTACTTTGACAAATCCACACGCAATCGCAATGGTACTGATCGCGCTCTCTCTACTCACTTTCCCAGAAATTTCTTGATTGCTTAATCTATTCTACCCCTTATTTAAGCACACACGCGCACTCTCTCTCTTTCTCTCTTTCTTCCTCAGATTAGCATCAAACTTAAAGATCTGATTTTCCCCTGTTTTTGCTCTCTTTAAATAACCCTTTTTATATATTGGTGGAGACTAGGGATATATAAAAAAATCACATTCGTCCCGGATCGTATATAATTTTTCGGTGTTCTCCTGAATTTGATCGTGAATTTAGTGTCTGAGATGGAGAACAATCAGCAATCGTTTTGGCAATTCAGTGATCAACTGAGGGTGCAAGCGTCAAACTTGGCTAATCTGTCACTCAACGACTCGATTTGGAGCAACAATTATGTGTCGAAGAGGCCGGATGAAAGGAGGAACTTCGATATCAGAGTTGGTGGCGAAGTGAATGTGAATTCATTCACAAAAGGGTCTGATTTGAATGGCTTCAATGACGGTTACAAGAGTATGAGCAGCAACTACAACGATATTGGCCTAGGCCCTATCGGCCAGATCATGGGCACTGCCTCAGCCTCTCAAAAGAATGTTGGGGTCAACGGTGGATTCAACAAAGGGATTTATTCAAAGCCCGGTTATTTTGGTCTTCACACCATCAACAACAACAACAACAACAACAACAACATCAACAGTTATATGAATGTTAATTTGAAGGGGAATAAGAATAAGGAAGAGAAAGGGGGCAAGAAGAACAGCAACAAGAAGAATAATAACAAAGATGGTGACTATAATTCCGATAATAAGGAGACTAAGACTGCTGCTGACAAGAGGTTCAAGACTCTCCCACCTTCGGAGGCTTTGCCTAGAAACGAAACAATTGGTGGCTATATTTTTGTCTGTAACAATGATACCATGGCTGAGAATCTCAAAAGACAGCTCTTTGGTATGCATATCTTCTCCTTTCTCATTCCTTTCTTTTTTCTTTTTTTTTTTTCCAAAAATGTTTTTATGTTTGGGAGCAGTTTATTTTCTTCGTAGATCAGGTCATTATTTGGACTTAGGATCATCGATTTTTATTTTTCTAACTTTTGATTTTAATTGTTGTTTTTTATTTTTCAGGATTGCCACCACGTTACAGGGATTCAGTGAGAACTATAACCCCTGGCTTGCCCCTTTTCCTCTATAACTATTCCACCCACCAGCTGCATGGAATTTTTGAGGTTTGTAATTTCACTGTCTGTTTTTGTTTCTCAGAAAGCTGTGTTTGTTTAGTCAACATCCTGACGATCTTTCTGTTTAGGCTGCTAGCTTTGGAGGATCAAATATTGATCCTACAGCCTGGGAAGACAAGAAATGCCCTGGCGAATCACGATTCCCAGCTCAGGTAATTTTCATCTCTGTTTTATATTTGTAGCCTTAGAACATTTTTTATCGTTGTGGATTGCGAGATTAATGATTTGAGTATTGATGAAAACTTGTACATATTTTACCTCAGGTCCGGGTTGTTACTAGGAAAATCTGTGAACCGCTGGAAGAGGATTCCTTCAGGCCAATTCTCCATCACTATGATGGCCCCAAGTTCCGACTCGAACTAAATGTGCCTGAGGTAATTTGATATTAGTGTTAAGTCTAGTTTACACGTTTTGTTTCACTATGACGTCATATTTGATTCTAATTTGTCTTCTGGCTTGATTTTTAACAGGCAATTTCTCTCTTGGACATATTTGAAGAACAAGATCCTTGAGCAGTTGCTGCAATACGACCACACCGAAACAACAGCTTACAGATACAAGTACCAGTTAGTGAAGTTATAGCATAAAGTGATTTCACAAAACAAATAGCGAAAGAATTAAAGAGTTTGGGGCCTTGATTGTATTGATAGTTTAGAGAGAGTGTGTGAGGGTAGTATGATGTAAACTTTTTGTGAGGAGGCCGTTGCTGTTGGTTGGCCTTTTTGTTCTTCTGTTTGGCTTATACATACATAAATAAGTGCAAATTATAAAGTATTTATCTGAAGTTCCGGTATATACAGTTTTATTTGCATATGATGCATGCAATGCAAAATAAGTTGCTTCTGTTTTATGGTTTTGTGGATGTTACTCTGGACCCCTCTTAATTCGTAATCCCATTCGTTTGCAATTCATAATCCCATTTTATGTGATTCTGTTGAGCCCAATTTGTTTTGTCATGTGATGTGAGCTAAACGGTTTAGAACAAAGATCCCGTCCGTACACAGCAGGAGAGTAGTCTGTGGGGTACATTTGCCTTTGTTTTTTCATGTGAGACAGTAATATAAAAGTGCGAAAAGGTTAAAATGTATAAATCGTGTTATTTAAGTGTTTTAAGTTTTTAAAAATTTTATAATTTTAAAATTTTTTCATCGTTTTTTAAGTTTTTAAGTTTAACTTTAAAATTTTATGATTTTAAAGTTTTTTCAAAGATTTAAGATCCTTGATCAAAAAATTATTATTACGTCTCATATCTACATGAGAAGTCCGCATGCGCTGACGAAGAAAAGGGGAGAAGGAAAAATAAACTCAAGACAAAACCATCACAGAGGATTCGAAATTCTCAAAACCCAAAATGATTCATAGTCTGTTCAGTGCAATCCGATAGAAGCAAAAAGTTTGGGTGGTTGAGAATATCATGTAAAGCCACATCACCAATTAAAGGTGGGAAGTACACTAAATTAGTATTTGAGAGTGGTTAGGATTTCAGCCACTGACCATTTGAACTTGAAATCCAAGGCAACAAGTGGGTGTTGTGCCATCATCTTTCTCAAAAAGTCTTTTACCTACCGCATACATATCTTTGAGAATGCTAACTTTTTAGTTCTGGGGACTGCTTCAAAGTCTAGGGTAGCGTAGCGTTGTGATGATAAATTGTAAATAATGTATTGCACCAGTTTCACCATCTGTTGCCCACTTTGTTAGTATCATTGACTTGCTCAAGTCGTGTGTACAAAGCAAAGAGATTAATGGTTCTGAGAGGCGATTGATTGGAATTGTTCAAGGTGGAATTAGTTGACAGGGGGTAGTCCTAAGCAGTCTTGCTGCGTTAATTGGCTTACCACTTCAAAATAAGTCGAGGGTTCCAAATTAATCGCTCATCCATTATGAGCAATGGATAAATTAGGATTGATCTGTTCAAAAATTTGTAAACCGAACTTAAACATTGAACTAATATCAGAACTCAAAATGCCCGCCCCTCCGAGTATTGACATTCTTCTTTCTTACTCTTCGTGGGATTAAAAGAAAAGGCAAAGGCAATCGCGCGATAACACATTGATTTCTTAATAAAAGAACGACACTGATTATCCAAGCATCGCCAAATATCTCATGGCTATCACTCATCGTCTTTGTTCTCTTCATTTTATTTCACAACACACCAAGCTAAATGCAACGGAGTGTTGAAACTTAAGTGGGAATAAAGTAGTTAGTAATACAAAATTAGGCGAAAGGAAATATCTCCCAAGAAAACTCGTCCCAAGAAATTATCAAGAGTGTTTGGCGGTTCAAACTTAAGTGGGAATAAATCTCCTGAATTTTTCTTCATGTGCATGTTCAGTTGGGCAGAGGAGGGAAGAGGGAGAGGAAACTAATTAGAAATTATCTTCCCTTTTCATTTTTTGTTGGCAATAAAATGATGGAATTCAATTTTTAGAGGATTTTATATTAGGTGAAAGTAAATATCGTCAGGGAAAACTGGTGGCGTATTGTTGAAAATTCCGATTAAAGGTATTGGATTCTTCTAAACATAATTATCTCCTGCAAACTGTTGGCAAGCTATAAGGCTAAACTAGTGCTCCAGATGAATAGATCTAAGTCCAGAGTCCTTGGTTATCGGTGGCGATGGTGCCGGTGAGCTATTTGAAATCTCATATGTAAGTAAAGTTTCAAATTAGCGAAATAATAAAAATTGACTGATTAATTATTTGCATTAAACAATGGTTTGTTGAGAAACAAAATTAAAAATAATGTACTTAATTAAATATTAAAATTTTAGTAATAAAAATATTATGAGTCAAGGTTCAAATTATCCAAAGAAAGAACAATGGAAATTAAACTCTTCTTCCTCTCTCCTTTTCTCTCGTCCTCAACACTTACAAGCTGAATCATACGATGAATGAGCTCCCTGTTCAGGGAAATTTCTGCAAAGAATTCAAGAAAAATCTTAATAGATTTATATAAATAAAATGTTAATTATTTTACGACACCCAAGGGTCCATAGCTCAGTGGTAGAGCAATTGACTGCAGATCAATAGGTCACCGGTTCGAACCCGGTTGGGCCCTTACTGAAATATATAGTTAATTATTCATTTTGTTTAGGCTTTGTTTTTTTTAAGAATATGTATTGTTGGACTAACAAAATTCAAAATTAGTTAGCATTAGTGTAATCTATGTAACTTTGTACTTTTTGTATTTTAATATTAACACGCAATTCAATCTTACTTTTTCATCTTATTCTCATTTTTTTCACTAAAAAGTTACTAGATTAATAAAAAAAATTACAAAAATCGTTTCAAACTCAAGCTTAACCAATGAGTGAAATCAAGAAGTCAAAATTGTATTAATTTATTCCAATAATAAATGACAACGGGGATTACTGTTAATATGTATTGTTAAAGATTAAATAATTAAATTAACATATGTATACCTGCATATTTAATTCATTTATTTTGTTGCTGATTTTGAAAGTATTTATCATTTAATTAAAAACACAATCACAACCATGAACTTACATTACATACAGATTACCAGTAGTTTTAAAAATTATCGGTTAACTATTAAATAATTAGTTATTTATTTACCAAATTTAACCGATGATGGAGATTCCATGATTAATGCTGTGAACTAAAAACATCCTCGTATGAAGTAATGCACTTAGAAATCCACACGCTGTAATAAAACAATCGGGCATCAACAACATTAATTAAGAAGAGCAAGCAGGACAATGAACCAAGCCGTTCTCGTTACAGACATCGCACCCCTGCTTGTCCCCATTCACCGAGACCACCTTACAACTTCCCCCGCAATCAAAACACGGCACAAACCTCGCACCCCCACAACCTCCGCACGCTTGCCTCCCTATCCCCATCTCCACGCGTGCGGAACGCAGCATCCTCCCGAGTTTGCCAGACTCGTTCAACTCTGTCAACTCATCAGCGCCACCCACGTACCTCCCCTTGATAAAAACCCTAGGCACACTCACAGTCTCGCTGCCCAACAAATCCTTCAGCTCGTTCAAGAACTGCCCATGCAGCGACACGTCACGCTCGTCAGTCACCACGCGGTTCCCTTCGAATATGCCCCTCACACGATTGCAGTCCTCGTACGTGCGTCGTACTCCCCTCAACGACGTCGTGTAAATCACGACCCCATCCGAACCACCCGGCGGACACTTTTCGGGAAAATCACTCAACGGGTCTCGTATGAGCTTCTCGTTTTTCGCTTGCTTGCCTTCTTTTTCCCTCTCCATTCTGTCTCGCACAATGAATATATTCTCCTTCACAGGCTTAAACCCTCCGCCTTCTGTGTGATGATCGGCTCGTGATCCCACGGGCTCAGTTTCTCTCAATTCTTTTGCTGGCTTTGCAGATGAATTAGATGATGGTTGCAGCAGCTTCTTGTCTAGCTCTTCAAGCGTGTGGAAAGACGCGCTCTTACGTGGCGTTATGTTTTGCTTCTGCGTTGTTGGCGACGCGGCAGAGACGCTCTTACTACTAATTCTTGGCTTCAAGTCTTGGAGGACTTTGCTAACTTCGTCCCATGAGTGAGAGTGAGGGGCATCAGTTTCGAACTTGCTAAGCTTCTCGAGTATCGGGGCCGGGACGTGCGTGGGCTTTTCCTGTTGTTCTTGAGATGTATTATTGTTGTCTGACGTCAGCCATGGCTCTTGTACTGCGTTGATATCGAAGACGGCGAAGCTCGCCGGACCCGGACGGTAAATGTCAACGGTGGCCTCAATTCTTTTTGAGGAAGCGCAGCCCATTTTGTGCAACAGCAGCAGCAGTAGCAGTAGCTGTTTGATAGGTAATTTTGAATTTTCAGCTCATGCGATGCGTAGTTGATCTTGAGGCTTATATGAAGGTTTTGTATCTGCAATGCCAATGCACTACGGCCACATGCCGGCCATGGCCCATGGAGCCAACGTTTATCTAGTTGTAGAATTATGGATGTTAATATAAGCCTTAGGATGATGTGTGGTGCGTGGAGTGGCCAGGTGGGATTGAGTGCCTTTTAGAGTTTAGAAAATAGGAGAAATTAGAATACTGAGCGGCTGCTGCTGCTTTTGGGGATTGCAGGGCTTTTTCGTGTAATTTAATTAGACATTTGGCGCAGAAGACAAAATTGATTTTTGTGGACTGCGGAGTATGCTTTTGTGTGGACTACGTACGCTTATTAATGCCCAAAAAAATGATTTTTCGGCATTAATAAATTAATAATAATCATGAGTACACTCTTATCATTTTCCTACTTTGCCCTCACTTCACCACCGCACACGCCAGTGGTATTTGGTAGCGTTATGGGGAATTAAGAACGGATATTATGGGTGGGTTTGGTTTAGCACACGCAGTCCAAAAAAATCCTGTGTTGAGGGTCAACGGGTATTTTGGGTGGGCTTGGTTTAGCACACGCAGTCCAAAATCAGGTATTACATTTGGTGAAGCTCTCAAAGCAGCTATTGGATTAGCTTGCCTCAGCCCAGCCCAGTTAACATTGTAATTTGCCTGGCAAAGCAGTTTAGCTCGTCGGGGAAGTAGGCACTTTTTGCCGTGCTGTTTAGTGACTAGCAATAATAGTTCATCACATTCACATTGACTAGTTCTTCATTTCAATTACCTTCCGTTCTCGGTTTTACTTAACGAACAACAACACAAGTAGTGACTGGTCAGGGCTTTGAGTCCCAGCAAATGCTGAAACTCTATTCCTTTCTTAATTTCAACATTAGATAGAGATAGTCACTATAATGGATTTGATTCCAAGTTGTTTCAATAAATATCTGACTATATATTTCGGTTATAAAAAGGAGAAACTACACAGCTGTATAACATGTACAATTTTCGCTTGCTGAGTTGCTTCACAAAATTTTGAAAAAAATAAAACAAAAGTACTTTTTGTCGCGGGGTTTTTGATGCCTACAAGCTTTACGAGGGAATCCGGCGCATTTGATAAATGCAGGTCCCCTAGCCCTAGCCCCTGACATTTGAAAATGGCTCTGCTTCTAATATGTCGTTTCTTGGTATTTTTAATCGACCAAGCTACCACTTTATTCTATTCCATTGCCTTGGATCGATCATTCTCAATCTTTTCTTAAATAATCCTTGCAACGGTCTAGTATCACATGGCACCGATTATTATTTTTGAGAAATACAAAGACTTTGTTATTTCTGACACACCGCAATTGTCTCTCCACCATTTTCATTTTTTATTTTTCCAAGATTCCACAGTTTAAATGCAACTAATGAAGAGCTTGAAGCATCAATGTGCAAGATTTTGCAATGGGTAATTGCTCTCTCAAAGGGATAGTTGACACTGACGACTGTCCAAATTTCATCCGAGTTTTAACGGATTCCGGGAGGATACTGGAATTCACGAGTCCCAAATTAGCTCGAGAAGTCCTGGAGAATTATCCAGGCTATGGCATTTTTCCTCGAGGCCGGGCTTCATCACCTTTAGCTGATCATGAAAGTTTAGTCAGTGGCCTTTTTTACTATCTGCTTCCCCTGGACAAGGATCATAAGCCTTGTGATGATGTGGTCAGACTCAGAAAGCAAGAGGAGCGACACAGGAAGCTGGAGGCGGAGTGCATGGGACTAATGGAGCCACCAAAGATGTCATCTGCCGATTTTGTTGAGAATTTAGCAACTGGGTCAGCTCTTGAAGTTCTGCCATCGCATGGGGATGGAGTTTGGAAAGTGAAGTTGGTGATTAACACTAAGCAGTTGGAGGAGATTCTGTCGGAACAAGTTAATACCGAGGCATTGATTGAGAAAATGAGAATGGCTGCAAGCTCAGCAGCTAGCCTCACTCCGAGGAGAACCAAAAGCTCTTGGGTTGTGGGTTGGAAGCCAGCTCTATCCAATGTACTCAAGGCCCCCATCATTGTTAATGAGAAAATGAGGCAAAGTTAGTTTCCCGATAATTGGAATATGGGAAATGATGTTTGCCCCGGGGTCAAGCCCCGGGTCAAACCCCGAAACGGCTTGACGAAGCCGTTTCGGTACTCAATTTTTTTTTGTTTTTATTTACTGTAGACGACGTCGTTTGGCTTTGCAATCCAACTGTTTCGCAGTTTGGCTTAGTAATTCGCAACCCAGCTGCTGTAAACGACTTCTTCCTCTTCGTTCTCTTCAAAGATAAATTTCTGGGTTTATGAAACACGGCTTTGCAATCCAACTGCTTCGCCGTTTGGCTTAGTAATTTGCAACCCAGCTGCTGTAAACGACTTCTTCCTCTTCGTTCTCTTCAAAGATAAATTTCTGCATTTATGAAACGGCGTTTGGCTTAGCAATTTGCAACCCAACTGCTGTAAACGTCTTCATTTCGCATCCATAACCCAACTACAATACGATGTGACTTAGATCAAGCAAAAGCAGAAGCTTTAACTTAAACGAGTTTCGGCATTGTCCTTCAAAGACAAATTTTGGCATTTACAGTGGTTGGGAAGATTTTCGTGGCTTGATCTATGCAAAATCCTATCGCTTATTTGGATTAGACAACAGTTTATGGTTGTGTGGTGAAATGAAGAGAACGAAGAGGAAGAAGCAGTTGGATTTTTTTCAAACAAATACTCCTAAGCGAAACGACATCGTTTTAAATCAAATAAAAACAAAAAAATTAATATATGAAACGGCGTCGTTTAAGACCGTTTCGGGGTTTGACCCAAGATTTGACCCCGGGCACCGTTGTAATATTAGTTGGGGGGATCATTATCATTCCTGCTCTTTCGTTTTGTTAGAATACTTTTGTGTCCAAGCTTCATGTACATAGATTGGAAGAAAAATGGAGATCGTCATGATTGATCAAATGTGTAGTATCCTTATGGGAAAATTTGATGACTTGTTTGATTTATGATGCATAAACCTGTTAAGCAAAACACCGAAGTATTTCCATGTCTAACATCGAACTAATAACACACCATTTTTTAAGTCTTAATTTTACATGCCAGCATTGATTAGAAATCCACATCAGTTGTGACAGGTGGTATGCTGCCACTCAACAATAGAGTGGTTGATCAAAAACATCTCCCACCACAAAAAAGATCCATAAGGAGCCCCAAAAACTAGAGTCAAATCCCTTAATTACAACTATCCAGCAGACCTCAAGATTCAAAAAGTACACATTCAAATTACAAGTCTCCGCATGATCTCTCACATGATCCGTGACTGCATCTTCTTGACAGCTGTGTCTATGGCAGGTACATTCTTCTTGAGGGCTGACCATTGTTCCTCGGTCAATGATATTCCTGAAAATACAGCAGTACAAGTCTTATAAGTTGAAACATAATTGCACGCTATTACATCGATACAAAACCTCGGTTTTTTCATTATTCACCAAGCAACCACACATTACCCAGATAACAAAATAATTTAACCCTGAATATAGATTGCAGTACTACATCAAACGTGAACGAGACAACGGTCACCTCATCTAGCAGTGCACTTGAAGTAGGCACAATTACAGGATACTTATATCTTAGATTCAGTAATCACAAAATGCCTTAAAAATTATAGTTTAAAGTTGAAATTATATGTTAGATAGCATTTTAGAACAATATATTTTGTCCAGAAATCAATAGTTTACTATAAAGCTTAACAGGAGCTTAAGCTAAGTCATCCCAAGTAATATGGAATGCAGACAAGAACCTGTGTTTTGCACTTGAGGATAGGAAATGTATTACTTAGAATTTTGCAAAAGATTGGAATTAACATAGCCAGTGAAAATTCCAAGTTGATTATTTATTATCTCTTATCTTTCTCAGCCACCATACGGAGAGCAGAGAGAAAAACCAAAAAAGCATAAAGAAAGTACTGGGAGAAAAAACAAAAACAGTTTCCAGCACATGTATTTAACAGATTGTTATGGGAGAAAAGGGAGCTACGTTATTTAACTCACAGGAATTTATTAATAACTGCAACAGATGTTACTGTCAACAACTTAACAAGATTTAGGAAAGTCAAACTGGACATGAGCAACCCATCACATTCTTTATATATCATTATTATAAGAATCCCATAAGAGTCCACAAGAAAATCGTAAAAACAATTAAACTAAGGCAACAGAAAGAAATCAGCAATCAGATAACGAGCCATGGTATGAAGAAATCAGCCGTTAGTCGCGGAGACCACAGTGGCCTTCACAGGTTTGCCATACTCAAACTCTCCAACAACTAAAGACCCATTTCAGCACAGAGCAACCATTCAGTCTTATTCACTCCACAAAATCCTGGAACAAAGAGTATCGTTCCTAATTGGACAATGAGCATGCATTATGTCAACTTGAATGCAGATAATAGGTTTCACAAGTTTACAAAAAGAATGGATCAAGACCCAACAGCACACAAACATTTTTCCATTCAACTTTCTCCTCAACATGTAAAGCTAAAATCTGTTAACAAGTGGCAACAAATTCACACATATAAACTCCATATAACCTCTGGACTAGGCAATCCACATCAATGAACTCTATTATCATTTAGAATATCCCACTGTGGGCAATGCCATAAATAACCTAAATTAGATTTATATTTTCATTTTAACCATAACAAAGCCATCAAAATACAGTTTGCATGACAACTTAACCCACAATTTTTCCTGAAAAAGAAAAAAGCAAAGCAACAAATAATCTACAAAGGACAAACCTTTAGAAGAAGGAAGTTCTTTGCCGCCTTTTGTATAATATTCCCGTATCGAAACCAAAGTCTTGCCTTTAAAATCTTGAATCGTCACCCTCCTCTTCTTATTCAGCTACAGAAAGAATACACACAATTACACACAAAAGAAACAAATTTTATTAAAACCCAGAAAAGAAATAGAAACTTTTTATGTGTTTTATAAAGAAAAAACCAACTTGGCAAATAATGAGATTCCCATCGTCATCATACTCAGCGTTATCATTTTTAACTGCTTCGTTTTCCTCTTCCTCTTCCTCTTCCTCTTCTTGTTCTTCTTTGGACTTTTGATCTTGTTCTTCGAGGAAGGTAGTGACTACGTGTCTAACAAAAGCCTTGTACTCTGGTTGTGAGAGATCGAGTCCCATCTTTTCTGAAGCCTGTTTCCGAATTTGAAACTCTGTCGTTCCGTTCATGTCCGATTTGTCCAGGATTTCTCGGACGGTGTCTTCAATTTTGGTTTTCGTTTCTGCTTTCATTTTTGCTTCTGTCTTCTGGTTCTCCCTCCAGTCTCCAAGAGAAATTTTGGGTTAGTGAGCACAGTTGGTGACTTGTTAATACTTTTACTAAGGTGAAAAAGGGGCTATTCGCTGAGGCAAGCTGTATTGTAAGCCTTGGACGTGTCAATGATACGAGAGGGAGACATATCCAACTTCACCCATGAATTGTAGTAAAAGTATACTTGTGCCCTCACACTTGGTAGAATTGATAATTTGGTCCAAATTTAGCGCTAGAAAAATCTTACGCTCTCTGTCGCACAAATCAAAACTCCCATTCATTGCTTGCTGACAATTTTAATTTGATCAAATTACTTAAAATCATTTTATCACACGTCAGAAACATGGTCAGTGGTTGACGAGTAGAGTCGTGCTACTTAGCTAGCAGCATAGTGCTGCCGTTTCTCTCATGCTTCTCTCGTGCTTCTAGCCATTAAGCATTTTCCGAACGAGTAGATGCCAAACTAGCATCTGATGAAGTTCAACTTTTGACAAACACCCACAATTTCATCATCCAGCGCTGAGTTTGTACGTCAAATTTTATGAACCAAAAAAGTATAGGTAATTTTCCAGAGAAAAATGAAAAATCGGCAAGCAATCACACATCAAGTCTATTTTCTACGGTGGCAAAAAATATCGCCCTCCAACTGAAGATCACCTCTTAAATTTTCTTCCACCTCGGCTCTTGCTGCAAAAGTTTTGATGTATTAGACACAAATATAAACCCAGAAGCATTCAAGCAATGCTTACCATTTAAGTGTAATCATTCTGACAATAAAGTGGCCGAGAAAATAGTTATTCAAATGAAATTATAAGAAATAAATTACCTTGGATCAACATTCTCACTGCCAGAACTCACAGGAGCTCTCTTTCCCCCCCTTCCAAAGGCAACTTCATCCATGGTTTGCCCCTGTCGCCTGTACCTACCACCAGATGCCAAAAATCCAGGACAAGGCCGGTATGCCTTTATCGGCCACCATCCAAACCCTGGGACTGTTGCAATCCCACCTTGAATACTGCCCTCACCATTGCATCCTTTCTCCAGCTCCTCTTTCCCACACACCTTACAACCCCTGCTGGAAAATTTGTTGACAGCATTGGAAATTCAACATATATTGTTCTTATTCTTATATATTCTTGCAGGAATCACTAATCTCAGAGATATAATTATTCTCATCCGAGTTTTGTATGCGGGAAACGTTTTACACGTAAATGAACATGTCTATATCTTTAATGTCCCCA
Source organism: Murraya paniculata (assembly GCA_030449075.1). Classification (NCBI taxonomy): domain Eukaryota; kingdom Viridiplantae; phylum Streptophyta; class Magnoliopsida; order Sapindales; family Rutaceae; genus Murraya; species Murraya paniculata. The sequence continues at coordinate 1,542,747 of JAEVFN010000035.1, read as the reverse complement.
AAAAAGGTACTAAACCTCTTCACAAATGACTTGCAAGAGTCAACTATCAAGGAATAAGAGAATGTCAATCTTAGTTTCTAAGATTGAAGGAGCGCGTGCGAAGGTTCTTATATATATGCTAGAGATAATCCGATGTATTTATATAGAAGTACATGAGTAACTTAAAAATCAATACTGCCAAATGATTAAAGGTTTTAGTAGTTTTGCACTAATCAATTCAGACCCTTAATTGCTTAACTTGCAAATGTAGAATTGAAGGCCTTGTTTCCACTAAACTGGTTTCTTTTAGTATTGATCAAATTGGAACAATTCAGGTTTTCAGTCCTTCTCGCAAGTTTTCAAAGAAAAATTAAAATTCGAGCTATAGTTTTGCATGTGGCATGGGAATGGAATAATGAAAGATGCAACTGCCAGTCACAACACCATACTATCTCTTGGCTCGAATATCTGGGCAACCAAAAGCCGAACATATTTTATATAAATTGCTCCAAATTGTCCATAATCTGGGTAAGCAGGAAATTAGGCACAGAAGATGATATTTACCTGAAGCCGGCCTTGTCAGCTCCTTCAGTAGCAGCTGCATCAGGTGGTGGAGGAGAGGGCACATCTTCCCCAACAGAAACTGAAGTAGCAGCAGAACAAAGAAGAACTGTAGGCTTTTTACTGTAAGCGTATTTTACAGAAGTTACTGCGAGCGAGCGACGAAATATTAAGTAGCTACTGATAGTGGAAGAACGTTGGGAGACAGGAATTTCATGACGAGTCGCTGCTGGCAACGAGAGAAGGGCAGCTGCCATTCTTTATCTGCGCTCACTTTTCGTTCCCGTTGAGTGTGTGCAAAATGGATAACGCTCGATTGTTCACAAATGAAAGGTCACGGAAAAGAGACATCTGTTCGCGCGAGGTTCCACCGAGATTTGAACTCGGGTTACTGGATTCAGAGTCCAATGTCCTGACCACTAGACCATGGAACCATTTATTATTTGTTGTTTTAGTTAGTTTCCTTTATATAAAATATTACACTGTTTTAGAACCCCACCAAACTCTGCAGGACTAGGTACCGTTCGGCCGCCCAGCCGCTATCGAATTATCTGTCTAACCGGGGAAACATAAAAGGCTTATCATATTGCCGAAGATAAATTACAGCCACTTGATAAAATGAAAGGAATCCCATAAGACCAGTGATGAGATATCGCCTGGATTTTTGCTGCAAATGCAGCCCATCCCCGAATCTGACTGCCTCGCATACAATCATACACAAAAACTACATGAAGCAGTATTATTACAATAGAAGCAGCTTAATGAGCACACACCACTTTACAGAATTCTCTTGCTGGTTCAATAGCTATTATAACTGATCCCCATCCGAAACAACAGAGAGCAAAATCTTGTCCACAGAATAGCCATTAAATTTCTGTAAACCCATTTAATTCAAAGTGACCAGATATTTCCTTCCACGATCATGCAACTAAGAAATTACAAGACGAATTAAATAAAAGAAATTTGAAAAGTAAAGAAAAGAAAATGGAACAAAATGGACCTTTTTACCAGAAAACAATCAAAAATGAGGTTGGAAAAGCTCAAATGGGCCTTCCAGTGAAATCACAGAGAAACTTCGAGCAACGCAGCTTGCTCGTGCTAATAAATATCACTATTTCTGTATCTAGTATAATCAAACGTTAAAATTGCTTTTATCTCATTTTTCTCTTTAACCATGCACAACCTGTTGCTCTACCTCTCCATCAACGAGCATCACAGAGCTGTGATGATGCACCATGTACCACCGCCCATTATGGAACTCGAATACATTAGTCATGTTAAATGGTCCAGTGTCAATGTCAATGTAGGTTTTCATGGTAACCCAAGCAACATCTGGCAGCACCCGAGCCCGTACATCCTGAACCTGAAAGTCAACCCCTTGTTCCCAATTGAAAGCAATCTGCCAACTCTGAATCACAGAGTTATACCTGTAGCCAAAGAAATTCTTTTCAAGGGAAAAAATGGAAAAAGAAAATAATAGAAAACAGAAACAAGATGACTCAGTAAATCATGAAAACAATATATAATTGAAACCCTCGGAAGCACAATTGCACCAGCAGACAACATTAAGTTTTCAACAATTTTTCAAGAAAAATAAACTGCATAAACCATACATTTCTTAGAAGTGGGGAAGGGACGAGAAAATCGCTGGAACTTGTAAAACAGTTAGAAAGGTGGATGGAAATTTTGGGCATTATCAAAGGAAAACCTTCCTATAAGATCATTTATCACAGAAGAGACAGACTGTACAATCAAAAACATCAGCATATTATAACAGGCACTCAATGATGCAAGAGGGCTTCCCTATCAAAACAGTGTAACAGATCTTTCCTAACAAAAAGCGTAAACTCTCTACTTAATTAACAATCTGGCCATGCATGCTAAGATTACAACCTCAACCTATACATACATCTTCAAAAAAAAATAAAAAAATAAAAAACCCAATTTCCAAAAAGTTTAAGAATTCCCACAATTTTCCTCTTGCGATAAACATTCAATTCTCAACAATACCTAACCATAGATGATCCCTCTAGAAGAGTGGGATTATAACAATACCAATCTTTCTAGTTACTTCGTTCTCTATTTCTATTTGAGAGAATCCTTACGAAAAATTTTTAGTTTCCCCCCACCTACTTAGAATGTGCATAAGTTTACACGTATGTATAGTTATCATACATATAAAGTTTCACTGTTTATAACATAAACAGGTAGCCATCATCACGGTATCACCATTGTATATCTATATATCCAAAACAATCAGCATCAGTTGAGCATGCCGCAACAAGTTATGAATGAACCAGAGCATGAACTTAATGTAATGCCGCTGAGCCACATTTCCTAAAACCAAATAGAAGGAATCATACCCTGAAAAGAGCTCTCCTGATGCATGAATACACTTCACATAATCCGCATTAAGCCAAAAACGACTCATTGCTGGAAGAGACCTTTCTCTGATGATGTTGAAAAATTCTGCATTTACATTCACAACAGCTCTTGTAGCTGCATAGTAAGCCTTCCACCCATTAACTGGAATCACGCTATCTTGCTCCAAAGTAAAATCCTAACAAGAAGAAAATTTATGCACGCCCAGAGTCCAAAAGTCATCAGAATGGTGCAGTTTGTACAGAGAGTCCAGCAAAGTTTTTGTCTATTAGCAATTTCTGCTTCGGATTTTAACAAAATGCAGGTATACAATTTACACAAGTTTGAAATGATATTAAAAGCAACAATTGCAATTATGATTCAAACAAAAAAATAAAAACTATAGTTAAATTACCTTATGATAAAGAGCTTTCCAGGCGTTATCATCATTGGCAGCTTTTCTCATCAACGAATTGGTCATCGAAAGCCTGCACAAACTTGGATAATCCAAATAACTAAGAGCGTGAGTCGTAATCTCGGGCACTAACTGCTCCATCATCGACGCGCCGCTCCCACACTCCGCAACCATAGCCGCCGCCGCCGCCGCCGTCGCGGCGTGTCTCCCCACCTCCAACATCTCCCGCTCGGCTGCACTTGCCGCCGCAGCCCCGTTGCAGGAACACGTGCAGTTGCAAGAGTTTTTCCTTGTCGTTGCTGACGTGGCAGAGGTTGCTCCGTCCGATGGTTTTGCCGATTTCGTTGATCGGGCAGTGAGGACAGCGAGGAGGAGAGAGAAAATCGTGAAAATCGCGGCTACGAGAAATTGAGACGAGAAAAAAGCAGAGGTGATAATCTCCATTCATAAGACATAAGAGCTACTAAGAACATGAAACCCTAGTATTTTTCTTTTATGCGGGCACCAAAAAAAAAATTGTAAAAGTTGTTGTGTTTCTCTTTTCTTTAAAAGAAAATTGTGTTTTGTAATAGTTTTGGGAAAAAAAACAAAAAAAAACCTAAAATTGTTGCGATAAATGACTTAGCAGTTGCAGAGAGGGGAAGGTTTGTAACTCGTGGCTCGTAACTGACACTGAAGAAAGTCGAACGTGTGAGCTCTGGTTAAAGATTAAAAAAAAAGTCACAGCCTTTGAGGATAATAAGGTAATTGTAATCCGAACTGTGTCGTTTCGATCTCGGGAGGGAAAGTATTTAAAGTTGCCTTTGCCTACCCTGAATCAAGATTACAGAAATTAGTATGAAATGGAATCGTAATATACTAGAATTATAATGAGAAATAAAATTAGAATAAATTATTTATTTAAATTGTAAAAATTAAAATCTGTATTATTATTAATGGGTTTACTTTATTGTATAGCTGGAATGAATTGGTGTAAGTTATAAGAATGTCATTAGTTAAAATCATATATTTTTCACTAGCAAAACAAATAGGTAAATATTTTTAGAGGAAATATATGCATGTTTATTATAATATTAAGTATAAGAACATAATTTTTTAGAATAAACTAGTTGTTATTATTATTATTATTATTTAAATAGTGTAAAGAATATTTATTTTTTAAGGGTTAAATGTCAATTTATTCTCTATTCTTATTCCCTTATTTTCATTCCCACCTCGCCATGGGAATGAGATTCCTATTCCGGGTTTCATCCAAAATTCATTTGTTTTTAGTAGGTAAATACAATGAATTATTTTAATTCTCCAATTCAAGAAATGAACATACCCTAAGTGATAATAGGAAGTTATAGATATTTTATTTAGAATTAATCAACGTAATTATATGTCCTATCGTGTTTGTTGAACGTGATAAATATACCGTTCTATTTACCAAAATTTTTGTTATTTTATATGATATTTTTTTTTGACATATGGATAATTAATTAGCGGGTACGTTTTTCATATTCATGTGAAAATGAGGGAATATACAAGAGTTTTATCATTTAAATTTGAGTAAAATCACGGCCACAAATTTTTATAAATTATTTGTACAAAACTAATGTTTCATAACATAATTCATTGAATGAAATCAATATATGATGCATATAATTTATTTCTACCATTTTATACATAATTTATTTCTATCATTTTATATCTTTATTTAACTAATCATAACTTTTAAGAGAAACGCCACCTATACACTGAAAACTTATTTTAATATATGGACGGGACTCCTATCATTTTAAGAGGGAAAATGATGTCTTGCAAAACTTTGCACAAAACCTTTTTCCCTAAAGAGTGGATATAAATATGCCACTTTTGTCAGTATATTTAGTTTGTTTGGGACATGGAACGTCTCATCAAATACATCATCAATGCTAGCTATTGGAGAGTGAAGTCACTTCATAGAGAGGTTAGCCATGCCAAATTGTGATTAAAATTCTCTTTTTAAGGTAACAAATTGATAATGAATTTGTACTCCTACGGAAACGATTTCAGTACAGTGCCGGTAACGATTACCGATCAAAAATTTATTCCTCCTACTTGGATTCCTACAAAGAAAAGCAAAATTCACGTTTTCTAGAACAGCGGCAGCAGGTTCGCTGGAATAGAGATTAGAGGCAGGCTACACAATTAAAGAGGCTAAAAGCAACAGCCAAAGAAGGATCTGAGAATTCTAAAGCTACAGGAGGAGATAGACTAGCTAGCCAGAAAGCAAGGTAACAAAAATTGTCATACTGCTGCTAAGAAGTATCAGAACCCACCCTCTATTTGTTCTGCGCACTTTGCTACATTGTGAGGCTCTCAAAAATGTTGAAAGTCGAGCTGAAACTAGCTTGAAAATTGCAAAGCAAGCGAAGAAGAGACTCACTGATAGCACAGCAAGTTCTTTACTCTCTAAATTTGCTTGATCACTTGATACCTTTTCAACATCGATTCTGCGGTAGAGGGAGCGAAGGGAAAAAGGGATGTCAAAAGAATTAAAAAGCAATGCATACAGCGTGAGAGTAACAAACAGAAACATGGTAAAATGGTAATTAAGAGGTAGCTGCACGGCTATTCCAATCCAGCAGAAAGGATCGTTTTATTTTCCGAGTGAGTGTTTCTTTGCACGTGCACCATGCATTATACAAAATTCTCAATGGATATTAAGATTTTGATTAGCTTAAAACTACAAAATGAAAGAAGTTAAAATCTGTAGTAGTCCCTAGTCTAATATTCACTATTAAAATCTCATAACAATCGAGTACCCTCTGAGCCCAGCCACCTCTTGGATAAACCGGATCACATGAAACAATCTTAGTATTGTTGAATGAGATATATGTGATGCTGCTGCATATGTTGGAATTTTACACAAATTGCAATAAAAGAGTTAGGCGTAAGGCTGAATCGAATTAAGTTGAGTTTAGGCAAGCTTTGTTTGTTATATAATCCAAATGTCTAAATCTGGCACAATGACTGAACCAAAGCATCTAGGGAAATTAATCCATGACGAGATCAGAAAAATGCAACATTTTTGTATCGCATTAGTAAAGAAACTCTGATGAAGAGATGTTTCTAACCTCAACATGCTATTTTCTTTGATCAATTCATTCACACGAAATGAGACAACAGCTTTCCATGACTCAAGGTCTGACAACCCTTTTTCCTGAAGAAAAAGAAACAAAAGCGGATACCAAATGATTAGGTGGCATGGTACCAAAAGTGGGAGGGGGAAGAGATGCATTAGCACAATACCATGGTCTCCCTCCACTTCACAAGTTCTTCAAGTTCCAGTTTGCTTTTCTCCAAAAGCAGAGATATTCTTGTTATTTCTCTGTCAAGTTCTGGTAAAACATCCTGTTGTCTTCGGTTTAATTCTTTGATATACTCCTCGAGAACAGATAAATTCTGCTCGAGGGACTTCACCTTTTGCATCAAGATTCTCAGAACTGTGTCACCCGGTATTCTGCCAATAGGATGTTGCCTTAGTTCAGTTACAGGATCTGGAATCTTGGCGCTGGGCAAAGGATTTGCTATATTTTCATTGAATCGTTGTGCATTCTCAACGTTTTCAACCTGTATATTAGCAGTTTTGACACCATTCTGAACTTCACTACTTTTGTTACTCTCATTGGAACCCACTTCTGGTTTCGGTGAAGGCAATGCACTTGAGTTAGGTTCTGGCAATTTATTGGGTACCAACCTTTCAGAAGCGACAAAGAGATCTTCCAACATCCGCTCAATTGCATCAACACCGTAAACCTCTACCACACTCAGCGTGCAGTAAAATTCTGATCCATAATGACTGAGTAAATTTAACTTCAAGTACCTCACCCACTTGGGTTCAGGCAGCTTAAAGCTTTGAAGTTGTTTAACATTTGTGGCAACAAACTTTCCCAATGGAGACCATACTTCCGTTGGGTAACTCAAACTACCAGACAATTCAAATTCCTTGAAATTGGAAGAATAATGCTCAAAATTCGCAATTTTGACAGTATCAACCAAAGTTTCCTCCCCAAGCTCAATCACAACAAACTTCCCTGCGACAGAACAAGGGTTTCTCAGGTATTTGTTATGATCCTTCCCCAATACGTTACTTGCTCCTTTAGCTTCCTTATTATGGGCAACCAGCTTCGCACCCTTCATTGCGGAGGCATAGTTGTACTCCGTTCCATCGGGATCAAACCGATGAGTGATGTTAACAAGCTGACTGGTCACACCCCATCCTTTTTCTTGCCTTGTTATGTTCCGGAACTCATCAAAGTTGAGATAAGTCTGGTGAGGCATTTTCCCATCTGATAATTTTGGTTGACTTGTAGTTTTTTCTTCGTGCCTCTGTGCTTCACAGAATAAAGCAGCATAATTTAAAACCTTCCAAATTACTTCTTCTAATCTACTTGTTTCAGGAAGAGTGTATCTCTGAGTTGCAAAGTGCTGATGAACAATGGAGTTGTTACAGCTTGCTGACGTATTATTAGTCTCCAATAGCATCCCATTGGGACAATTATTAGTTGCATTTGTCACTTGGGAATTTGCAGTGTCACAAAACTTATCATTGCCTAACCAAGAACAAGGCGTCCTTCCCTTATCAGGTGGCGGATTCCCTGAAATTCATATCCTTAATCAGTGCAAAAGTGTTTCAAACAAAGAAACAAGTTTGCCTAATATTCTAGCAAGAACATGAACTTTTTGTTTATCATTTGAATATTATACTCATGAAAGAAGAAAGATTCTTTGCAAACCAGCTCACAAAATATGACAGGTAAAATACAGAACTATTGACTAACATGAATCATGGGAATCTACATAAAACTATCCATTTTAGAGAAAAGCATCACCAGGATTTGAGCAAAAAGAGCAAGTAAATGAACTTTCTTTGCTTACAGGAAACCAAAAAAATAAAATTCAAAAGTTTTGTTCCAATGCATATTTGTTATAACGGATTAAACAGCAGAAAGTAAAATCTTCCCTTTCAAAGGAAATGGGTTAGATAAAAATCCAAAATAAAAATAATGCGTAAGAGCCAAAATTGAAAAATGGGCTCGGCAAAAAATTTGTATATGTACCTGCTGAATTGTCATGGCTGAGGCCAAGTTTAGAGTAGAACAAGAAGACCAGAAACCAAAGCAGGAAGATTACAGATAAGGAGAACTCATAGAAGCTTCTGTTATTCTTCTTGTTGTTATCAGTGTTGCAGTTGCTTTTGCTTTTGCTGGTGTCCTTGCTGCTGCCTCGACATTTGATGATGGTGGTTTCATTTGAACAGAAGCCATTCTGCGGTTTCTTCATGTTTCAACGGTACAGTATGCACAAAGGGTTTTGGTTTGGTTGGTCTGTTGTTGCCTCTTCCCTTCAGGTTCTGTTTCATTAAGAGAGAGAAAGGGTGTGAGAGACTTCCCTCATAGATTGGAGCAACGGTACGTTTCTTTGGCTGGTTTTGGTATTTTAACATAATTATTATTTTTTGTGGCCATTTTGGCATTGCCCTCCCCTTTCTTGCGGGAACTACTTTCTGACACTTGAAAACCGATTGATCCGAGATAAGCGATTAGGAGAAGCTAATTCTCAAATCATGTGAAATGTAATTAAACTTTATCGTTAATTAACGGCCACTGTTAGAGCCCACAAATGACATGGGTGTCATTACTGTTATTATTTACATATAGATCGTTTAGAGTCACTTTGTTTAGTTGGCATTATCCATAAACAGAAAGATACCCATTTACATACAATGCGAATGGCTAGTTTTGATTCTGCAGGACCACAAAAGAACGAATGTAAACTGAAAATTAGATAGTGAAAATATATTAAAATCAGTAAAGTAAATCAAGAGTTACAAAATGTGACCCATTGCCTTGACGCGTTCCATGGGAAAACAAGCTTCAGTAACAGCCCATGTTTTACCCATCCACCTACCGAGGGAAGATGTTTGAAGAATTCATGTGAATCTTGAGAAGCAACAATGAGCTCATTAAGAGATTTCACCTTTTGAATGATTCACAAGGGCGTATTCCACTTGACTGCATTTTTCTTGTTTGATACTAGGAAGGGTTCCTGGATTTTCTTCCTCCAAAAGACGACTTAATGGTGTTTGTGGAGGGTAATTATTCAAAATGAAGTCAATCTCTTCTCCTCCGATTTCTTTCTGATTAAGAACAACCTGTGATTCAAGAATCAGTCAGATTATTTGGAAGCATTAAACTCTAGTTTGTTTATTTGTTGACTAAAGGGCAAGCAGGTTCACACTCCAAGCCAAAATACCTTCACAGTTTTAAGCAATGCCGCATGGTGCCTCCGGAGCAGAGTGACCGTCCTTCCATACATGTCACGCAATAACTCTTCAGTCCGCCGCGCAACGTCATCATCCAAATTGAAGTTGACAGGAGGTTCAGTTAGGCCATAATCATCATACAGGGATCCTTCAAAGTCTAGCCGTGGGCCAACAAATTTTACTTTCTTTCTGCATGGAGGTGGTTCTCCATGTATGACCATTGGATTCTCCAAATTCCATCTGTTGGGAAAGCAAAAGAAAAGCTCAAGATATCAACATCCCATGGAAAGTATGAACTCAACAGGGCGTGGCAGTTTAAAAGACACCAACATGGTTAAAATTTTACGAGCCAGCCAAGATGCATCAGCAAGATAGTTAACAGATGCTCTGGACGTGTCCTGTCCATAAATGACCTCCTCTGCAGCCCTTCCTCCTAGTAAAACCTTCACAAAAACAACCTCTAATGAAAATTCAGAACGGAAACACCAGAATTTAACCAGCCAGCCTGGGATTCACACCTGAAGGCGATGCAGCAATTGTGGACGCCGCTCAAACATGTATGATTCATCGTCAAGCCGATGAAATACTAATTGTGATAATGTCTGCAAAACACACTTGAAACATGTTACCATGGATACCAAGATATAAAGAACATGACAGAGCAAAATCTGAGAGGGAAAAAAAAAGGAAAAAAAAAAAAAATTTAAGCTGGCCACACATCAGAGGGAACTTCTCCAAATCTGATAGGCACCAAATGTGGACTTAAGCAGTTCTTAGTGACCTATTGTTGCTTCAATTGATTAGAAAGGAAATGGATGACCAACACTACAACTTAAATAATATAACAGGTAATTCCACCCGACGAAATCCATGAACGATGATATAAATCCTTTAGATACTTGGGAAGCAAGATGTCTTTATAGCTTCTCAAAAGCAAAAAGCATCCCAAAGAATTTCTGGAAAGAAAGAAAAGATTAAAATAACCAAGGAAACAGGAAGAGGACCTGACCACGAGGAACAATAGAAATGCGATCACAACATTCAACTTTGGCATTTTCATATCGTCTTAGGAGATGAGAAGTCATGGCAACTCCAACTTCGGTAGCGGCTCTACGGCTCTGTCCCTGATGACCTAATTCTATACCAAGACATTTCGGTCCCACCGTAAGTCGGTCAACTGCATCATCCATGTCTGACGAAAGAATGGATTCATGCCCTTTCCTAACTGCCACAAGAGCAGCCTCTTGGACCAGTTGAGCCAACCTTGCCCCTGTCCATCCTGACAACCAAAAACATGACTTAGGGGCTGCTTGTTTTTTTAACTTAATAACTTAATTGATTTATTTCAATTAATTAAGTCATTAAGTCTGTTTGTTTTTTCAACTTAATGAAAATTTTCAGTCATTAAACTAATTTTTTTAGCTTTTTATTTAATCTAAAAAATCTTAATGTTATTATTAACAAGTATTCTCCAAAATATCCCTATCTAATTAATTAATTTTCATCCTTACCTAAATAAAATTTAATAATTATCATTAGTACCCATCTCTACAACTTATGATAATATAGTGATAAACTATTATTATTTTTATCTTTTTATTTTCTTCAAATTAACATTATTTATGTTCATAATTTTCTATGAATATTTTTCATTTAAAAACTTCATAAATTACAATAAAATTGATTAAGATATACTAATTCAAAATATTAAAGGACGGTATTTAATTGAACATGATTTATATTATGATGATATATTATCTTATTTATATTCTTTGAGAATTGAAATACTTATTATTTGTTTCACATTTATAATTTGTAAGGGTACAAATGTAAAAATACTAGTTTTCAGATTTTTTTAGTTAAAAAACAAACATATCATTTAGATTCAGACATTCAGCTCTGTTCAGAATTTAAACTCATTCAGGTCTATTCAGATTTTAAATGAAAAAACAAACGTCACCTTAGTAATTGAAATGATAAATTTCAAGTAACCCCAAACTTAGTAGTCTACCGGGTAAGTTTTTGGCATATGAAGATAAATCAACAGAATCTGACATCTTCACTTTGCTTGCATGAATTTTCAGAATTTCTGTTCTCCCTTTTGCATTTGGAGGGCGAATTCTTATCTACAAGAAGCCATTGCAACAATAAACAGCAGAGTACACAAAGCTTTGATAGTAGGTTAAGGAAAACAGAGGAACGTATGCACATATAATGAATAAGTCAGCATATTTCTCAATAAAGCATCATTAGAAGGAGATATGACCAAAAAGGTTGTACAGAATGGTGAAAAAAATGTAGTTTTTCTTTCTTTCTCTGCTAAACCACTAGGTAGATTAGCTGGTAATGTCTGCTGATTTGGCAATAGAGATCCGTGACAAACCTTTCGATCAAACCGACCAGGTCGAAGAAGAGCAGGATCAAGCAAATCCCTCCGATTTGTGGCAGCTAAGAATATAACACCCTTACCAGTATCAAACCCATCAAGTTCTATCAAGAGTTGATTCAGCGTAGTTTCCCTCTCTTGGGTGGCAGCATTATACAAGTGGTCTGTAGTTTCCTTGAAAATTCCTTGACGCCTGATTATCCACAACCAAACACAATTAGTCAAATTATTCACATATAGGTGGTTCATACATTGCAATGGAATTACATAGAAACCTCAAGTTAGGACTAGAGTTAAAATTGCATGTGGTGCTGTTTTATGAGATTCTTACGCCTATTTGGGAAAGGAAAAATCTAGTTGCCATGAAAGCCATGAAAGCAATACCCATACCTAGTAGCCAGTGCATCAATTTCATCAATGAATATAACAGATGGTTTGTTTACCTGCACAGCAATCAAAGAGATCATCAGTAAATCGATTCTAAGTAAATGCTAATGTCGATCATCAGTAAATCGATTCTGAGTAAACACTAATGTCCCACAAAATATAAACACTTCAACATTTAATTTCCACAATAACCAAGAGAAGCAAAGTATCAAAAATCTTATCAGGATAAAGACACATCACAATTAACAAGAAGTCATTATAGCAATCATATCAAAAAATGGGCAGTTTAATCACCTTGGCTCTCTTAAATAGATCCCTGATACGAGCAGAGCCAACACCAACCAATACTTCAACAAATTCAGATCCAGCCATCTGGTAAAATGGAACACCAGCTTCGCCAGCTATGGCCTTCGCAACTAAGGTCTGGAAAGACACAATTAAACTTAATATTTATAGAAAATATCCACCTACATTATTTATATGGCTAAGATATAAAACAAACCTTGCCACAACCAGGGGGGCCCTCGAGTAGGACCCCATGAGGAGGCTTTATACCCATTTTATCAAAAAGTTCTGGATTCTTCAAGTACCTCACCAGCTATTCAGCAGAAAATTAGACAAACTTATAAGCTTCCATCAATTACAATTAGGGATAGGGTTTAAAGTTACAGTTCAAAATGACAGTTAAAATTCTCCAAAATTAAAACTAAGATAGGCTCAGGAATTTCCAGTTGGAAATTATTAGTAAATAAAAAGTAAACAATGTCAAAGGATCAATAGGTGCTTTTAAATAGACAAAGACAAGTATATTTATATCTAGCCTCAAACAAAAGAATATTCTTAAATAAACATTTGATTGTTGAGAACTCTTTGACTTTCAAGGTCTTTGAGAAATGTAACAAGAATGAAAGCAAAATGTCCTTGTACTTGCAAAAACAAACAACAAAGAATTCCATGGAGATAAGGTGGTAGTGACAATACCTCTTGAAGTTCCTCTACAGCTTCATCAATCCCTGCCACATCATTAAACTTGACTCCTGTTGAACCCTGAGGGAACATTGCAAAACAGTAAAAGTCACACATTTTAATCTGTATTAACATGAAAAAATATTGGGCCGCTGGGTCATGAAAAGAAACTAACATCAACACGAGCTTCTGCTTTAGAACGTGAAAAATCAATCCCTTGCCATAGATCCTGCAAAATGTAGAGAGAAAGTCATGCATAAACCTTGTCAAGCAAATAAACAACATGAAATCAAATCAAATCCTTAATGCATGGAATATAACCGATACAAGATTAAAAAATGCAGAAACAAAGTGACAGTTACCCATTTCCTGAAGTTCTTAGGTCTTCGTGAAAGTGTGAAACGGATAAGGAGAACCATGGTCAAAAGGACAAGCGTGATTGGTTTAAGCATCTCAAGACTAGCAGATAAACCACCAAAAGTGTAAAATTCATAGAGCTTAGAGACAATCCCTCCTTCACCAGAAAGATCTACAATATAATCCGAAACATTCTCTATGATGCCCAAAATGAGACCACGGAAAATATTAACAAATGGTCTTGCTATAGGCCATACAACATATAAAGTTGTCACAAAGATAAAACTAGTTACAGCAAAGACTGCTGAAGCAATGAATCCTCCTACAATAGCTGCCGCTGCAGCCATTATAGCTGTCACCATACCCAACTCAACCATCAATCTACTAGATATGGAAGATGCAACTGGATGGGGGTACTCTGGCAATTTTCCCACCCAAGACTGCAGCAACAGATACAAATAATTTAATAATCAGAAGAAAGGGTTCTCCAAAGGCGAGTTAAGAAATAATCAACAAATTCCAGTCAAGAATTGATCACCGTCATGTGCTTCTCTATTTCATATTGTGGACCTGTGTACCCATCCAAAAGCGCTTCAGCTTCATTATCATCCAGCCTCATTGCCCTACCAATGCACACAATCAATGTGATATCAAAAAACCGCAAAGAGTACACCAGAATCAAAACTTTAAAAAATGATCATGAATGATTCCAACTCACCATTTGGTTCTTTGCAATCTCTTATTACCAGGAATATCTTTCAAATCAACAATAAAATCCCTATACCCATTTCCAAAAGCCACTCCATTAATCCCCTTTGAAGTCAACAGCTTGACCTTATCACTTTCCATGTATTTCTTAAACTCCTCAATACTCATTTTTGGCAATTCCTTAACATTTTTATCAAATTCCTCTTCCTCGGATAACTCATGCCCGAAAACTTGCTCAGGGACATAAAGCTTTCCTTTATATTCCCTCAAAATGTCCTTCAAATACACACTTCCACCGACATTTTGATTGTCACTATCTTTCTTCGAATTTTCTGTCGAATTCAACTTTTCCGCTAAACTTCGAAAAATACCGACATCACTTTTTTCACTCAGATTCTGTCTTTCTTTCAAACTGTAAAATCTTTCACCAATTAAGTATTTGGGTTCCACCTGGCTAGGATTTTCCTTCAAAACCCTAGTGACAAAATCTTCTCCGGTGGGTTTGCTAGTGTCCCCAGGTTGTGATAAATCGCATACTACAGTAAATGATCTGTGAAGAAAATTGGTTCTCGATTGACATTTCCGGGTGAATTTTAAGGGTTTAGTGCTTTTCGGGATTGATTTTGTATAGTTGTAGGGTTTGGGGAGTTCAACCCTAAATGAAATGATAGTGTCAATGGCAGTCATTGTTTCGTGGGATATATTGCTAATTAAGGTTCCTTGAATCAGGGTTTAGGATGGATTAAGCTCGAAATGACGAAATTTGACATTGTTGTTGTTGTTTTTTTTTTTTCGGGGGGGATGATTTTGATTAATAGGGTTTATCGAATTAGGGTTTTTCGATTTACTGAAATGAAATGATGGTGAAGAAAAGAATGGAGCTTGGAAAGTTTTCCAGTTTATCCAAACCAATACCGAGGTTTAGCGACGCATTGCAATGAAGAATGCCCATCGGGTGCGGGTTGCTCGAAGTAGACGGCGTCGTTTGTCCGCTAACCTTTAGTATTTTAAAAAATTAATATAATTAATTCACTCAATATTTATAAAAAATTATTAATTAAACACTGATTCACATATCTAAAGAAAAATACATTAATACTATCTGTACTGAAAATAGCATAAAAATAACATAAAATACGAAAAAAAAAAAAAATTTCGTTTTATAGTAAATTTTTGTTTATCCTGTAATGCTATTTTTTTGTATTATTTATTATGCAAATATCACTATTACATGCCACATTCATCATATTGAATGAAATTTCGATGAAACTGTGGGCTTTAGTATGTTCATTATTGCTCTTCCGAGGAAAATATACAAATCGAAAAGCATTGCATCCAATGAAGCTAAGCAGCCAGCACCAATCTCTTTTCAGAAGATAATGCTTAAGAAAAGACGTAGGACGGTGTCTCTGTGATCAGCAACGTTCAAAAGATTCTTTCGCCCAGCCATGGGGCTGCAGCACTTATCATGATATGTATGACCGAGCTGCCAATTATCACCATTTGGATTCAAACATTTTCTATATAATTTTGATCTATACAAAGTCCCTATAGATGATGTTTGGACATTGTCTGAATGCTCCAATTACAGTATGTGTGTGTGTGTATATATATATATAAAGCTGGAGCTTCATGGAATCATAGAATTGAAAAAAAGAGCAAAAAAGCTGTGAAAATTTGCACCAATGTATCACTGAGGGTCAACTTTTCCCTTTTGTTGGGCTGCCGTCTCAACGTATTGCTCAGCAAGTTTCTTCACTTTCTCACCTTCCTTAATAAGAAAATTCGCATTCTTGGCATTTGAGTGGTACTTCATGACCTTATCAGTAGTTTTTGCCACCGCCCACCGATATTGTTCAGCCGTAATTATACCACTCTTACACAGGGGCCTAATGTGCTCTTTGATGTAGGCTTCCACCTGCCAGTAATAGATTGTCTGGTCAGCTAAAAGGAAAAATTGGCTAATGGGAAAAAGATGAAAAGAAGACAAAGCACAGCCTTTCATATAAATGTTTATTATTTCATAGGAGAACAGAAATAATATATGAAAACAATGGCATTGACAAATTGGACAACCAATACCTTCTTAGATACTGAATTGACACCATCATGCCGCTTCTCAGAGCTTGTGTTGGATTCCGACTCCTTCCTCAATGTTCTATCACCTGTTTGAACATTGTCAGTTGATTTTTCTTTACCACAAGAAATATTCTCGTCATGTTGTTCACTTCCGATATCAGATGCTTCTCCAGCACATTTGTTCTCAGCTTGAGCTTCCCCATCTAGCAGTCCACTTGGCTTCTGCAACACTTCTGGAAATTTACTAACTAGTGGTTCTTTGTCCGGGCCATATAACTCTTCACATTCTGCAAGAGAAAGATCTTCACCTTCTTCACTAGGTAAGGACTCTGGAGGAATGCAAGGCTTGCTAGTCCCATCCTCTGTTGTTGAGCTTCTGATGACTGCATCACTATGACTCTCCAACAAGCAGGTGGAATCCTTATGTTCATTCTTTTCCAAACCTCCACCATTTTTGTTATCCACAACATTGGTCAACTTTTCCGAGTTCAGAGTGGAAAACACTACTTTCACTTTGGACACTTCTTCTGGATGTAGGTTAGACACTTTCATGGCACTAACTCCAACGAAATCTTCATCTTCTAAATCATACTCGAAATCACCATATATATCCATTTCTGGATGAGACTCCATTTCAAATACATTATCAGGCCCTTCCTCTCTTGTCTCCATTGAGGAGATATCCACTTCACTTGGGACCTCTGTTGGGTGATGTGGACTATTGGGAGGGGAATCAGGTAAAAGACCTGCATTTCTTAATGCTTCTTCAACTGAATGATCAGTTGAAAGCTTGTCAGTAGCTCGTTCCAATTGATCAATAGGAACTGCAGGTGGAGCTGAAGAATTTGATTCTGTGGCTCTAGTGGATTTTTTGTTATCTGAACGACGTGATATCTCCTGGGAACATAGATTCAGATACACCAATTTGCTGTTTGACCGATCAGCAACTTCCTTTTCAATATTGACTGCATCTGCAACAGCCAATTCTGTTTCTGCAGTCCTGCGAATGACTGGTAGATTTGCTTTCCTTAAGAAGAACTCTGTTAGACGGTAAAGCTGAGTCTGTAAATCCAGCAATTAATAGTTATTGTTAAATAAATAGACAAATTACCAAATTTGGTGAATGGAAACAATTAAATAATGACAAAAGATGGTGGCTACCTCTAAAGGGATCAAAACCATTTGTACAAGCATTTATTAAAGAACACTTGTCTAATGAAGAGGCAGAGAAGCCCAAGGAGTTAATATAGGATATCACACACACAAAAAAAAAAAAAATGCAAACAAACAGGAAACTGCATACCTGCCTAACCGATATTGGGATTTTATTATGACGACTGGGTGCCAGTTCTGGTTTCATATCAGCTGGAAGTCGAGCCTGTGCAGAGGGAAAAAAACAGATATAGGTATATATTATATCAGCTGATGCACTTGAAACAGAATTATTCAGACCAATTCCAGATACACAGGGAGGGGGAGAGAAGGAGCAGGATGTAACATACTAGTAGTGGATAAGTTCTTTTAAGCATAGCAGTGTCTTCCAGTTGTTCATGAGTTGCACTTTTGCATGCAACAGCAGTTTTCCTAGCAAGAATCTCGAGGGCCCATTTTCTTTTATCCACCTTTACATCATCAGATGTGGCAGTGCCCTTCAGGGAATTAACTTTAGAATCACCTAATTGAGTTGGATGAACTTTCCTCGGAGCAGCATTACTCTTTGAGCATGATATATTCCTAGTCCCTTTCTCATAAACTGAAAGAACACCAACTTTTGATGAAACCTTGTTCGTTTCAGCAACTTTTGAAGCACAATTATCCGAAGATAGCTTCAAAGGCTTTTCCAGGGAAATGGCTTGTTCTTTACTCTGTTCAGAATTATCAGTAGCTTTAAGAGCAGAAAGAGGCATAATATTGTCCTTGCGAGGGAAAACAGATGTATCTGCCAAATACAATCTGGAGAGAATGGGGTTTGTTTCCTGGCGTTCAGTTGCCTGCTCAATATCCGAGCTCTGAGAATTACTTCTCAGGAGGTCAAGAACTGATTTCAAAGTCTCAATCTTCTCCGTCTTCGTAGCTCTCATGCAGCGATACTTCCAAAATTCAACTTCACAATCTCGGTTCCAAGCACGTCGACGTCTCCCATTGGAATTCCCATAAATTTTCTTAGTTAAACTCTCACGAACCTTGCCCTTCTCAAGCATAGACTTTTTCACTTTCACGGCCAAATGTGCTGGCTTTTTGACAGGTTCACATTTAGGTCCAGCTATAGCAACCCTAAAGGCAGCAAGAAGTTTAGGGTCAAAAAGGTTTTCACCACAACCTTTTGAGGATCTATTACGAACAGCTTCTCTTATTTCTTTTCTTAGTTCTTGAACTAGCTCAGATGAATGCTTATCCTCAGCAGATCTCTTCATAATTTTTTTAACTCTCAAGCCCGACACATTTTCTCCGTCTTTTGAGGATTTATCAGCAGAATTTTTGTCCACAAGCCCTTTGGGAAGCTTACGTTTTATCCCCTTAACAATACTCATTATATCGGAAGTAACATCTGCTTTTTCTGGACAAAGTTTTGACTTGTCATCTCTGCGACCCGCTATCAAAGTGGGAAATTTTTTAGAACCAGCTAAAATAGATGCATTGGCTTCATCCTTGTAAGGATTTGTTTGAGTCAGCCTTTCAGCTCTAATTTTCTTTGCAGGAACTTCAGTCTCCTTGGTTTTGATTCCTTCGTTAATACCACTGATATGAACAAGGTCACCAACTCATATCAATAAATCAGGAATTGAACATTTTGACTAATGGAAAAAAAATACAAATAAAATGGGGTATGAGAACTGACTCGCAGTCATCATGGTTTCTCTTTCCACTAATAATTTGGGAATTTTCCTCATTAGCACCAGGTTCAATCTTGTCAGCTGAAAGCATTTAAAGATCAAACAATGTGACAAGATGGATACTACAAGCATTTGGCAAAAATAACCATAATAATACATTTTACATATGAGAGATATATAATTTTTCCATATGTTAACAATGTCCATAAAGGACTCGAAAAAGATGCCTACAGCCACTCTCTAGTCTCTTCCATACCTTTGAGCAAAGCCTCTTCAGAAGGATTTTGTTGCTGCACATATTCAGTAACTTGATCTTCAGTTAGATCCTTGTTTGTGTCAGCAACTAGAAAGACATTAACAATGAGAATAGATGAAATAAGATATGGAAATGATATGCAAATTTTTAGTTAGTGCCACAGTAATTACACAATTATTAAGCTTAAAAATGAAAAAATGCACAACTATTACATTCACAAAATTACCAGATTTACCCATAGATAAACCAAGATGAAGATCTACATTGGATATAGTGTCAGAAGGTTTATTTCCAGGGTAAGGTTCATTGAAAGTCTTGCCCGAGAAACTTTTAACACCATCACAGCTACTTTGTTCATTCAATTTTTCATCAGCACGATCTGTCTTCACCTCACTAGACCCCAACGAAGTAGAAGGCAAACAAAAAGATGCATGCTGGGAGAAAGACAGCTCCAGTTCCTCTGCCGGCAACATTGATTGTATATCAGTTCTCTCATTTGATTCTGATTTAGCCTCCCAATCTCTACCATAAGGATTAAATGCTTCACTTCCAAAGCCCTTCTCAATTTCAAGCATTGATTGGAAGTTCCCATTTGGCTCTTCAGTCCATTCATCTCCTATCATTGAGACAACAACTGCCGTTTCTCCAGCATCAGCAACAGAAACAGACACCTTTCTTGGAAACACAGACTCAGCAAAATGATCAGCATTAGCATTTTCTGGACCAGACTGATCTTTTGTCTTCTGAGTTAAATCAATGGAAGACTTCTGCGGCACTTCAGCCACACATCTACAACAACCGGAAGGAAACTTTAGGGAGGATTAGGGACCTAGGATTCAAGATAAATACTAAAGTTAAACCAACATATCTAGTTTATCTTCCTCTTAAAGGTGAGCCACATATGTTGAATACAGAAGCCAAATTCATGGGATCTAACTCACAAAGATAATTAAGTAAGAAAATAAGATGACTAAGAAGTAATTGCAGCATTCTTCATTCCTTGATTACTAGTCACCCAAACAACCTGAAAGATGGGAGATTCCAAATCCCTGGCATGCACTCCTCGATCAATACTGCCTAGACAATTCTATAATACAATATCCATAATTCTATTAAGTATTCATAATTAGAAGGAGGCTCTTCACATAACAGCCCAACAATGACTAGCAAAATAATCGAATGCTTCTCAACTACCTGGGGCATAACCATGTATCTTCACATGTGCCTTCAGGATCAAAGCCCACACAAAAAGCATGATACCTGTTGACGTTGGAAAGCCAGGAAACAATTAGCTGATAACATCTTTTCTCTAATAAATCACAGTGGCCTAACATACATTCAGTAGAAGTAAATGATGACTAAATGGATATAATGTTTCTCTCTTTCTTTCCTTTCTTTTCTTTTCTTTTTCTTTTCTTTGTTTTTTTTTTTTTTTAATTTTTTGTATTAAAGAAATTTCATGATGCGAGAAGTAAAATGTATGAAATAAGTCACGAAATGGAGAAGAAAAAGAGAGATAACAAGTGAAAAAGAAGTTAGGAAAAATGAAGTGGGACCAGTGTCCAGCATTGTTTTAGAAGGTATCAGAATTTCCGATTACGAACAGATTCTAGTTTGCAGAAATGAGGAATAAAATGGAACCATCAAGGAGTGAGTCTTTCTTTGTGTTTGTGCAAAAGTAAGCAATCACACAAATGCTTACACATTTGGTTAAAGGATAATATTTACCATAGATCACAGGAGTCACAAGCAATTGATGTATCAAGATTGGAACTTTCCTCAGCAGTCATAGATCCACTTCGAATTTTGCAACCATCTCCATCCAAGCAGATAACTGCCTACAACATCATAATGAAAAAAAAAACTTGGATGCAGAATGCACTTTAATATGCTAATTGTTAATGGAATGGACAGGCTGAGTAAATCCTTGAATAATATGATGAAGTCTCAAAGATACATTCAGTAATTTGTACTAGAAAATTTCAGAGGATAACAGAAGGAGGATAAGTACATTTTCATCAATGTAGTATGATGGAAAAGATAGAGTGTTGCTTTTCTCTTCAATGGACCAATCTTCATCTCTGCATAGATTAAAGGAGGAAGGCAAACTATGGGTTAGTGACAAAAGAAAGCAGGGGTAATGAGAAAACAGTAAGGTGAAAGACAATGCTAATAACTTACAAAGCCAACATGATCATGGTTCACGCAGGAAGAGTTAGTAAAAAGAGTAAACGAACATGATTAATAAGGAAATATACCTAGATAATGAATCCCCGTCAATGTTGTTGCTTCCAATGGTATCATATACCTTCATAATCAAATAGAAACTCATAAGCAATAGGTACCTCTAGCCATAAATTTTTATATACCACTAGAAAATAATTTTGATAATAAAATGTATCAAGATTTTAACATCACTCACAGGAACACATGTAATCAGCTGAAATTCACCCTGACAAAGTGGGCAAAGGTTTGTGATTGTAGACCAGTTGTCAATACATGCAAAACAAAACCTGAATTCAGAACATTTGTTAGGAAAGCTGCATAGCAGGTATACGTGGATGAGCAGTTAAGCACAAAATGAGACCGTGGCACAACAATAACTATAATTCTCGTCAAATGATGAAGATGAGTGTATTTGGCAATTCGAGGAAATATGTTATAGAAAAACAAACAGAACAAATGGCAAGAAACAATTAGATGATATATACCAGTGCTGGCAGCAATCTAGAACTCCCCTGTCAATAACAACGTCCATGCAAATCCCACATCTTCCACACTCAAAATTCAAAAGATCCTGCACATTAAAACAGCCTTTTTAATCTGAAGTACAGCAAATATCAGAAAATGTAAGCTAAATTTAACTTCATTTTTCATGTGCCAGAGAGTAAACAATTAGCTAGATCCCACTCCATCAACAATCTATATCTCATCATATCTGAATCAAAGCATATCACTCTTTACTAAATGTTTTTAAACAGTGCTTCAAAGCAAGAAGTCGGAAAAAAAAAACCAATGCGACAAATGAAATTCCAGCTCTCAAGTTTTTGAACTACAACAGAATCAAATTGACCGGTCACAAATTTCAAAAAAAAAAATGAAAAATGAAAAATTGAAAATTACATTCTCAGTATTAACTTGGAAAGTCTCTTCTTCTAACATGCTCTCCATTTGTCTAACTAAAAATCTGCACAAAAATTTCAAATAACATTAATGATTATGATAATGATCGAGATTTGCAGTATAATGAAAACGGTGATCGAACATGTAATAGCACCTGTAGTCGCGTAATTTTGTGTATCTAGGGTTGGTGGTGTAAAAAAGGATAACTTGTCAGGGCAAAAGAGATAATAATCGAATAATTGAGCCGAAAGACCACTCCTGATTCTGAAGATCGGAGTGATATTATTTGCAATGCAATTGACGAGAAAAAGGGCAGAATAGTAAGTGACCGGATTGATGTTTCGGTTTATGAAATAATGAGCCAATTCATATGGCTGACGTGTACTCTATTTGAGAGGTTAGAAAATACGGTCCGGTAAGCTGGATGTCAGAGGATGAAGATTCGATCCAATTCAATCAAACTAATTGATTTAATTTAAATTAAATCCAAGTTTTGTTGAATTGATCTTTTAATTAGATTGGATTACCAAATTAAAAATCTAATGTTATTGAAGTGGTTTATAGATCTACATATTCAAATTTAACATAAACTAATCCAAAGAAATAATTTTTATTTTCTTTATTTGTTTAAAAAAATTACATGTGACTTTTATATTGAATTTGTTAAAAAACAAGACCCAATTTTATATGACTATAAATATATAATAATATTATAAAGTTTGAATTATAAGCTGCAACCAATGTTTGCTTTCAATATTTAAATTTCAAATTTTTTCAACCATATAATAATAAAATTTATGGACCATGAGTTGATTTATTTTTTCAGTTGTTAGTAATTAGATAATTTTTATTTTAATTGAATTAAATAAAATTTAACATTATATGGATGTTAATTATGATTGAATAGATATAAAATCTAATAATAAGATGTAGAGTAATAATATAGGCACAAATTATTGTATAAATTTATTTTGTACAAACTGATGTGGTATGATTTAATTGATTGGATTAAATATCTCTTGGTTCACATAATTTATTTTTATTATTTTATATTTTCTTTTAACCAATGACAAACTAAATTATACAAGGTTGCTGTAATGTAAAGAATATGACAAACTAAACTATACAAGGCTGCAAGTCAGAAAGGGTTCGACTTGTGTTCCAAAGTTTCTTATAAAATAACAACATTAATTTTTATTAAATAAACAAGAACAACATTTGCATTGCCTTGGTTTTGTTTCATAATTAGCAGCATCAGATACAATGACTTTGTCGATAAAATAACTACTTAGAGGATAATATTTTAGGAAAATTTTCAAGATTTATAGGTCTTCCTTGTTGCAGTATCTTTTTGTCCACTATACACGCAGAAGCCGAGGACTTGTAGTAAAAAGAAACTTGTTTATAGTACGTGGGGTCTAAAAAGTCGTAAAAGAAGCCAAATGCGTGCGTCTAATAAGAAATTACACTTGTTTTTTACGTAATTTTATGTAAGCTTAAAATTGTAAATACAAAAGTGGGGCTTTGAGTGTTGTGAGAATTATTGCGGGTGCCCAATAGCTCAGCTCAACTCAGACGGAAAATGACGTCGAGGGTCTTTGCAGCTGACCCCGAGAAACCAAAGGCCCCATGCGAGCTAGTTGCCCACACGATGACATTCTATGATTAAATGATGAAATTTAATACCTGAGAAGTTGAAAGTAAGAGACCAGAATTTTACCATTTTAAAAATAAAACATCCAAACTCTTTTTTGTAAGTGAATTCTTTCGATTTGGATACATCATTATAATATACTAATCTTAGTCGACAATGTATTACATTAGTGTCCTCGTCTTACATTTAAATTGACATTAAAATGGTAAGGTTCAATTGTTCATCTGTAGAAGGATGATAAAAAATCTAATTTTTCATTATAAAAAGACCTCAGAGTCCATCTGTCTTTTCTCAGAACAAAGGATATGCAATTAGAAGCCGAGTCCTTATTTTGGGTAGATTAGAGTAGGACAAAGAAACTATAGACCAACAAGCCAGTTGGGCAAAGAAATAACTATAAAGCAACAAAATTAAATATATAAATATATAATAGAACATAGAACCACAGAAAGTGATCATATGAAATCCATCAAAATTCTCTCATTCGGCCAATTCAATGCTCAAGTTTTGTGATTAAAAAATGGGGAAACAAGGAAAGGGAGCAGGAATCAAGCTTAAAATAATTGAAGGAAAATTGAAAATATGAGGTGAGGTAGATACAAGAAAGTGACAAAAATAAATATATTAAAGCCGACTCATGCATCCACGACTAGATAAAATGAAACGATATCGTGTCTATCAAATGTTTCAACTCTTCTAAGTTCTAACACCACCACGGCCACCATCTTTCGTGTCAGGCCAGGTCAGTTTCATTTCACTCAAAGTTGTAAATCAAGTATCACTCTTATCTCTTGATATGCTTGCTGTTATGTTTTCAAGTTCGTCAGAAAAAGGTTAGTGGCTGTTAGTACTTAGTAGTGCGATGTTTGATCTTTTGACTGTTTTATTGATTCACTTTAATGGGCGGCTACATATGATGTAAGAATGCAACAGTTGCGCTATAGAGTTTATATCTTTGTATATGGCAACAGTCTGTCAATTATGGTTGCTGCTTCATCATTTTTTTTTAACCTTTTTTTGGGGGGGTAAAGGCTGTTGCTATTACTGTTAAACCAAACGAGTTGACTTTTTTCGCTTATGATCTCCATCAAGTTAGCAAATTAGATGATTGGATACGCAGTTGGGTGCCTGAGATTTTCAACTTCTTGGATGTCAATTTGTTGTAATTTGGTTGTTGGGGATTGATTCTGATGTGATGGTAGCTTTTGGGTATGTGTTTGTGAGATTAGATCTGCACACTCAGTGCTTCACATTGTGACTCTGGTGCATGGATGACATTCGAGCATTTACTTCTGTAGATTTCTGACTTGTCAAAGTTCAAAACATGATGAGCCCGCTCAGCGAAACCTGACACGAGATATTTTTCTTTGTCCTTTTTGAGCTCGACCTGGACATTATAAAGTTGAAATCCTAAATCCATTTTAAGTGCTATTACGTCAGATGAGCTAAATCTAATTGCCAAGTTGAACGAAAGCAAGGCAATGAAAGGTGCCTTATGTATTATAGAATATAGCCATCCGGATAAGCTATTGATCTTGTGCAATTTGTAAGCTTAAATCTTAAGTTCATGTATCTTTCCTTTGAATGCGACAGGCATATACAGAACAGCATACTCTGCATGAAAACTGAGGTTAAATAATCTTGTACTGAAGTTACCATGAATGCTTTTCGGAGCTGCTTTTGCATGAAGAAATTCAGACAGAAACCTGGGTATGAGGATCCTATCATTCTTGCCTCTGAGACACATTGTAAGTGAAAAATGATTTAGGTCAATGCATTTGATCAATTTGAATCCACATCTTATATATCTTCTTTTGAAAGTTTTCACTGTTACCTGTTGCACTTGCATCGATGTAAAATGCCAGAAGGTTTTAAATCTTGTATTCTTTAGCATATTCTTCTAGTTCTATGGTCTCTTCTTTGAATGCGCGTATGCTACTGTCTTTTGTTGCTGCTGTGTAAGAAGTATGCATGCTTGCTTATCAGCCAGTGTTAGGGCGTTGATGTGCCAAAAGTCCCAAATCAATTTTAATTTTACCAGATTTCTGCAATCTGATGTTGATCATAGTCTGCTTTTTCTTTTTTAACATATCTAAACGAGAAGTGTATCTGATTTTTGGGCAGTTACTGTGAATGAAGTAGAGGCTTTGTATGATCTGTTCAAAAAGCTAAGCAGTTCAATAATTGACGATGGTCTTATTCACAAGGTGTCTCCATCTCACTTTGCATCTCTGATTAGTTTTGAATATATGCCCTGCAGTCTGAAAGCTTAGCTTGAGATTGCTATTGAGCTCAAATTGACGTTGTATGAGAAGTGCTAATTTCATATTTCCTCTTGGCCCCTTTCGTGCAGGAAGAATTCCAGCTTGCACTTTTAAGAAATAGCAATAAGCAGAATATTTTTGCAGACAGGGTATGCATTGTATTATCGAATTACTTTCTGTTTATGGTTCTTTTGAATCCAAAGTATTTGACTTAATTGAAGGCCAGCCGCTGAATTAAACCCTCAGTTCCTCCATTTTCTAATCACTTTTTTGCAACTTCTCATTACATTCTGGACAATTTATCGTCACCATCTGGTCACTTCTTGTCATAATCTCATCAATTTTTCTTCACTTTCTCGTTACTTTCTGGTCGTTTCTCATTACTTTCTCCTAACTTTCCTGTTACTTCTCCTCACATCCTTGTAACTTCTCTCATATTCTCATCGCTCACTTCACTTTTCATTGCCTTTTTGTCGCTCTTCATCACATTCTTATCACTTTAACGTCCATCGTCAATCAGATTGTCTAATTTCTGATCTTGTACAATCTGACTCCATGCCACAAGTTATTCCATCTTACGCAAGGGTTCTTATTGCAGGTATTTGATTTATTTGATGTTAAGCGTAATGGGGTGATTGAATTTGGAGAATTTGTTCGGTCACTGAGCATCTTTCACCCAAGTGCTCCTGAAGCAGAGAAAATTACATGTGAGATAATATTATTTATTATACATGGCAGAAAATCGATATTTTTTCCTTCTTGTATGTTTGGCATTTGTATACGATATCACTTTATGTTCATAAATCTATATGTTCCCTGCTCTGCCAACTATGTGATGATCTTAAGATGGAAAATTTTGTCCTTTCAGACGCATTTAGATTGTATGATCTTCGAGAGACTGGCTACATTGCGCGTGAAGAGGTGAATACTCAGAAAGGCTGAATATATGTTGCAGCTTGCAACTGTTTTATGTAATTTCAAAGTTGATATCACTAATAATGAACTGTTTTATGTAATTTTGTTTATGTCAGAAGTTTCACGCATAAAATTGCAACGAAGCAACTTTGATGTTAATTATTTATTGGTTTCCATTACACTTTTCCCATGTTCTTGTATAGTGATTCTTAAATTAGTTTCTAGGATTGTGTCAGATTCCAATGTTACCTTTCTCACAGAGTTACTCATAGTTATAGACAGAACCTTCAATGGGTTATCATTATTCTTTATTTTAGTTATGCAATATCTGCAAATCTGATACTGACAGTCTATGCTGTAAATATGCATCATTGCCCTGGAAGCTTAAGGAAATGGTAGTGTCCCTTCTCAGTGAATCTGAACTGACACTTTCCGACGATGTTGTCGAATCAATTGTAGACAAGGTGAGCCGGATACCATCCAGCTAAAAAATTTTGGCGTATTTCGCTCATTCTTCTTTGAAGATTATAAACTGTGTTCTTGTTTTGTACAGACAATGATGGAGGCAGATATAAAAGGAGATGGGAAGATTGATCTGGAAGAGTGGACAGAATTTTCCGGAAAGAATCCAGCTATCTTAAAGAACATGACTCTTCCGTATTTAAAGTAGGTCCTCAAAGCTTACATTGAATGGTGAATTCCCCTTGAGTTACTCCTATTTGCATGATGTTACTAAATTATTGATTTTTCACTTGCACTTCTATTTTCCAGGGAAATAACTCTAGCATTCCCAAGCTTTGTGCTGCACAGTGAAGCTCGAGATTAGAAATAATTACCCAAACAAATAAGTGTTCGAGTTTTTTTTTTCCCTCTTTAGATGCTTGAAACATGGAGAAGAATTGTCTTAATATATTTGCGTTTGCACTTCAGCGTCGAGAGGATTCAAGAAAACATGGATTCGTCAAGGCCATTGAAATGCAGCTCAATTAATAAGATTAACTTGTATTAACAACTTTTAATCATTCTTTGGATGGAACTTGTACATGGGGTTTGTTGATTACTTCCTATGCATTTTCTTAAAAATCAATTGTATGCTGTATGTAATTATTAAAGAACAAAAATTTATCCCTTTTTTTCTCTCTCTTCCTCTTTTTTTTTCCCCCCTCCTTTCTACTGTCCGTTTTCTGCCTGAAATATTTAGAATCACAATAAATATGGCTTATCAAAAAAAAAAATATATAATAATAATAAGTTAACGCGAACAATTTTATTCTACTTGCGAAGCTATTTGCAGTCAACGATTCCATTCCAACTAGGTTTCTAGTTGAAAAAAAGTGAAAAAAAAAAACCTGAACTTTAAAAAGGAAGGACCGGTCGTCTTCAATAGGAGGTTATTAGCCGGTTGATTTGCTCCAAATAAAACTTGCACAAGATTTAACTTGGTGGAAAATGAAATGTATGGGTGCAGAGAACATAAAAACTATCAGTTCTAGTTGTCATTAAATCAGACTCCATGGTAGCAGCTGCAACTATCAGAAGAACCCAGTAGTGCATTTGAAAGGTGAGCATCAGCAATTGAATTGTCAATTAAAATGCTGAAATTCATCCTATACGCATTTGTATTGTGCTACTAGATATGTTACCGTAAATAGTGATCAGCATTTGTTATATCAAATTTTTTTATTTTCATGGTCTTACAAACAACAGGAATAAAGAGCCCCGACACACAAAAACTGGAAAAGATATAATTATTCTGCTTATTGGAGGCTTGCGGTTCATAATTAAAACGTTCAGCAAGTTCATGAGAGCCATGTTTATGAGCATCCTCACGTGGATGTTCTGTGACCGGAACATGATGCTTGCAAATCTTTCCAAATGCTCAGACAGAAACTAGAAAGGCCTAATCTGCGAACCTCTTTGAAAGCTATATATGGAATTTGATTCTTGCATATCTGTACATATTTCAGCTGGCATGGAGCATGATGCTTGCAAATCCTTCTATTTCAATAATTACATAGTTTTCTTCTATTTCTTACCTCAAACAACGCCGGTTCTTTGATACCTAAGCCTCCTGGATGGGCTGTGTTTGCACGAAGCAACGACTAAAATCTGTAAACCAGGCTGCTCTTGCTGCTCAAACCTATTGTAAGCTTCACTTTTCATCTAGCAAGAAACTTCATTTGTTAGTATTTACATTCTTGGTTGACTTCGCTTTTCTTCTCTGTCCTTGATTATGACCTGCAGTTAAAGAAACTGAAATTGAAATTTTGTATCAGCTCTTCAAGAAATTAAGCAGTTCTTTAGTTGATGATGGGATTATAAGCAAAGTAAGTTCCACTCTTTATAAACATGTACAATTGTAAATGCATGATACAGGCCAGTGCGATATATGAATGCAACAAAATTTGATATCACGAAGGCAAAGGATAATTCATATGCTTTTCCATGGATGAATTCATTCTGAACTTTTTCTTTGTGCAGGAAGAGTTTCAGCTTGGCTTATTTAAGAACAGCAAGAAGCATAGTCTAATTGCAGACAGGGTCAGCTTCCCATTAACTTATGATGAATGCCACATTTTAAGTAGTACTGTTCTAACAGCTATGCTAAAATTTTTGTTTCTGCCCTGGACAAAAATGTGTCATCTTGAAAGGTGTTTCAACTATTTGACTTGAAACGTGATGGGGGCATAGAATTTGAAGAGTTTGTTCGATCCCTGAGCATTTTCCATCCGGAAGCACCTCATGCGGAGAAAGTCAGCTGTATGCAAATTCTTCCCATCTCTGTGTCCGTGTGCCCACACCACACTCTTCCAAATAATGTACTAAAACTTGTTATATATCTGATATGGCAGTTGCATTTCAGTTATTCGATATATGGCAAACAGGATTCATTGAACCAGAGGAGGTAAAGGGACTCATTTTGACCTTGCTGCTTGGTTTGGCCAAATTAACTAATAGTTGTAAACGCAACTAATATCTAGATACTGATTGACTGAAGTAGTTTTGACATCCATCTGATGAAAGGTTAAGGAGATGATTTTAGCACTGCTAAAGGAGTCAGAATTGATTCTATCTGATGACATCATTGAGGCTATTATTAACAAGGTATGATTTGCGCAATTGATTGTTTAATGGCCGAATCTATCTCAAGAAGTAATGATTAAGCATATTTTCCCCTTGTATTTGCATAGACATTTGAGGTTGCTGATTTCAAAGGAGATGGAAAAATTGATCCGGAAGAGTGGAATCAATTTGTGGCTCGCAACCCATCCTTGCTGAGGAACATGACGATTCCATATTTGAAGTAATTCCCTTCATCCAGCTTCTATGTTTTCCTTCTTACCTCTTAAGTTTTTATACAATATGATTTAGTCTCCTGCATTACCAGAAAAAAAAATAATCATAATAACGCACATGGAAAATTCCTAACGTGAAACTCTACATTTTAACATCATCCAGTTATTAAAAAGCCAATTCATTGCTTTGATACCGTTTAGATGTGAAAAATACCTTCATACTTCATCTATGTGTCCTATCTGGCCTTGTATTTGCTTGCACTGGTGATTTTGCATCATCAAAAGTGGAAACCTCAAGAACTGAGATAATACGACCTTGAAAGTTTGAGACTGAACTTTAATCATTTAAGCAACTATGTTTTCTGTTTCTCTAATTTTTGGCCAGGCTCAAGATTACTTTGAATCTCTATTTCGACTACAGAACAGTACAAAATTTTGTATCTCATAAAACGATCTGATTTTGAAGCCACTGAAGCAAAAATAACCATGGTATAATTCCATTTGTTTCAGGGACATTACAACTGCATTTCCTAGTTTTGTTCTCAGGCCAGACATTGAAGATGATATTAACAGCTTCCCGTGAAAAGTATATCATTGAGTTATCAAGAAAAATTATACATGTAAAAACATTTGTCAGAGCCAGAATGCATCAATTAACAATCTGGTAATGTCTTATGTATACAGCATTAAGATTTCAAAGTTTTCACAATATTCTGCCCGGTATCCTTGAAAGTGTTGCTCTTGTCGACAAGATATGTGAAATAATAGGTAGAGGCCCAAATCCTTCAGGCATTTAGGCACAGCCCCTCTCTGTTGTTGAAGTTTCTCCATCAAATTACTCGGAATTTTGGAGCAATCATCTCCTCTAAGTTCATAGGATAGCACATTTCCGTGTGCAGACCATTCCACACATTGTCTGCCAGGATGGCATTCACCGCATCAGTTGGATGGAACTCATCCCACCAGATATAATTTGAGGCATTGCTGCAAGCCATTTCAGGTGATAGGCACAATATCCACCCTTTATACTTCCCTAACCCACAGCAAGCATCAGTAGTAGCATTGAAACCTGAAGGAAAGCAAATGGTATGAGATATTTGTGCTAATAAAATTTATTTGATTTGCCAACAGCCAAACGAGTTGAGAGAGTCTTACCATAACGCTCATGATTCTTGATTATGTCCATAGAGCCTTCATACATGTCACAGAAGATAATACTGATATGGGGAAGCTCTTGACGAAGCTCATCAACCATGTATCTCATTACAAAATTGAACTCCATGACCATGTTATTTATATCCTCAACACACTCTCCATTTTCACTGTTGTACTTCCACAAGTAATGAGGTGCACAACCAATAGGTGCCAACCCCATGAGCACCACTTTCCTGATATTCATATTGTACAGGTTCTGTGCAATCAAAATTCACAACTCCGAAAGTTCAGACTAGATATTTAATGAGATCAGATAACACAACACAACATCCGCATTATTACCTTAATTTCTTGCTTCACTGTATATGCCAAGAACTTGTTGAAAGCCCAGGGCAGGTAAACGTTTTGCACATTAGATATATTAGGCAGGTAGTAATGTATGTAGTCATTTATCCCAATTGAGATGTAAAACACTGAGTTGGAGATAAAATAAGCTGCAGCATCTTCGCCCATATTGATAATAAACTGCTGATAGGTATCTGTGAACTGCTGAATTTGCTGAGTCAAGGAGATGCGTTGACCCTGTAGCATGTCATACATCAAGAATGAATAATGATAAGTGTTTGATAAATCTGTGTTATCTTCGAGTTCGGGAATATTATCCACAACAAAGGCAGTGGCAAGCATACCAATTGCGACCCGCTTGAGAATATAATTCCGGCACCAGCAGATGCATAATTCACTCCATGAATCATGTCTTCAACACTCCCAGTCTGGCTCAGATAACTAGGCACCAAAGGGAGCCCGAGGCGTAATGCTAATCAAATTATTCAAAGACAAAAAAGCTCAAGTCAGAAAAGTCCTGAGTTCAAATCAGTTTTATTAAATAAAAGCAAAAGTGAGATGCAGTGTACACAACAGATTCACAAACCCCATAATTCAGCCAAATCAAGAATTTTCATCCAAGAAAATGTAACCAACATTTCTGTGAACTTTGGCAGCAAGACCAAAAAGAACGGGAGTTTTCGTTTCTTGTTCTTTCAGTCCAGTTCTTCAGCAACCAAACAGATTGAAACCAGAGGAAAAGACAAATAATAATAACCCAGCTGACAAACAACCTATAAGATTAAAAAGATTCGATCTTTACACTTTTTCCTCAAATTTTTGAATAATACAATAAATAAAGAAATTACCAAGATAGTCAACTGGGATTCTTCCATTAGAGAACCTTCCAGTGGGCTGGTGAGTATCAAAGTCTCGGCCGTAAGGAAGGCGATCGGCACGAGCAAATGTGCCAAGAAAGTTATTAGTGCCACTGTCGACAGAGGAGTCGCCGATAACGAACAAGGCAGGGACAAGGGGATGAGACTCTGGTGCTGGTGCTTGTACTGATGCTGGTGTCGGGGATGGAGATTGAGATTGAGAGACTGAGGTAGGTGATATTGATAGATGATTAATTGGGATCAAGTTTGGAGAGTAGTTGAAGAAATCTTCAGGGAATTGAAGAGCTCCTGAGGGATTAAAGATGGCAGATAGCGTTAGAGCTGAAACAAGAAGAGCAAGATTCATCGCCATTGTGCTTTGGATGTGAGAAATTGAGGAAGCATTTGGCGGGTAAGAAGTCGTTGAACGTATAAACCGAAAACGAAATCGACCACCAATACGACATCGTTTTAACTTAACTCTTTATGCTGATTGCGGGGTGCTTTTAGAAGTACCTCGAAAAGATCCCTGGGCTTCTTTCGTCATTATACGATGGGATGTTAAAAGACGGGTGTGAATAGCGGTACTCTTCGACTATTGCTTGTTTGCTGTTATGGTGAGCCCATTTATCATTATTGGGTTGATGTTCTGGATTGGATCCAAATCCGCTAATGCGCAGCTTTTGTCTTCTGATGGGCTGTTTATAAACACTGTCAAGTTACGGAGTTACACAAACGGCAGAAACGGATGTGAGGAATTATACAAAACGACAAACGCAGCGGCAATAAGCCAACAACTGAATATTTTTTGCCGACCATGACTGAATACTTTTCATAACGGCTACGAGGAGCGTCAACTGGTTTTTCCAGACTGACACGTGCCCAAAAGTATCTTTGAAAAGGGCGAGCTGCTCTGCAACTGCAACTCAGGGCAAGCAAATTATTGCCGTAGGATCCAAAGACAAAAAGGCCAAGGGTTGAGATTTTCATCGTTGTGTGAACCAGTAGCATTCTGACACGTGACATGCAAGTTGGTGAGAGTAATTTTACTTTATTGAAATCATTTCGCTATGCGTAGACTGCATGAAAATCTTTGAACTAAAAGAGCAGAGAGACTTTACAAGTGCATTGTCATTTGTGAGAGCTAATGGTAAATAAGATGATGTGATATATGGATGAAGCAATATAAGTTCAATTATGAATACAATCACAATTAGTTGAGCAGTCACGATCTGAATTCACTGCAATTTAATGTACATAAAGAATTTGATTTTCTTTTCAATTATTTTTATTTAATTTTAGATTTATCATGCTCATTTAAAGTGATTTTGTTGATGAAAAAAATATTTTTGAACTTATTTTTATATTATTTATTGTTAATAGGGACAAATCAAATTTTTGGTAGAAATTAAAAAATTAATTTTTTTGAAAAAAAAAAAATATAGGACCATCGATAGCAGCCCTATGTGCCTCTGCCATTGATCACCCTTACAATTGCAATTATAAATCTAATTTCCATTTAAATTTTAATTACAATTACATTTCACTTGCGATTACAATAACAACTGTAATTGTATAGTAAAACCAATCTATAGTTTTATTATTGGGATTAAGCTAATTTTATTGCCATGAAGATGTTACAAATTAGTAGAGTTGTAGTTACAAAAATTAATATTTTAACTTAATTATCCTTACTGTAAGTGATATGGACATAAAGTTTGCGCTGTATTAATAAATGCCTCTGCCACATATCACAATCACAATTACAATTAAAAATTTGATTTTTAATTTAAATTCTAATTGCAATTACAATTAAAACTGCAATTGTATGGTAAAATCATTTTGTAGTCATATTGTTGGGATGAAACTATTTTTATTATTTTGAGAAAGTTATAACTTAATAAAGGTGTAGTTACAAAAATTAATATTTTAACTTAATTATCTTTAATATAAGTGATATAAAGATAAAATTCACACTACATTAATAATTAATTAAAGGAACAAGTCAAATTTAATGTACAAACATTGCTAAATGACATGGACTGATAGACACAATTTTAAAAAGGGAAAAAGAGCAAAATATCACATTATTTGACAAAACTGATAACACATTCAAACCCCATGAGTGTCAACTTTTTAACTTATTTTATTTTTTTTTATCGTTGATGGTTGTTTGATGTCAAGAATATAAATATTTTTAATTATTTAATTAATTGAATTTTTTTTTATCATAATTAATTAAAAATTTAAAATGAAAATTAAGTGAAAAAGTAATGAAACTGTTGTAACTTTTCAATTAATTCTAACAAAATTTTCAGAATTAATTGAAAATTAAATACAAAATTAATGTATACATATCTACTCTCTTTAGAGAATAATAATAAGCTGAAATAATATGTGTGTGTACACCCTCAACTAATTGTTTTAAATATCTCAACTTATTATTCTTAAAAAAAAATAGTATGTACGTTTGCGTATATGGCAAGTTCAAAATACACATTTTTAAACACAAAATTTTGATAGTTAAATTAAAGCTAATCAAGGGTTAAGATTAAGCTCACATTTTTTTTTAGTTTTAAAAGCTAATAAAATAATGTAATGGGTTCCCATATAATCACTAAATAAAGAGTAGTGTTGTACGTCTTAAATTCTTTATTTTAAATAACTATTCCAAATGATGTAATATTCATCAATTAATTATTGAGATAATACAATTAAGTTATTTAGATTTTGTAAAGAATTATCAAATAATTAATAAATACCACATCATCTGAGATAAAAAATTTGGAATGTCTATCATTACTTAATAATTAATACTCATTCTTCTCTCTCTTGTGTAATATATTCCTCTTACAAATTCTCTATTTTTCTCATCTCTCATCTTTTTAATATCTATCTCCATTCTCTCTCTTATTTCAAACAAATTTTTTTTCTATTCTCTCATTTATATTGTTTTATCTATCTCTAATTTTATATCACTAAAATTATCGTGACAAAACTTTGATGGTAAAACTATCCGGATAAATTTCACTTAAAATATTTTTTTTTAAACAACATTCTTGTATATTGTAGAGGCTTTCATGAACCGTTAAAGAACGAAAAGATTACTGAATCTCTCGTCTAAAATCACTATTCAGAACAAAGCCATAAAGCCAGTGTTATAAAGCTATGTACTCTTCTTGTTGAGTGGCAATGATAAGCATCTTCTTGCATAAACGATTAATGACATTAGAATTATTGTATTTAGGAAAGTAGAACATTTATACCCAGAAGCTGTAAATAATTTCAAAAAGATAAGGGCAAAAATAGGTATTTTAATTGAAAATTTTAAAATCACACACACACACATACACCAAGCAAGTTCTTTACTTTTTAATTCCAGAGAAGTCAATGCTTTGAATTTTGTTGAATCTCCAATTGTACCCATCAGAATCTCTTTCAAATGATATTATTAAAGAACTGTAAAAGCTAAAAAGGAGAGCAAACTAATAAACCAGAATTTTTC
This sequence comes from Murraya paniculata, assembly GCA_030449075.1. Lineage (NCBI taxonomy): Eukaryota > Viridiplantae > Streptophyta > Magnoliopsida > Sapindales > Rutaceae > Murraya > Murraya paniculata. The sequence goes on along the minus strand of JAEVFN010000035.1, from coordinate 1,506,052 downwards.
AATTACAAATGCCAGTTTCTAATTATGTGCAGGCTTTTCTTTAATTACAAAAGTGCCTAACATTTTCAATATTATCAAATATGTGCTTTTGTAAATTTTCAAAAATAGCACTAAGACCTTACAAACTTTTGATGTTTTTCAATTTATTAAAACCTTTACAAATCAATCCATATACTTGGAAGAAATTTTATCAATTAGCTTCCGTTTTTCTTCAAGTATAATAAACATAACTTGTGAAAACAAAGATAGATTTGATTGCCAAGATCATGATAAAACATCAGCTTTTAAATGCTTGACCATGCATAAATCCAACAAACTAACTTTATAAGAATTATGAAAATAAAACATGACCTAAGCTAATATTCTTCACATTTGAGTCTAGACTTGAATAGCACATCCTTGAGTCCTATGAGTTTGATCTCACATGAATCACTTTTAACTTTTAAGAACTGATGAGATTTAAAAGTATCTTTTCCATATTATCTTTATTGGATTATTTGTTATCATCAGAATTAAAATTTATAAGACCCTTTATATCAACAATTTTGATTTGATATTTATACAATTATATGATAGTTTGAAAGCTTATCAAGCACAAATGAGTCTAAATCCATACAAATAGTCTATCAGCTTTGAAGTTTTGTTGCGCAGAACCAAAAATCCTTACCGTTATATACAGTATATGCCAAGAGTTTGTTATTCATAACTCGAAAATTAAATTCCTACCTAATAAAAATAAGATATACCCTGCGTATATAACTATTTACAACAAAGGATATGAAGCCTGTGGAAACGAAGAAAATGTGCTTACCATACAATCAGGTACAAACAGCCACAAAATTAGGCTTGCTTTTCAATTGTTCAATGTACTCTTAATAATTAGATTCAACACCGCCCTTGTGCTAACACAACTTTTTGAGTTGAATCTCTACGTAGAACTCTTTAAAAAGAGAAGAGAAGAGAAGAGAAGAGAAGAAAAAGAACGTGTACAAGTCTTCACTTAACCTAGGCTCATCAGGCACTTTATTATCCGTATTTTATTATTTATTATTTCAACTTCTTTTTACCTACTAATCGAATCGAACATTATTGAAATTCCCGAAAAGCTAGGATCAAGATTGAGGCCCACGTGTCCCGCTCCTTTAACTTGAAATTTGAATGATGGATGATAATTCGGTTCTCTCCTTTTTTCCCGTTATGTAAATTAAAGCGAAAGCCAATAATAGCATTGCATTGGAAGTCCCGCTTGGGTGCATGCATTTGCCGATTGCTGCCGGTTACGTTGCAGCAATTGGCAATCCCATCTCATTTTGCGCGTTAAAGGAAACAACGAAGCTCGTGGACACATCATTGTTCCTCAACCTAATTAATGGCTTATTATTAGCTAAAAATATTATTAAACCGTCCTTTTAATTAAATTATCACAAAGCTGCAGAGTTCATTGTACATCTAGGCTTCGAGCTTCACTAGTGTTAATTTCTTAAGGTTTTTGACTTACTCGTGAGTTGACGGCATAAATTCAATTTTTATAAGGGCTTAATTATTATTTTTCTTTTCTTACAACTGCTCACAACTATGGGCGGAGATAAGTTTCTTCCCAAATATTAATAGGAACAAAATTTTAAGTTAGTATCCATATATTTTTAAATTATATTATGCTAAAATCAATATATAACATTTATTCTCTACTGTTTTTATAATATTTAAAAACTCTATGGATGCCAAAAATTTCAACGAAAGGAGAGTAAATGGATCATTTCCTTAATATATCTTGAAAATATAACATATATATTTATTATAAGACACATATTTAAAAAACTAACAAAAAATTCTTATTATTAATTTCTATCCACACCAAAATATGTATTTGTCATTTTAGAACTTAAATTCTCTTAGTTTAATTTCTATTTATTTATTTTATAATAAATATAAATAAAAATATATGTAAAAATAAGAAAATTATCCACCAACCACTTAATTTTTCAAGTTTTATCAAAAATATACAAACACTTTTTTTAGCAATAATCTACCTAAAACTTACAAAGTGTGTGGCTGCTCAATTTTTTACTTAATACTGTCGAGAGATTTAACCAAAAAATTGGTCAAATGACTATTTACCCCAAACAAAATTGTCTATTAACTACGTGATTTTTCAGACTTAATAAAATATATATAAACATTTTTTTAAGTAACAATCACCTGAAGTTTACAAAGTGCATCACTACATTTTTTCCTTAACACTGTAGGGGACTTAATGAAATATTACTTCAGTGACTAATTTGTTCACCCAAATGTAAGATGCCTATTTTGCCCTAGCTGATCTATATTAAACAATGCCCCTCCCAAATTCTCATAATTCCAGTAATCTAGTACCAATGGAAAATAAAAGCATCCACAACGAAAGCCATCTTAAGTAACTAGGTTGAAGAAAATGCATGCCTCAAAAATCTATAGTACCAATCTTCTCAAACAGTGACTCCAAGCAAAAGAGGTGCTACTCATCGTCTTATTACTTAAATATTTTTTTTTAACTTCTTTTACTCTCATATTATATCAATTAAAATGGGCATGCCACAAAAACTTTTTAATTTCAATTCAAATAACAACAAAAATAAAACAGTGGAGGAAGAAATTACCTGCAACGGATAATAGTTGCAGCCATTCAAGAATTTAGTTAGATATCCCCAAATCTATAATTCGGGGCAGTTCTTCCATAATATCATTACTCCAAATCTGCAATTTCTTCACAATGGATTATAATTAGAATATTGATTATGAGATTATTGATGATGAAGAATATTGATGCTGTGATCGACTGTGATGATAATGAAGAAGTAGAAGCTAATTTGTGATGATGAATGGAGAAGAAGAACATCAGTAGTAACATTAACAATATTTAGTTTAGATGACAATTTATCCTTCTGGCGTCAACAATAATTGAACATGTTATAACATGGAGTAGTGATGCACTTCTTAAACTTCAGGTTGGTAATTGTAAAAAAAAAAAAAAAAAAATTATACTTTTGAAAAAGTTTGAAAAATCAAGTGGTCGGAAGATAATTGTCCTTAAAATAAGGATAATAGTATAAAATTATATTGCACATGAATTATTGCCTATTATAAAAACAGTAAAAAAATAAATAGTATGTTTTAATTTTAGCATGAGAAAATTGACGATTTCCCTATTTATATATTATAAACTCATTTTTTGGGAAAAAAAGTTTCTTTAAGCACAATTTGTGTCTTAATTATTGATTCTTGGATCTAAAAACATAATAATACATTAAGCGACAAAAGCGCTGAGTGCTTTTGAAGATATGTAATAATTTGAGGATCCTTTTCAAATGCAACGGCAATGAGCGTAGTATTTGAACCCAACGGATCAATACACTAAAAAATATTAAAACGAAATGAAAATAATAATAATAAGATCAAAGGTTAAGAACCTCAGTTTATGCCGCGGATTAGCTCATAATCTATTGATTTTTTTTTTTGGTCTAAAAAATTGCATTTTATTAGAGTATAATTTTGCTCGGTTTTATTATTATTTTTTGGTTACAATATGGTGCGAAAATGTTTAGTAAATATTTGAGGTTTTGCTGTGAAAGTATCAAAATATATATGACATTTTTTTTCCTATTTTCCCACGATTGTTTGTCAAAGATATACAGGCTTTAAAAATGAAATTAAATAACTTTTACTTGATAGTTGTTATTTGTTAAGATAAATCAATGGGTGCTTGATAAATACTAAGTACAATCTTAGCTACATAACATGGTTAATATCCACAACATATTACCATTCAAAGCTTTATATTGATAAGTTATGCTTTGCTTAATTAGGAAGCTATATTAAAAGAATATAAGGATTACTGGAGTTTATCGGATCTTTATTCTATTCATGTAAAAACGTTAATTGAGTTCTAGAAATTTCTATATATTTGCTGAGGGACCTTATAAAAGAATCATGAAAACAATACTGCTATCGTTGTTGGAGTCATTGGATGATAAACTAATAATTTTATAAATTATGAAATTTATTATCTAATAAGTGAATAATACATAATATTAAAATTCAAAATTAGAACTTAGATGTTAGGAATTCCTAATATTATTATCATAGTAAAGTAATTATGTTTAAATATGGGAATTCAATTAAACTCCTAATTTAAGCATCTTTTAAAAATACTTTCACTAAATTTTTAAAATTAGCATTTAGTAGTTAATTTTAGTTATGTAAGTAAATAACTAAATATGCATGCATTTCAGTTACGCAAAACTTGGTCCGGTACTTTGGCATTTGTCATGAGGGGCTTAAATTAAAATATCTCCTTTTTTTTTTTTCTAGTTTGTTTATATTCTGGAATTTAGCTTAAATTTGATGATTTTTTTTTTTAAACGTGGATTGGAAACCAAGAATTAAAAGTAAAATATCTTAGGAGATAGAATCCCGTAACCAGTATACAGAACAATATAAATTATAATTTTCTTATCATGTGATCTTATTTTGAATAAAAATTTATAATTTTCTTATCATGTGATCTTATTTTGAATAAAAATTTAAGTGGTGATTAATGGTTAATAAATAAAAAGAATTAAAAAAGGTTAAACTATATCTATAAACTAATACTAAATAACACATGATAAATGATTAGTAAAATCTTAGATCAGAAAATCCTAATGTTCCTAACTGAGAGACGTTACAGTCACTCAAATCCATGAATAATTTATATACTTATCCAATCAAAATATGCCAGCTAAGTATGGTCATACGCAGTAACTGCTAACAGTGCTAAGGCTGAAATTGGAGATACCAAAGGGCTTTGTGGTAATTACGAGCTATGACCTTCCGCGAAGTTCCCAAGTGGGGAAACAGAGGCACGTTGTCTTCTTTTTAATGGCCAACAAAAGGCCGTAAACGTCGTCGTATAAACTTTGGAAAAATTGAAACATGTTCCGTCGTAGTCGTGGAGTCAGAAGCTTATAAAGAGCCAACGGCTACAATGCCGTTCTCTTTTATCGACGACGACAGTTTTAACGGTCCAGAGAAACTCGGCGAAAAAGTCGCCCTCCCGGCGAGTCATCGTCTAAAATTAATCGGCAATCAATCGGCAATCAACAGATCTTTAAAACTCAAATTCATTGCTCATTCCGATTCGATTCTTTCTCAGGGCAAAGAATCCGCATTCAATTTTCTCTTCCCTTCTTGCTCCAAAAAAATGTACAGCAATCCCTTTGATGCACTTTCTGTTATAATCTTTCTACATTGAACCCAGAAGCTGGCACGTCTTGATGCTCATCTAATTTCAGCTTCTGGGTTTTGTTAAATTTCCAAATTCAATTGTAAATTTTTTCGCTTTTTGCGTAAAGCTTGATTTTTTCTTTTTCCAAATATGTCTGCTGCTGATATTGCATTGAATCCAATTCATCATTCTCCTGGTTACTGTAACAACCTAACAGGGCGGTCTTCAAGCGAGTCGATTTTGATATATTTAAGCGTTTCTGGTTCTTTAGTACCAATGCGTGTGCTAGAGACTGATTCGATTGAATCAGTGAAGCTTAGGATTCAAACAAGTAAAGGGTTTGTAGTGAAGAAGCAAAAGCTTGTGTTTGGAGGGAGGGAGTTAGCACGTAATCATTCACTTGTTAAAGATTATGGTGTCACTGGTGGTAATGTTTTACATTTGGTGATTAAGTTGTCTGATCTTTTGCTTATAACTGTTAGGACCAGTTGTGGGAAAGAATTAGAGTTTCATATTGATAGGTACCGAAATGTTGGGTATTTGAAGCAAAGGATTGCTAGCAAAGGGAAAGGTTTTGTTGATGTTGTTGATCAGGAGATATTTTGTGATGGTGAGAAGCTCGATGATCAGAGATTGATTGATGATATTTGTAAGGATAATGATGCTGTGATTCATTTGTTGGTTCAGAAATCTGCTAAAGTGAGGACTAAGCCTGTTGAGAAGGATTTTGAACTATCTGTTGTAGCAGCCAAATCAAATGAGAGAACTGATAGTGTAGATGAGGGAGAGAACCCATCAAAAGAGTTTCATGTTGTACCTAGAGAGCCAATTATTAGAGATTTCTGGTTGGAGCCTGTTATTGCTAATCCCAAGGTGAAATTGTCATCAGTGATGTGGGATTTGATTAACTCCACGTTTGATGGGTTGGAAAGAGGTAATAAACCCATTAGATCATCTGATGGTACAGGAGGGACTTATTTCATGCAAGATTCAATGGGACATGAGTATGTTTCCGTGTTTAAGCCCATTGACGAGGAGCCCAAGGCTGTGAACAATCCCCGGGGACTGCCTGTGTCGTTGGATGGTGAAGGATTGAAGAGAGGAACTAGGGTTGGAGAAGGAGCATTGAGGGAAGTTGCAGCGTATGTATTGGATCATCCTAAGAGCGGTCCCCGCTTGTTATCTGGTGAAACAATGGGTTTTGCTGGTATACCCCCTACACTTATGGTTCGGTGCTTGCACGAAGGATTTAACCACCCAGAGGGTTACGAATATGCACTGAAAAATGTTAAGCTCGGGTCATTGCAGATGTTCATGAAAAATGATGGGGATTGTGAGGACATGGGCCCAGGAGCTTTTCCTGTGCAGGAGGTACACAAGATTACTGTGTTTGATATCAGAATGGCAAATGCAGATAGACATGCTGGTAATATACTGATTGGAAAGGGGGACAATGGTCAGACTGTGCTCATTCCAATTGATCACGGCTACTGCTTGCCTGAGAATGTAAGTTTTTCCCTTTTTTATTCTGTTCACAACTTCTTTTGCCATCAATAGTTTCACTTATTTCTGATGTCACTCTTTGGTATGAAGTGCTTTACATTTATCGCATTACAAATGTGGAATTATAATTATATGTCCATATGATCAGCTAAGATGTAGTTTAAAGGCTTGATTGAGTTGTATCCAAGTTATTATTTCAATTGAAGTTAGATAGATTGCCATAATTGTCAGATAGTTGCATGAAAGGGATGGAAAAGTTGGGGGCTTAAGTTGGCTTTGCGTTGAAGAATTGACTAGATATTTTTTGTTTTCAAACATGAATTTTTGATGGTCAGACAAGATAAGTGGGATGGCTCAGGGCTGATTCTTAGGCAAAACAAATTTGCTACAAGTTGGTCAATCTAGATGAATGTGTCTAGCAGCCATCTCTGACCCCTTGATCAAGTTTTGCAAGATTTTGTTTTGACAACCAACATTCCTCTATAATAGATGGATATTTCTTTCACCTGAAAAATTTTTAAAACTGAGAGTGTCACTGCATGGGCTGCAACCCCGCTCTCTTAACCATATTTGATAATATTAAAGAAATGCTTATTCAGATTTTGAAATTACAAATCTTTTGATCGCTTTGCAGTTTGAAGATTGCACATTTGATTGGCTTTACTGGCCACAAGCTCGTGAGCCTTATTCTCCTCAGACAATTGACTACATAAAGTCACTGGATGCTGAACAAGACATTGAACTATTGAAATTCTATGGATGGAATATTCCACTTGAGTGTGCCCGAACACTCCGTATCTCCACCATGCTTTTGAAGAAAGGCGTAGAGAGAGGTCTCTCTGCTTTTTCCATTGGAAGTATGATGTGTAGAGAAACTGTGAATAAGGAATCTGTTATAGAGGAAATTGTTCGTGAAGCACAGGATTCCTTGCTTCCTGGCATGAGTGAAGCTGCATTTCTTGAAACTGTATCCAAAATCATGGACTACCGGCTTGCCAAACTGACAAATTAAATTTGCCTGGTTCGTGTATATTTTGTATGTATTAATGAACAAACAGTCCATTTTTGGATGAACTGATGCAGGCACAATTATGAATGGCAGCTCGTGTGGCTAGATGGGCCTAAGCATTTATATTCCTTTCCCTTCTGTCAACTTTTACTCAATTTGTACTGGAATGTTGAACAGAAGTTTAAGATGATGAATGATGAATAATAAGAGTCTCTAAGATTATATAGATTGCAGGGCTTTGACTCAAACAGGTTCTTAAAATCCTGGATACTTGTATGTTGATCTCTTGGGGGTATCGGTTTAAGATCTTGAGGGTTAGAGGCAACTGAAGTAGCGCAGATTTGCTTTCTTTGAAAATGTGTAAGTGTTGATGTCAATCTTCGCTGGAAAATAATGCGGAAAGACGATATTGGAAGCCAATGATAGATATACAGCATGGGCGTGGTTCTTTTCAGGTTTGATGATTGATCCTGCTGTTTTCTTTGTTGCAAAGCTCTAATTCTGTCTTCATTTATCCTGTAAGTATTAGATTTCCTCGAATTGGATTGGAGGAAAAGAAACCTGTATTTAATATGTGCCTTGTGTAAATACGTGTAATAAATGGTTTATGGAAACAGTCTGCATTCCACCACTTTGTTCCTATCCCAAATATTTTCAGTTTGCAGTGGAAATAGGTCTTTGCTTTCCCCTGATGCCGTCTCAACTGAATACAAACTTAAAATTCCGGAGTGTTTCTGCATTAGCCACCATCAGAAATGGTTTGCACTTTGCTCAAGGGCCCCTTAACCTGGAAGCCTGTTTCTTTTGGCCCAAGCTTTTCACAATTGCAAGTTTGCTGCGACTTGGTACATAAACAAGGAAACAAAATCAGTGTGGTATAATTATATTGATGACCATTGTGGTTGTATAAGCAGATGGGTCATCATTTTCTTTGCCAGTACACACATCATGGCCATGGCCTAGCAAAACTCCTACGACACACAGATCACCATCTTCATCTTAGGCTATTTCAGAAGCAGATGGCCCAACCTCAATTGCAAGTTGGCAATGAGAATACTGACGGGGAATCCCTGACAACGGGCCAAGGGGCTGTAGGCTGTAGCCTAACCTCCTTTAGTTTCCCGCCATTTTTTCACTAGTGGAAAAACAGAAAAAGTAGTAAAAACAAGTTTGTTGTTGACATTTGACAGCAATAGCATGTGCAGAGCAATAATAGGAACATATAGACAAAGCCATAAAGGATTTTCTTTCTTCTTCTTCTTCTTCTTTTCTTTTCTTTCTTTCTTTTATTCTTTTGCAAAAGTCTCATTCAATATCCATGATTCAATAATTTTTTGCTAAAACTATCTAATGGATTTAAACTTTCATGAGGGAAAATTTCGAACAACCAAGTTCGTTGTGGGATTTTGTTAATGTCTTCACAAACATTCTCCTCTTTTTCCTTCTTCAATTCATTAATCCTACAACCAACTCCAATCAAACCCCAATAACTTGGATTGGACCCACACTTCCCCAATCTTTCCGTCACAGATAACAAAATCCCACAGTTTTAAAACAAAATAAAGCTTAAAAAGAAAAAAGAAATATTGTAAATAACTCCTATGAAATGAAAAAAAAAAATAAATAAATAAATAAAACAAAGAACCTACCTCCACAAGAAAAGTAAACAAACAACACATTTACAAATGAAAAGTAAATAAATAAAATCAAAATTAGGAAAGTCTCACTTTCACATTTTAATCTCTCATCAAGCAGAACAATTACAATAGCCACTCCATTCGTTTCACTTTCCTCACATTATATACCCACCCCACCACTAAACCGATATCTTGTTTTTTTTTTCTCTCTCTCTCTCTCTCGCGTTAGTTAGATCCTCGGTTCAGTAGCTTCGTTTCCATCTTTATAGTTCAGTTCAGATCAAGAAAAGAGACCAAGTCAAAAAATATTATAATTAAAATCAAAACCAAAAAATGAGCAAACCAAATGCAAATAGGCCTCCATCGGGTTCAGGTCGTACAAATTTAGCTTCGTGTATAGTAGCCACAATTTTCTTGATCTTTGTAGTCATAGTAATTCTCATTGTCTTCTTCACAGTCTTTAAACCCAAAGAGCCCAAGATTTCCGTTAGCTCCATCCAACTTCCATCCTTCTCCATCTCCAACAGCACCGTTAACTTCACGTTTTCTCAGTACGTCACCATTAAAAACCCTAACAGGGCCGCCTTTTCTCATTACGACAGCACCATTCAGCTCATCTACTCTGGCTCCCAAGTGGGCTTCATGTTCATTCCAGCCGGAAAGATCGCTGCGGGTCAGACCCAGTACATGGCCGCCACTTTTGCCGTCCAGTCGTTCCCGATTTCGACGGCTACCGGAGCCAGCGCCCTGGTTGGGCCACCGGTTACTCCTAGCGGCTTCCCCGGAGGTGGGTTGCCTAATAACGGCTTTCGGGTCGGACCCACGATGCAGATTGAGTCGAGGATGGACATGGGCGGTCGGGTTCGGGTACTGCATTTTTTTACCCATCACGTCAATGCTAAAACTAGATGTCGAGTTGAGATTTCTGTTAATGATGGATCTGTCTTAGGGTTTCATTGCTAGTTTTTTTTAATTTTTTTTTTTTGGAGAGGGGGGGGGGGTTTACTTTTTGGGTGATCAATTTTGTACACCCAATTTGGTAAAACAAGTGTAAAAATTGAACATTTTTTTAAAATTTTATTTTTCATTTTTAGCCAGAAGTTGGTGGTTTTTTGCTTTTTGATCGGCATTTGAGCTTTCCTTAAATTAGCAATTATATATTTGTATTTAATTTTTGTTAGCTTAAGAGTTCATGATGCTACGAGCTTTGGTTGGTTGACATGATTCGTGCTTTTGCTTTTGATGAGTTTTAAGTAGACTGTAAGCAAAGGAGGATGCTTATAATATCTCGACAAAGTTAACACACAGTCTCTCACTTCACTCGGGTTTCGATCGACTCGCTCCAATCATTTTACTTTTATGGTCAATAAAATGTGCGTAATGTGCTGTAAAGCACCGTGAAATGCGGTTCTTTTTTCGTGAAATAAAATGCAAAACCGCGAGAGATAAATAAAGCTACGGCGCCGTCTGGTGCTACAGTTGCAGTGCTGGGGATCATCGTTCGATCGGCTGCCATTGCCAAGATCGTAGGTAAAGGAAGGTTTGGTACCAAATTACGTCACCACTGAGTTGAACGTGAGAAGAATGAATGATTGGGGGTGGCGTGGTGAAATCAGAAGAGTTACAGTTAATAAATTTTAGTATATTTGTGGGACCAATTTGCAGAGAGCGGAAGCGGCAGACAAAGGATCATCATTCAATGCCCACTCCCTCGAGATTCCAATCCTGATCTTTTTTGACTTTTATGGTGGCATTTACTCACTCTGTGTCTGTGATGTGTAGAGAGATCTAAGAAATACGTTGAGCGCCATTCTCCGTCTCAGAATGAGTGTTGCTATTTGGCTATAGGCTGCTATCTGCTACTCTCTTCAAGATTTCAGCAACAAGACGCGTAATTTTCAACTTTTGAATTCTCGGAGTGAACTGTAAACAGGAACCACTATTGCAAGTTGCAACTAGAATGAATCACTCATTACATTACTCTATTAGACAATAATTCTTGAAGCTCTCCAAGCATTTAAAGAAAATATAAAAGTCCATTCAATATTATACAAAGGGCATATCAAACACAAGTGACCTACTAATGTAGACATGATTGGCCGATTTCTTTTACCAGGAAGCCAAGGGCCACTGAAAAGTGAAAACTACTTGTAGATGTAAAGCTGAGACTTCAACTGCACATCAGGTTTCCACCATTGGTGAATTCCATGGGCTTCTTTGAGATCCTGTGAAGGAGTTGAATTAACTATCAGATTTGCCGATGGAATCAGGTGCAGAGGTTCTGAAGTATTCGCCACATTACCCTTCCCTATTGCATTCATAAATAGACCTCCGAGAGAATGTTGTGTCGCCAATTTCTCAATGGCCCCTGCTCCGATCTCCTCCATCTTCTTCCTATGTTCAAAATACCCAATATACTCCGAGCAGATGTGGTCAGCGGGGTTCACAAATAGACAGGGGACCCATGCAGATAGAGCAAGAAATGAATCTTCAGACAACCTCGTATTGTGATGACTAAGGTTTTTCTTTGCAGCAAGAGCAAGTCCAGCTGTGATCACGCTGCCCGCTATTCGGATCCCCTGCTTCACTCTCTTATCTTTAATTCTCTCAATTGGAGCAGAAACAAAAGGTGGATTAAACAGATACGCTTCGAGAAACACCCCAGTCTTGGCAATGGTCTTCCCAGCGAGCATTGCCATGGCTGACCCAAGGGAATGGCCGGCTAACCAGACATTTGAACTTCCTACAGAAGCAACCATGTTTCTGACAGCTTGAATAGCAATCTCAAAACGAGATGTCAGATGGAGTCCATTTCGGATTAAGTGGAAATCCAATTCAAGGTCTCGAGAAAAAGAATCTGGTTTGGTTAGGGTGCCTCGGAAGGCAATGACATAACGTGGAATTCCATCTTTTGCGAGGTCGGAGTGAGAATGAGCGGGTGGAGGTTTGAATTCATATATGGCACCAAATATAGAAAAATCAGCATCGTCTTTCAGCTGACGGAGCAACTTAAACTGGAAGAACTCCCACCAAGGAGGTGCAAGAGCTTGGGATTCATGACGCTGTAACTGACGATCCCGCTCTAGAATGCAGACACCTTGAACCAAACAGGCTGCTACAGACCTTCTATGATACACATTTGTCCTACATAAGAAAGAACATGACATTATTTCCCCCACCATTTTGGTGGGACAGAAGTAAAATGGTAACTCAAAACCATCCAAGGATGTATTGCCTGAAGTTCCAATTAACAACTCCAGCACAAACAAAGTATCATTATCTTTTACTAGCAAGTCCAGAAAAGATAGCAGCAAGCAAACAAAACAAGCATGGAAAGTTTGGGTAGGAAAATATTATATTAATTGCTGTATCTTAATTTATTGGAATTTCTAGCAATACACTCAAACAAGTAGGGGATCAAGTGTCACAGGCATACAACAGCCTGATGATCTTTTACTACTTACATTGAACCTAAAACATACGCATTGTATGAAATAATCACTGATGACGGCCTACAAAAGTTGAGACAAAGTGGCCATAACAAATTATGGACAAAACCCCCCAAGCCAAGTCAACAAGCATATATGAGGATGACAATCAATAAAAACTGATCTATCAAACTGCTGGCAAGCAATTTGTTCCATTAGGTTCAACCCCAACTAGTTTGGTATCAAATCTTAAGCACGCCCATTATGCGCTAGCACAGGAAGGTCTTACCAATCAATAGCAGATAGGTGTAATGGCCCAGAAAGGCTAAAATCCTCTCTCTCAGAGGCCATCACACCACATGTCCTTCCTTTTTTCCCTTGTTGATATCCTCAAAAGCAGTTCTGCATACACAAGGAACTAACAAGAATTTCATTAGGGATTGGTTAAACAATTTAAATCCTCTGCATAATTTGCTCAAGAAATGTTTACCGAAAATGCCTGTAGCACATTATATTTTTTAAAAGCGTCATGTGGTTTAGAATACAAGGCAAGCTCGACCAAGCAGAATCCTTAATCTCAATTTAAACTACTTTAATATATTATTATTAATTCATGCCGATGAATGAAAAGCCTGGCCTCATCAGCATTACGCCATTACCAACACCAAATCGCATCAATAAGCAAATCATCGCAGAAAAATCATTGGTCCAAAAACAATTAAATTTTCAAGTAAAACATTCGTCGAACCAGAAAAATGTACCTTAAATTAAAACTCGGAGAGATCTGATTGAAGGCTGCAATGCGATTGTCTGAATTTTTTTTTTCCTTTATCCCTCTCTTGAAAAATATATTAATTTGGATCACGTTGTCGGTCGCGTGTAAAAATGTCTCCGTCATCCAACGGAAGCTCCTTATGAAGTCTGGAGCGATTGTTTCAAAACGCCAGCGTTTAAGAGAAAGCGGGGCCCCGTAGGCTGCTATTGCAGAGACGTATATAGAAGAATTTTGAAGTATGTCCATCTTTATTCTTAAATCCGTTACACATATTGCATTAAAATTTTAAAAAATACAATAATGATAGTGAGTGCCATTTACACGAGTGGTGAGTGGATTAAATCGTCGTTATGTAAAAGGGTTAAAAATATATTTATAATAATAAAAGAATTATATTATTCATTCAACCCAAATACTACATAAATTCATACTTTAAAATTTTTTTGGATATATTGATATATTAACAGATATTTACAATAAAAAATCAATCGGAACTCTCTTTAATAATTTTGTAATTTTGTTATAGCACAGTTTGAAATTCAATCCTTACTTAATATTGGAGGGATATTTAATCTATCTTTTTTTATTCTTTTACTGAAACTCAATTCTCCTCCCAATAAAATTAGATAAGAGTCTACTTATCTCCACGTCATTTTAATAGAATTTATCTTAATACTTAATATACTCTTAATATTTTAAGGTAGTGTTTATTTTTTGAATTTGATTGAGAATCTTGAAAAGTGTGAATCCCGGAAGTGCGGAATGAGAATAAGAGTATGTTGTTTACTTACATTAAAATGAAAGTGTAAAATAAAAATTAGAATCTTATTTATGTGTTTACATTATCTTGGATTAGAAGTAGATGGTTTTAAATTACAATTTTACCCTTATTTAAAAATTAATTTTTAGTTACAATATTGATAAAAAATAATATTTTAATAAAAAATATATTTATAAAATAAACTATTTATTTTATTATTAATTTTAATTATATAACTTAATAATAATTATTAATATTTTTAGTTATGTAAATCATAATTTTTTATTAATTTTAATTGTAATTATGTAAATTAAAAATTATTGATAAGAGCAACACAAATAAAATATTATTATTAATAATATAGTACAAAATTAATATTTTTATAATAAACTATTTATTATTATTAATAATTAATAGTAAATAAATATAATATTATTAAATTAAATAAATATAATAATAATACATTTTCAAATAAAGATAATATATGGTATATTATTAATTCTCAATGAATATAATAATATTTTATTTATTAATTTTAATGTTATTAAATAATATAATAATATTATTTAAATAAATATAATAATATTATTTTTAAATAAATGTAATATTATTTTATTTTAACAAATATTAATTATATTTATAAAATAGATAAAAAAAAAGAGGTGAGAGTGAAAATCCCACTCTACACTTTAAAAGTAGATAAAATCCACAAATAAACACGAGTAAAAAGACTTCACCATCTCCACTCCCACTCTAATAAATAAACACTACATAGAATTTATCCATTCTACTTGGAAATGAAATGATTTCACTATACAAATTCATCTTAATACCTAGTATACTCTTGTCAAACTCAATTTTCAGAATTCTGCAGTCTCTTTTCTCTCTTAGTAGCTGTTTCTTCTTCTCTACAGCCCTTTTGGCAAGCAATCCATATTAATATTATCAAATTAACATCTAAATAAAGATCCTTGTTGACCTGGGAGGAAAGCACGGAAAGCTGAAAAATTCGTATATTATAGGCAACACATAAGAGTACCATATCAAAACAACAAAACATTTAGTAATATCACACAATAAAATATGCCTAATCACTCGTTGGCTACTAGTTAGGACATAGAAATATAACGAAATATCCCGCCGCTTTCTCCCCTGTATGGCTAGTCATAATTGAAAGAATGACAGTCATCATCAAGCCAAAATTCGTAAGCTGAAATGGACTGGTAAAAATGTTGAACTACTTTGACCAAGCAACTGCATCAATTTCTGACTGTGCACTCCTGTATAACTCCAACCTTTTCGCAAGGGCAGATCGTCGCTCCATGACTGCTGGATCTTCATTCAACAGGTTCGACAATCGTTTTTGCTGCAATAATTTTTCAGAAATCAACCATGTTATTCAGAATTTTACCAATAAAATTCTTAAAAATTTACCAGGAACACACTAGACAAACATAGGGATAATAAGTTCTGTGCTCACCTCCAATTTACCCAATTCAGTGAAGAAATGATCGAGTAGGCTTCGTTTGGCCTCACGAACTTGACAATAAACGATGGACTTAGGAATTGAGTTCCGTAGACTTGCACAGACCATATTGACATAAGACAAGACCGTGGTTCCTATTGATAAAATGAGAAGAGAGAATGCCAAAAATCAGTAGAGGGGCTTATGTAGATTTTCATTCCATTGTTGACATGATCCATGTAAATGATCTTATAATGCCACGTGAGTTAGACGTTTGTGTCCACAAGAAACTCACCAATTCTCCTTAGATACGTATCATTATATCTGTCAAAAATTGAATGTGTAGGATTGCCACCCTTGTCAACATCCTGAGGAAGCTTCCGGAAGAAATCAACTGTCAGATAACTACACTCCATATCAACAAGCTGAAGTGTTGCTTTTTTGCTTGTGTCCCTCATTCTCTCAAGAGACTCGATAGCTGCATTTCCAACTTCTGCTCTGAGAGCAGGATACTGCTTTAATTCCTATAGAGAAAATAAAAGAGATAAATAGGTGAATCAATTATAAAGATTAATAAATGCCTTTATAAGTACCCATCAACCATTATTACCCCATGAATTTGAGATCAACGGTTAAAGAACCAGAAAATTACTGTCAAAGAACTGAAAATGAAAATACAATAAGCAGTGAAGAATAGGATCGACAGGAACGTACTGGAGTCTCACTGATGGCCTTGTGAACCAGTTCCTTCAGTAAAGCATGAACCTGGAATTGTAGAAAACAAAATTAACCCCCTTGAAGCATAATCAATTTGAAAATATACACACATAGATTTGCAGAAGAATAGAAATCAAAATCATAGCTTTGCAGAAGAATAGATATCAAAATTTCAACATCAAGCTAAACATTACTTCTGATATTCAATTTTACCAAATCGGATAAAAAATAATTAATGAACTGAAAGATAAAACAAAACAGAAAAAGAAATATGATTTTCTCCATTCCACAACAAATGCTAAATATGCTGTCTCATAAAAATTTCATGCATACCGCATCAACAGCTGCCTCAGCAGGACCTCTGATGGTAACTACAGATGATTCTATCAAACGACGGTACCCTTGTTCAGGGGCAATCAAATGAGGCTGGTATCCATCAGCCTCGGTAATAAGCTTCCGAATATTTTCCATGGAGAGTTGCTTGTCAAATTGCAACCTTTTTAGAGCAGCAGGAAGCTGGTTGTCAAAAACATAGTAAATTTTATCACCACCAGGACGCCTGAAGCAAAAAACAAAAATTACTTATCAATAACAATTAAGTTTTGAGTAGCTTCATTTACATAGAAAATGGAGCCATACTGGCAGAACTAATGAAGAAGATCAAGGTATGATGCATACACTCCATCGAGATGTTCCTTGTATATCTGATCAAAAAGACGGCAAATCTCCATGATCGTATACAGCTTTCCCTGCATGTCATAAGCATCAAACATTAGGGGATCGCAATTGAAAAAAAGAGGCATGAGCTTGCACAATAAGTCAAACAGGAAAAAATGTGTACACTTACTCCTGCATCAGCAGCAATAGGCTTTCCAAGACGACTCAATTCATTTTCTAGCTCCAAAACGGTTTTGCTAATAAGAGACTGGATGCCTGGGATTCTGGATTTGATTACAGTTTCCAAATGCTGAAATATAACAATTTTTCTCCAATTATAAGTACAAATGAAACAGCATAGCAATTGAACACTCAAATTTTCCCCAACCAAAATATATTAAAAACCACATATTGTTTACTTAGCTACCTTTGAAAGCATCTTAGCTAGATGTTCTGACCCCATTCTGTGTGCAAGGTGCTTGTATTCTGGGGTAGTAGAAAAGTACTCCCGCTCTTTACGGCGCGCAGCAATCATGTCAACATTCTTGTTGATGTCTGCTTGTGATCGGTTCACAACACCAATCCATGGGAATTTTAGCCGATAAGACTTTCCGTCCAATATCTACAGAGAACCAAAGTGTGAATCAGGAGGTAAAAAGATAATAATAAATAAAATTAGTACCAATTACTGCCTGAATACCAACAAACAAGAAATTGTTATGACTTACATCAGCTGCATCAGTTCCCTTGTCCATAAGATCAATCTTTGTCAAGACCCCAAATGTCCTCTCACCTGAAAATTTTATAAAGTTGAATTTAGTACAAAAACATCTAAAAGGTCATCTATGCTAAACGTTAGAGAAGTTTAAATTGTGATGGTTTATAAGAATTGAATTTTCTGAGGATGGACAGGACCTTGGTGGCTGTCAATAACCAAATTCAAAATAAAGCAAAAAGATAGAATTATAGCTTCTTGCAGAGAAATATTGCAAATAATCACCTGTAGGGTCTACCTCACGAGATATTTTGATTGCATCAGATGTGGCAAGATCTTGATTTGCAGGTGAAATTGCAAGAATTATACAGTTGGGCTGTGTCAGAAGTTCAGGGAAAAAAAATGCGACATTTTAGTATCTAACCTAACGTAAATAAACTAAGTAATTTCCCCCCAAAAAATAAAATAAACGAAAAAAGAAATTGTCAAAACTGAAGCAGTTTCATGTATCAAGAAATAATCTCATACAAAATAAGAAAGCCTCCCAGAAGTTATGGGGCATAACAGCCATGAACAGTTTCCCATTTCATGGTACAACGGTGTGAGCAAAGCGCAAGTTACTAAGATCTCTGAAGCCCATCTATATGAGATAAGATTTTTCTATTGGACTCGATCAGAACCTAAGTTTGTCAGACTTCAAAGACATTAAAATGCTTGTTCATCATAAACCTTATCTGAAAAGCATCTTTCAGAAAAGTTTGGAGTTCTATAGCAGTTTACGGAATGGGTTAAAATTTTCTTCCAAATACCAAAGCATTCCACAACTTGTAATGTAAGTTACCTTCTCAATGTAGGAGCGAACCATATTCTCAATATCTTGCACAATACTGTCTGGTTGGCCCTCTGCATTACCCAAGACAATATCTTAGTATAACATTACACATAGAAGGAATGGATAAAGAATGTATTTAGCTGACCACATCTAGTTCGAAAGTAAGGGTTAGTGGAGTTGATTTGAGTTTGTTGCAATTGTAGTCCAAGGAAAAGAAAGAAGGTGCTTGAATATATCTACAGTTGGTTTCTAGTTAACTGTAGACCAGAAAAGTAACTATATAACTGAGTTGAGTTGATACGTTTGGGTTTCTCTGAAGAATAATAAGAGGAATCTTAGGTTCCAACTTCCCACTTCTTTCGTTCTCCTTGGGCTTGTCAAACACAAAAGAAATTAATAGATAAGGTATATATGTAACTGACTCGTAGTTAATAGAGAAGAACGGGTATATGTCAGTGACTCACATGAGTAATGCTGAAAACAAATACAACTTACCAACTGCTACTTTTGTGAGCCCAGGAAGATCAATCAGCGTCAAGTTGACAACTGTCAAGGTTCCAAAAAATATAGAAAATCTCAGAAATCGCAAGCAATGAAAAAAGTAAAATAAAACTACAATTGATTATCTGTAAACTTCAACATGTATTCTTTATTTCCAGTGGCTGAAATACAAAATTCTGAAATGACACTCTGCCATCAACATCAAGCTTCAAGCAACATACAAAATAGGCTTTTTGTTACTTAAAACTCGGTGGCGGACATGACAATAAAGCAATGAAAAAGAAAGCAACAATATTCGGGAAAACTGGCATAGGACTATGACTTAAGATGAAGCCAAGTGGGAAAAATAAGGTTTCACGCAGCTGAAACCAACATTTTATAGTAAAGCTTGAATAGGTGAACAAGGAATTTATAAATGGCACCCAATAAATTAAGGCCAAAGAATTTACCGTTAGGGGAATATATACTGAGATGAATTGGTACACTCGAGATTTGCTTGGTACGACCAGTCTCTCGATCAGTCTCATCTTGAATCTCTTTCCTCACAGCAGCTACACAAATAGAGTTAAACAATGATTAATATTGGGAAACAGAACAATTATAAAATCAATGATAAATGCATAATGTCATAATAGGTTAGTGTACCAAAATCAGTAAATCTTTTCCTTGGGAGGTGAAGAAACTCTGCATATTCTCTGCTGCCTTCCTCGAGTTTATGAAGCTGCAACACCAGAGGACGCCGTGTAACAATACCTGCGTACATTTGAGCAGGTTATGGATATCGATTCAATTGAATAACACGAGAACACAATACGAGCATCATCAATTCAAATTTCAAAGCCGAATATACCAGATCCACGCGGCAAAAAGTCCTTGCCGACAATACTCTCCAACACTGATGACTTTCCAGAACTCTGTACAAATTACAAGTAACGCCAAAACCGCGCCGTTAGATACAAAATAATTTATAACTGCTTAAAAATTAAAATAAAGCGAAATCAGAGATGAGATCAAACGAGAAGTGTAGAAATTGGAATATAAAAGATAATAGTGATAATAACAAAGAAAACAACCTGGCCACCGACGACGGCGATAGCAGGAAGAGAGTCCCAAAGAGTAGGCAATGCGCTGGCTTCACCGTGGTCGCCGAGAGCCGTACAAGCTCTTTGTATTTTGTTAACCAAAGAAATCAAGTTCTCCATTTTCTCTCGAAGCTAAGAAGATATCTCGGGAGACGGCGGCGGCAACGTTGATAATTTCAGCTATCAGACTCAGATCAGCTGGATCTGACAACTGATGCTGGAAACGGCGACGTTCAAAGGAGATCTGTGTGATTAGTAAGATAAACGAGAGAGAGAGAGAGACAGAGAGAGAGAGAGAGAGAGAGAGAGTTTGAAGTTTAAAAGAAAGAAAGAAAGTGGGGAGGCCGTTGAAATGGTATAAGCTTACTTGTGTTTCATTTGTTGATTGTTACTACTACGGTAAAAATACCAAACTATACCAACTATACTCACCTCTGTCGGTGCTTGAAAATTGAAAATAAAGTGACCGCAACGCACCTTGTACGGAATTTTCACTAAATACGACACCACAGCAGCTTCAAAGCCGGTTTACTTGTGTGGTATTTTTATTTACTTCTCGTCTAGCGGTATTTTCGATGTAGTCGGCGTCTTTAGTCGAAAACTGTTGGACTAAAGACGAAAATTGAGATTTTTACTATTTACTTCTCTCAAATCTCTATATTGCCCGTGTGTTTGTATATATATATTTTCCTAAGATAATCTCAACTGCAAAAAATATTTTGACGTGACGTTTATACTTTATATGAATATAATTAATATGAATTAAACCGTCCTCATATGATAATATAACAACGCTAGTCTTTTCACTTTTATTTAAGAATCAACGTGGATAAATTCCATCTATATTCTCACTTCTTTATATTATGTTCATTCTCCCTCTTATTAAGAGAAATTAAATAATAATAATAATAATATCACAGAAATTTTTTATTCTATATCTGTAACGTCTCGTTAAAGGATGATATTTTTCAAGTAAATCTTTAACATTCATCATCAAAATTACAATTTTTTTTTTTACCAATCACTTTAACAGTTGATGTATTTGCTTTTTGTTTGATCTAAATAACCGAAAAAATAAAAGTTACCTGAGGATGGTTTGTATGCAGAGCAGAATAAATTTTTGTCATTATTTTTTTTTAACTTCAAAAAATATTTCATTTAGGATACAAAATTAAGATAATACAACATATGGTGTATCATTTATTTATTGATGCTAAGAATCATCTCATTAATAATGATATAAATCATTAATTATTACTAAATACATTATAAATATTGATTCGTTTTATATTAATAATAATATAAAGAGCGATGATAAAATTACAAATATTTTATACAAACAAGTGTATATAATTTAATGTGGGCATGTGGCATAAGGAAATTAATTGTATAATGGGTCTATATAATTAGAAAAAAAATTGTTATTTTTCAATAAATATCTTCATGCCACACTAATTTATACAAAATTATTTATGCCTCTATTTGTAGTTATTGACTGTTTTTTATAATTAAAATAACGATCGTGGAGATGGATAGAGTTTAAATTAACTTTTTAACTCTCAATTCTTCTAAGATTTAAACACAAGTTACCAATTAAATAAAACAGTTTAAAAACTACCAAATTAACGTGAAAATTATTGATAGAGGACATCTTATATTCTACGTCCAAAGTAGGATAAAAAGACACGATTAGCAATTTTTCGGTGGACTTTTTCTCGGGCCCAAACGACACCCTAGGGGTGTGTTTTCAAATTTCAAATTTTAAACTACCCGTTGGACTAAACATGGCCCACAAAAACTTGAAAATTGAAATCAAGATGCGTCTCAGCATATTTATTTAATCCCTGGTTATTTTCAGTTTTCGCCACTGAGGTTTACCGTATTTCCAGTTCGATGAAATGTATGAGCATATTTTCACTTTTCTCCCATGTGGTTTGTATGAATTGTATTCCCATCTTTGAACCGTTTGTTGACCAAGAAAATATCAAAATACCAATGTTTCTTAAAAACAATATCTGATGCTATAGTTTTTAGTACTGTTAATTTGGTGGGTGTTATTCTTTTTACACTCATTTTCAAAAAATAAATTCATTATTAAAATTTTAAAATTTAAGCCTCAAAATTATCTTTTACTATTGTTTTTTCTCTGTATCTTATAATTACATTTTCTTTATCTACCCTCACATTTTGTAAATTAAATACTCAATTTTACTATGTTTTGAAATTTGTTTTTTCCCTTGATATGTTATGATCTATATTTCATGGTTTCTTTAAAAAAAAAATCTTATATTCATTAACTGTTGTAAATTAATCAATAGAAATGGAACTATTTAAACCCATTAATTTCTTCTCTACACACTCTTTTAAATTAAGAATTATATTATTTAAATATTTTTCTAAAAAAATTGCCAAAGCAACTCTTTCTTTTCTTTTTCTTCTCAATTTCACAAATTCTCATCAATTCATTTAGATATATTCTTTTAGTTACAAATAATTAGTGCCAGTAGCTAAGATGAACAAAGTCTACTATTTAAAAAGAGCATCAACGAATTTTTTTTTCTAATATTATAAGCAATATTATGTCAGCTTTATGAACCATAGGCAATTTATTTTGTTGCACTTCCGAAAAATTTTCATTTTTTTGATTCAGCAATGTCAAGGGACAGATGTTACACAGAAGCATCAACTACATATAGAACATGAATGATTTACGGGGATGTTTGGGAAATGTCATTACATAGTATTAGAGTCCTATTTGTATTAAAGTAATATAATCTTATGTTTAGCTCGTTCAACGCATTGCAAAACAAAAATTCTAATGCGGCAAAATCCCGCATTAGCAAAGCCCGCGTGAGTGTCAGGTTTACATGAGTGTATGTCAAATTTCGTTCGCTCAAATCAAATTTCGTTCGCTCTTCTCTCTTCTCCATCATCAAACAACTTCCTCACCACCGGGCCATCTTCTCTCTTATCCACCATCCATCACATCATAATTCTCTCTTATCCACCACCTTGCCATCTTGCTTTGCCGGGCAGCACCAGAGCTCCACCAAGATCGCGTCGGGCCACACCGCAGCTCAATCACCACCTCGTCGCGGGACAGCACAATTCCATCACCGTCGCGCCTACCTTCACCACACGCATCATTAAGCTACAAATTTAATTTCTGAATTTAGATGTGATTTCTGAATTAGGATTTGAATTTTGGATGTTAGGGTTTGATTGTTGAATGTTCTGTAGAATCAGTGTTCCAAATGATCGAATTCAATTGGTTGTTGTTGGGAAAGGTTTTTCATCAAGGTTTCAAATGCATGATTCTTGATGGTCCTGTCTCAAGTTAAGAAAATGCAAGAGAAATGACGGTAACTTCAATGTCTTCGTCTCTTGTAAACAACAAATAACGAAAAGCGAAGACAGAACACAACAGATAGAGACTTTTTGTATCGACGGAGACATTGCAAGAAAGGAAGAAAAACTTTAAATTAGTATACTGAAAATTTGAAAACCAATAATCGGCACACCAATGACACTTCTTCCGACTAAGGGATGCCTAGTTAAATCTTCACAGTAGAAGATTAAACAGGGGCCTTCTTTTGTTGTATGATACCACAAGGTTTTTTAGCTAAAAATCTGATAATTAAGTGTACATGACAAGCAAGACTCTGTAAATAGCGAGAAACTACTAATAAGGCTGACAAATGACAGTTATTAGTTAGTCGAGTTTGAAGATTCATAGCCATAAGGGTTCTTGCTGGCCCAATTCCATTGATCCCTACACATCTCGTCAATGCCATACTTTGCCCTGCAAGGACAAACGATAATTGTTAAACGATCATCGACTTCAATGTAGAAAAGAAAAAAATCTGTGTGCAAGTTATAGATGCCTAATGGGAATGTGGCTTGCAATCAATAATACACAATAGATTATCTTCAATCGATACATCCAATAGAAACATTGATTGCATTACCGGCATTGGTAAACAAAGATTGACACATGTATAGGTACTTACTTCCAATTCAATTCGCGTTCTGCCTTTCCTGTTGATGCATAAACAATTTCAGCGTCACCAGGTCGCCTCCCAGACATTACGAGAGGAATTTTCTGATGCAGAGAACAATAAGCACATTAAATTACAACACGCAAAAAATAGTAAATCTCACACAATTTTTATATGGTTAACACTCCTCCGATTCCAAGTTAAAAACATTCATGTAGCCATAGCATGATGAAACATTTGACTATATCATAGCCATAGCATTAGTTTGTGCTCTATAAATTTCAATGGACTTGGCCATAACAACCTCTCGACCCCAAGACCCCAAGACTTCTGGACCTCTATCTAAAAACTGCTTAGTTTTACAAATCCATTTGATTTTTAAGCCTTAAAGAGTAGCAAAAGCTTATGTTTTCAAATTTGATAGCAGTACTGATTCTACATGATTACTGCATCAACCTTCGAAACTTTGCAAAATGCAATCCAGAAGCAAAACAAAAGTTTTCATCAGTGAATAAATAATACACAGAACATGGCATAAATTTGTACCTTTCCAGAGGCCTTTTCGAATGCTGCAACCATCTCCAAAACTGATGTTCCTTTTCCCGTTCCCAGGTTGTACACCTCACAACCTGTAAAAACCCATCTCATCAATCGTAATGATTAATGCTCGAAGTTCACACCATGACAAAGACTCAAAAAGTTGAGTTCTTATATCTACTATCAAAGAGAATCACAACACCAGCAAGATTCTCAACAAGAATGACCCTCAAATTTCAAATTCCAGTGACGAACCAACTCTTTACCCCAAAAAGCGGCTAATCCTTGATAATTGCATTTGAAATTCAGGGAAATTTAACAGACCACAAATAATAAATAAAACCAGATTTCTCACAGCAGGCAACTGTTTGTGTGGAGGAGTTGAACTGTGACGCTACAAAACCATGAATAAAACCGGAGTAATCTTCTATTTAGCTTTTAGTCAGGGAGTTCTTATTAAACATAAGAAATGAGCTCAACTCCAACAGTATGGAAAAATAATACAATTACGATAGTAGCATGTAATTTGACAACTAAATTTGGCCTATTGTGTAGAAGCACAAAGAAAAAGTATCAATTTTTTTAGCACATACCTATCTTAGGATCATCAAGCTTGCGCAACGCAGCAATGTGCCCATCAGCTAAATCAACAACATGAATGTAATCACGGACCTGAAAGGAGATAAGTTCCATCAAAATCAGGACCCGAAATCTCAAAAACAAAAACTTCATAAAGATTCAATGTAGTAACATAAACCTAGTTCCATTCTGATAAAACCCTGAACAATCGTGATGAAACTAGTAGATCAGTACAACACACACACATACCAAGAGTTTCATCTAGAAGCAATTGAAAGAGTGCGAAAAACTCAGATAATGGATCTTAGCCATGTAGTTGGAACATGAGTATCAAATGCTGCATTATTAAAATGAATGAATCCCAAAAGCACGACATGCATTCACATATACTGCAAGTATATAGAGGCAGCATCCTAAAACAGCTTACCCCAGTACCATCCTTTGTTGAGTAATCAGTTCCAAATACTGTCAGGGCTGGACGCCTGCCAACAGCAACTTGAGTGACAAAGGGCATGAGATTGTTTGGAATTCCACGGGGATCCTCACCAATTTTGCCACTTGGATGTGCACCAACAGGATTGAAGTATCTCAGCAATATGATCTTCCATTCGGAGTCTGAACGGTGGACATCACGACAGATCTCTTCAATGAAAAGCTGGATGATCAACCTTGTCAGAGATCATAACAAAATAACACAACAGAAGTGCTTAACCAAAACACATACTCAAAACACCCTGCACAGTGAAGCAGCCTAAATATAACCAATATAAACAAATGATTTCATTCTTGATATGGAAAGAAGCAACTGCATCTCAGTTGTTACGGACAATGATGGACACACCTTGGTACGTCCATAAGGGTTCATTGCCTGCAAGGGGAACTCTTCTGTACATGGGACCACCTTTGGCCAGCCATAAACAGTTGCTGATGATGAAAAGACCAGCTGAAATGTTTCCAATTGAAAGATTGATTATGTTACCGATGCTAAGATTCATAATTGAACAAAATCCCAGATACTAGAAACATGAATGTGACTGATGAAATTTTGAAAGGGAATCCTACAATCATCACTAGCAAATTAGGTATTAGGGGCATACATTTTTGCAGCCATGTGCTGCCATAACTTCCAAGAGAGTTATGGTTCCGATAAGATTGTTGTCAAAATATAGCAATGGTTTCTGCACACTTTCACCAACTGCTTTCAGTCCAGCAAAATGGATGACAGCATCAAACCTTAGTCACAAAGAGGACAAAACGTAAGTTAATAAACAAAAATCTTCTCATTTGTTTCTTCTGCACCTTCGTCTTCTTCTTATTATTATTATTTTTTAAATTTTTTGATAGATGTTTATTGTCATTTACATATAAATGTGATTAAAACAATTAACTAAAATGATACTAAAAATTTCAAATTAAATTCCAAAGATGAACCACATGGAAAAGAATGCTCCCAAGTAGACATTTTCACATTGCCAGCTAAATGAAACTGATAGAGCATGTAAACAGTGACAACCCATGTCACCCCCCCCCCCCCCCCCCCCCCCCACACAAAAAAAAAAAGAGCCACAAAGTGTTAGGCCTAAATTTAGTCATATAGTGCCAGGCCAATTAGCATTATAAAACATAAAGATTATCAGAGCAGTAGGGCCCTACTTTGTTTTGGCAAACAATGCTCCCAGCGCTGCTTTGTCCCGGAGATCCAACTGCAAAAGAAAGTGAAAATTAAAAAATCAGGACCATCACTCTGTAAATTATAAAAGATAATTTAGTTCAATTAATTACATGTTTAATTCACTTAACAATAAAAAACGGCATTATTAGTTGATCCCCAAGATCAAATAAAATCAAAACGAATATCCAAATTCATGACCCGGGCCACTCTAATACAATGAACCTTAAAAAAGAAATTTAATAAAATTTTAAAACATAATCATCAATGATTATGTTTTAGTAAAATTTTGGCGCGAGTAAACAGCTATCTTAAGCAACTTACAAACAATAAATTAAAAACCCTGTCGAAAAAATTGCAATATTTAGGTAAAAAGAACTAAAAATAAACCGTAGCGACGACAACAGTGACAGCGAACCTTATGAAAGGTCATGTTGTTGCCTCGAGTGCCAGCGAGTTCTCTGACTTTTGCGACGGCGATTTCCGAGGCATTATCGAGATTGTCAACGACTACAGTTTTGTAACCGCCTAACAGCAACTGAAGCACGGTGTGGCTTCCAATGTAACCGGCGCCACCCGTCACCAAAATGTTCTTGGTCATGGTGTCTAACGAAGAGACTAATCAGAAGAACAAAAAGAAATTGAACAAAGTATACGAAAAATCGAAGAAACGAGACTCACAAAGGAGGTGATAAGATTTGGGCTTGACCTCGCTCAGAGAAATTTAAAGGAAAAGAGAAAATGAAACTGACAAAGGGTAGAGGGAAAGAGGGGCGAATTTATAGGGAATATTGGGCCCGATAAAGCTTGGCTAATGGGAAAGTCATTCAATGAGAAGGAAATTCTATTAAGGAGGAGATTTCGGTTTCAATGATTAGCGAGGGGATGACACGTGGAGCTGTGTGATTAATTGTGCATTGTGGATCGCAGTCAGAACCGTTAAGTGTACGTGGCATGTAACAGGGGAGTTTGAGCTTCCCGGATTATGTCGAGTTTCTGGCAATGGATTGACTCAAGTAGCCTCATCTTTAGCTCTTGTTGACTTAGGGTGTCCGCTTTCTGAGTAACAGCTTAGGGGTATTTTCGTCTACACGGTGGTTTTTTAGATTTTTGATCCCCTTGCGTTGAAAAAGGTAATTTTTTTGACTAACTTTTGCTTACGGTATTGTTTTACTATTTATGGGGGGTGTTTAATTGATTAATTAAATACATCTATAAATCTTTCATTTCTAGAAATTAAGATCTTTATTTGCGGAGAGTTTTTAAGAAATTAATTGATTGCTTAAATATATTAATAAATCTTTTCATCTCTAGAAAATAAGATAAGAAAATTTTGGTTCGATGTTGTACATAAAGGTAAATTCAATCTATTTTGAAATTAATACTGTCACCATAACATGGAACAGTAAATTTACTGTTTTTTTTTTTACCCAAACACCGCAACGAAACTACTTCTGTTTCTGTAGGTCCGAAGATTTTTTTTCTTTTTCAAAATTATTTACTAAAAAATTATACCATGAAAAGCCATTTATTGATAGTTTGGTATGTATGCATTTCAACAAAAAGGTGGGTGAGGCTGAAGAAACATTAAATTATCAAATTGAACCTAATGAAAGATTTTAAAGCAAAGTGGTCTAGAGTAGAATCATTGAAAAGGGGATTAAATAAAAAAAAATTAAAGGAATCCACACATTATTCATTAATTTCATTGATTTGCAACATTAATTCTTTGTTACAATAATGGAAAATCCAGAAAATATATAGTCTCACCCAGATCTCAAATGCCATAAATAAAATTGGTTACTTTACGTGTGTGTAACGGTGGAAGAGTATGACACGGAAGGTGCAATTCGTGCTTTTTGCATGAAATGCTTCTGGAGCTACGCATATGGATGCTTTGAAAACGAACAAACAAATAAATGTGAGGCCATGAGATGCACGATGGACGATTTATTTGGTTGCCTTTATCGCTGGATATATTCCAAGTATCGAAAGTCTTGACCCTTTTCTTATTTTTTTACCCCTCTGTACAAAGTTCAGCCATT
The DNA here is from genome assembly GCA_030449075.1 of Murraya paniculata. Taxonomy (NCBI): domain Eukaryota; kingdom Viridiplantae; phylum Streptophyta; class Magnoliopsida; order Sapindales; family Rutaceae; genus Murraya; species Murraya paniculata. Next base: position 1,476,901 of record JAEVFN010000035.1, on the reverse strand, counting down.
CAATTAACTTTTCACAAATAATATGATAACTGGATGAATGATGATACATATGACTTGCATATATGTTGCTTTTTTTTTTTAATCTTGTATTCTAGTAAAAAAAGAAAGTTGCACACAAAAGATAAGGCATCCTTTTGTCCCTTTTGATAAGCTCAGTTTGATTCCAGAATTTCTTGTATCAAATGGACACATCATACATAAGAAAAGGAATAAAAAATTCTTTTTCTAGTGACTTTTTATTAGACCCCATTCCACCGACCTAACCACCAAGAGCTACCCAAGAGAGAAAATAAAGAAGACAGTTAATACCATTTTTAAATTTAAGCTAACTTGGCTCTGTATGTTAATTGGACCGGCAGCAAGCTTTTGATGACTTGATGAGCAAACAACACAGGCTAATCTCTTGTTTAATAATAATAATTAGGAAAAGAAAAAAAATGTTAAACGTCAGCTAAGATGAGACTGTGGACCAAAATCTGCAGTCTGCACGCAACCTGAGTGCAACTTGTTATTCTAAAATTCCCCAGCGAATACTTTATGTTAAAAATATAAAAGCGATGATCTATTTTCCGTGCAGCACATCATTGGCTTTCAGACAAAAAAATGCTCCACTGTTTACACAAATCTGAAATCTGTTTGTCCATGTGCAGCACTTATATATGCTCGAATCTGGTATTTAATGACTGTTCTGTGGGCAGCATAGCTTGGGAATCTTCCTGCCTCTTCATTTGCTTCAGCTTTGCAGTTTCCAAGTCTGCATCAAATTAAAGAGGATAAAACAGAATAAAAGGCAAGACTTCATGCTTGCTGCTGCTGCACGAGAAATCATGGAAGATTAAGACCAGTACTGAATCATTAAGATCTTAATAAAAAGAAAATATCAGGAAAAATATGCCTAGATCTAGGGAAAAATGATTCTATCCTCTGTGTGCGCGTGTGGTTTACGCAATTTGGCATTTAGAGAGAAAGAAAGTAGTCCGAGGCAATTTCATTCTTTTTCTATATTTTTGGAAAAAAAAAAATTCTTGTGAGTTTTGCTCAGACAGTCCAACTAAGAAGTCCCTCATTTGTCTCTGCTTAAGTACGGAGGATTTATATCAATAACACCTGACGATCCCTGCAAGATTCCAATCACCAAACTCTTCCTCAAAAAAATAAAAATTCCGAGAACATCAAGCTCTCTCACATCTTATTATTTTTCATGTAAAAACAATTATTTCTCAATTCGATCTTCCTATATGCCAAAATTTTTGTGTCAACAGACTATGCGTACAGCTACGTTAGCACCGGCGTATTGAACTCCCAATTTTGTCATGCTGCGGAGCAGCCCACCAACTGCAGATTTAAAATTTGAAGAGCAGTTAAAATTACAGGCCACTGTGAGAGCCTGGCACTCTAGAGTTGGAACAAACTTGATGGTTTTGCAGCGAGCTGACTGGTGAAGTAAATCTGGTTACAATATGAGGTAACAACTTCCAACTTTTTACGCCAACCATGCATCCGTCGTTTACATGCCAAGTGTCGGTTTAGGAGAACTAATATGATAATAATCGGGATGTCTATCATTCTCCGATTCGATACAAATACAAGATACTGCCGCAGCACCTGTTGATTGTTAGACTTTGCCACACTTGTATGGTTCATGGAATCAGACGTCAAACGTTGATTGATGGTCATGATTCACGGAGAAATGAAATTTCAACGAGGAGAAAAACTTATGTATTATGCTATGTTGGCTTAGCTAATCTAACTTAACCACTTGGCGTAACTATCTGTCTCAGAGGCGGGATCATGAAATCTTTATTTCTTATTTTGGTGGGTCTCACCACATTTCCCACCATGAAACCCACCTGTCATTTGCTCGATTAATATTCTTCAAATTGATATCAATTCTCTAATTTTTGTTGTCCCAACCGTGCTGATTTCGTATACTTACTACTATCAGAAGCATGTCATGCCCTGTGACCCGGCAAAACCGCGTTGAATTTTTTAAAAGTGTTGACACCAAAATTTCATACGTTAAAAGTGGTCGAGTTGAATGAGATTGGATTTTGATGGCGTCTTTGTATTCGAGAGATGCCGACACCTTATAATTCGGCATTCTCTAGTTGCAAAACAAACAAATGGTAAGGTGCCGGTGTTGTTACCGTCGAAGACCCTTTGATGTTTAAGTCAGAAATCAGAGACTGCCGATATAATAAAAGCTACCCCTATAAAAAATAGTATCCTTACCAAGACAAAGACAATAGTCGCAATAATTGTAACAACAAGAGGGCACGTGTTCTTGTACCTTGGTCCATGACGATGCGTCTCCGGGTCTGAACAAGTACATTATGCCTACAGGGCATTCTAAAGCAAGAACTGGGCAGTCAGGATCTTGAGGGCCTGCAGATGTGATCACTCTGAAGCCGTTGAGTGAGCAGAAGGATTGTGTCTCTTGTGGTGGTGGTGGCGGTAATTAACTCGGCTTTGGACTTGGTAAAAGGATTCCGGAGACACATATTTTGTGTTGGACTCCCAACTGTTAGCAGCCATCCAAAGGATGTACTCGAAAACCATCAGCCCTTTTCATTCTTCTGGCAATGGTATTTCATATGTTTTATCTGTCTGGGTAGGTTTGAAGAAGATGCAAGGTTGAGTGTTTGGGGGAATTTTATATTCGTTGTAATTGGAAAGCAACAAGAAAGGAGGGGATATCAGTTTGAGTTTCTGAAAATCTGTTTTAACTTTTAATGGCAGCTCGCCATGTCAGACAGACTGCTGAACATCTTGTGATATCATCCCAATCTGTCGGGTTTTGGAGGACGAGGAACAAGAGTTCACTTGGAATATTTTATTTAACATGAGAATCGCTGCGGTGCCATACCATTGAGATTGACAAAGCAAAAGTACAGCGTACCGCGTGGAGGAGTATTTTGATTTACTCTTTGGTTTATGGAATTTGACACTAACGCGGCTAGGGTAAGAGCGCACTAAATTAATAATTGATGAATTTGGATCTTCTTCTACTTCTAATCTTTCCTAATTTTTATTAGGAAATAAGTGTTATTCAAATAATTTTATGGACAAAATTTAATCTTTCCTTATTAAATACAAAAACACATCGTTTTCATCTTAATTAAAACCACCAACAACTAAAAAACTTTAGCTCCACTATTGACCCTTTTTTTTTTTCCCATTTTTCCTCATCCTCCTTTTATTCACACCTTTGGTTTGAACAGCAACGGCATATTAATTAATATCACGTGAGAATTTTAAAGAAAAATCTAATACTGCCCTATTTGTTTATGTAAGTGTGTGCGCGCCTTCAGCACTTACAATACGCACATGAATTGCAAGTTACTCAATTTGTTTTGCCGAGACGGACTTTCTCCGTGACAAAACCAAGCATCTAACATCTGATTCCACCATTCCCTCATTCCCAATCATGCATAAATTAAAACCTTTTCAAGTTATTTGTTATGCATATTACTGTTCAGAGTCGTATGGTACTTGGTTTAGGAAGAAATGGCAGCCGGTTTTCAACTGGTCCAACCAAAATCATCTTTCGGGGAGGAAAGATGCAATGCTTCAAGAAACACGGCCTTGATAATAAGTACTTTGAGTCAGATGTACTCCAATCATGTATCTAAGACTGTTCTGTGGGCATAGCTTGGGAGTTAATTAGTCTCTCTGCCTCATCATTCGCTTCAGCTTGCAATCTCCATTTCTGCAATAAAAGAGGATGGACATGAATGAAAGTTGCATGAGAACTCAGGGAAGATTAAGACCAATGGATGAGTTACGACACCATCAAGATCATAAAGAAAAGACAATATCAGGAAAGGTATACCTAGACCTAGGAGGAAAAATACAATTATATTGTGTGTGCGTGCACGAGGTTTTGTGCATCAACAAGGAGTCAAACGTGTAATCTCCTATAAACAGAGGAAATTAGGTGATGTCCAGGTTGTTTCAACTTGCTTTTTTGACGTAGATATTTATGCGAGTTTTGCTTAAACAGTTCAATCAGGCAAGTTTCGCATATATAAAATGATTAAACTCCAAGTCATGGAGAAAAAAATGTTTCAGGTGAAGGAAAGATGCCTCTTCAAGATTTTCAAGTTCCATGATTTGCTGTATCTGTTCTGAAATGCTTTCCTGCAAAAAAAGAGTCACTTGGTTAAATAATTGTATTGGAGCAGACGGAGACATAAAAGGGGTGTTTTATATGAATATGTTGCACATACTGCACTGCTCACTGCTTCCGCAGCAAGAACATCAGAGTCCATTTCTACCTCAATTTCAATCATTGAAGAAATCTGAAAAATAGATGGCACCAGTATAAATTAGTTGATTGCATTATTTAAGAAGAAACTGAATATATAGTGGAGAGGAAGTAACATATCCCTTCTAATTATCAAATTTACCCTTGCATAACTGTCAATCAATTCAATCCGTCCCCTAAGGGAATTTTCCAAGCTTTCCCGTACCCGCTTGACTCTACTTTTCCGAGCACTAAAAAGGAGGAAATGGTGGTTTCAGCCTAAAAAACTACAGCCACTTTTGATAAAAGAAAATAAAAGATACTAACAAATTACAGCCAAAATACCATCAATGTCCTAATGAATGCAGTCAATTAAATGAAATTTTCAAATAACATTTAGCAATCATTATGCGCTATTAAGGAATTCTAGGCAAGTTCAGAGGGTTTCACCGATATGAAGGTTCTCCTACAGCATAAATTTTGTTCTCTAGTTGACACATCCGAGCCAACATCCAAACCTACATATCAAGACAACAAATTTGTCATATATACATCATGCTCTGGTGGATCCATGAAATAATGAAGTGAAAGTGGTTAACTGTTATTCTTATTATTGTTTGTGTGATGAGGTGATTAATTGCATCTCGATGTATAGCACTGGCAACTTGTCAGAGGACAGAACATTGTTGATGAGAGAATATCCAAGATTCTTTTTGAAGGTTAAATGATCTTATTATTCTACTTATAAGAAGAACTCAACTCAAAATATTTTACAAGACAATTCACAATCGTTTAGCACACAGAGTCATTTACTAATCAGATTTACATTCTTCACTTTATCATTGCAGCAAAAGATATTTGGTCCCAAAATTTAAATTTTTTACTCGAAATGTAGGTGCTTAGCAAGTTTCAATTTGGAAGGAAGCATACCTCTTTTTCAGCAGCTTCTTTTAGGTCCTTGATGCGAGACTGAAGTAAGTCATACTGAGATAAAAGCTGCTGCCTGATAGCAATTGTGTCTACTGACTTTCGAGGAAGCTAACATCATTAATTGAAAAATGAATTACGCAATATGTACTTCCATTCTCTCGAATGATATAGTCTTAAAGAATACTTGGAATTCAGTCAAGCAATTTTTCAAAAGGTAAATACAAGTATTGAAAATGTAGTATAAATGTATGATACTAGCTTACCTGACTCAGCTGGGGAACAATCAAAGTGTTTAAAGTTACACCAACTGCAAGAGATGCAACAGCTGCAACTGAAAGGAACTGAGGCAAGCTGGGATCAATTACTCCTGAGGCAGCATCTCCAGTGGCAAGAATTGCCAGAAGAGGAATGAGGCTGACCGGGTTAAGTAAAGAACGGTTTGTATCATTAGTTGGGGCTCTTAATAATTGTGATTCTCGGCCATCTTTGTGGTTTGTAAGGCACATAGGTTCTCCAGGGTAGAAATTGAGGGCCTTCGGAGAAAATTTAAAGGGGCCCACCTCCCTATAGACATTTGATGGGGCTGCCGAAGAAACTGTTATCCTTTCCCCTTCTTGTGCAGGGAGATCAACCGTTTCGGTAGCAAACCTATGTGTACGTGCCATGCCAGAAGGAGTCTGAACCTGGCAAATGAAGAAAAGAACTGATTATGGAAGGTTCAAGTGGAGCAAGTCCTCTGCCAATAATACAGATAATCAGCCAAATTTTGTTACTTTGCCGTTGGTCATATTGGCAAGTTGAAATTAGACCTGATAATTTTACAAGATAGAAGAGTTTTCATTTGGACACTCTGATTTCAGAATCAATGAAATTATACCACTATAGAATGAACTGCAGCAGGGATTCTTTGCTTCATTATTTGCAGAAATCTTAGCCCCCTTTTCCAAGCTGGAATATCCATGCTGCGTTCGGCAGGAGCAGTTCCTTAGAAAAAGTGAATATCCCAGCATCAACACCATACACGAATTTATGAGTCAACAACGAAAAAACTGTAAAATGGTGAAATTGATTATAACACTTCAAATTGTATTTTTAATGATAGCAGATATGCTCTGGGCTAAAAGTTTGAAATTGTTTTATGTCACAACCCAAAAAAAAAAAAAATTGAAAACAGAAATCCAAGCAAAATCAATTGGAAAAATACTGTGAGTGACAGCTCACTTGACAGAATTAATTAGATGGAGCAAAAGCAACCTGATTTCTTCTGAGTGCATACTAACTATGTCACCAGATACAAGCTCATATTTGTAGCGGCATTTGGCACAAGATACAATCTGCAGCAGCAACATTATTGCATCCATATAAATAACTAAAAACTAATAAGCAGAATGCAGTCCAGAATGTTCATGCGACCAGAACAAATAGATATTTCAGAGAAGAAAATCACACTTGAAGTCACTGGCATGATTAACTCATGACCCAAACAAATATACTAATAGAATGTAGATATTTCCAAAGCAGAATAGATGCCAAATACACATAAAAGATGTTGTGTGTAACACATATACCTGAATACCATGCTGAGGTTGAGCAACCACTACAGCTATCAAACAAGTGGGACATCTCACGACTTTCCCAAAGGGGACCTACTCAAAACACACTCCTTTATTAAAGCAATCCCCAAGAGAGAATTCCAAAAGAGTAAATTCATAATGCAATAGCTAAAAGAAACAATTATTAGAATAAATAATAGAACATATAATTTTATTCTCAGTTTGCTTCTATGTCAGAGAAATAGAGTACCACTTTTACCTCTTCACCAGGAGAAACTCCCACCCGGCAAATATCGTCAATCAACCGAAGAGCATCTGAAACCTTTAATGAAGCTGCAAGACTTTGAACTAATGACGTGTACACACTTACATCCGGCCTCGACCATTTCCATCTATCGACTAAAGTGCCATTTTCACTAAAACCTGCCCATGTACGTATTATATCAATGGTGTCATTGTACTCTAATCACCCACAAAAATTAATAATAATAATAATTATAACAATAATCTATCAACAACCAAAATGGGATTTAAGACATATTTGTAACAGAGTGCTTAGGCTGGCATTTTGAAAAATTATAGATGCAAAAAGTTTCAACTTTACCTTACATAGTGAGTTTCATAATTTATTATTTTTTGAGGACTCCTTATACAAAAAAGTTACCAAAAAAAAAAAAGAGGCGAACATCCACTCTAGATAACCTTGGTTTGTAACTTTTGTGTTTCCGTTTATTTATTTATTTATTTTGAACTTTGCTTCCGTTTAATTTTGAAATTGAAGTGGAGTATATTCTAACTTAATTAGGGGCTACTGTTTATGTACCACACACTGAATCATAGCTAGTGATGCACTTCCAGTGGCCATTCATCCAAATCACAAGCATATCCATAGTGATAAAAGTAAAACGAAAATTGTGCCCTAACTAAATTATGTGTCCGTACCTTGATCAAAACTAGAACGCATGGCATAGAAAATGGACAAAGCCAAATCAGTATTACCACGATGAATGGCAGCATTAATGATCAAACAACATTCGTTAACAGTTAAAACGCCACCACTTCTCTTAGAACTCTCAGCTACCATCTCCAGCACTTCACTCGCATCCTTTGCACCCGATACTCTACTCAGCAACTCCTCCTCCACAACGCCGTTTTCGCTTTCACTCAACGAAGCTTCTATTTTAAAACCTCTCAATCTCGTTGGTTTCTTGGCGGCTAGTAGAAGTGACAAGAGAGCACTAGTATTATTGTTTAGATTTGGAGCTGTTTCATGAATTTTTCCGAAGCGTGGCGTGGAGAAACTGGAGATAAAATTAGGAGAGCATAAATTTAAGTTTAAAGTCATTTTTCACTCTTCTTTTTCCTTTTTTCAGGTTGCTGAGAACGAGAACTCAAAGCGAGCCTTTGTAAACGGTCATGGCAGCCAGCCACTGCTGCCTGCGTGTTACTTGCGATAAGATAACGATGAGGAGCTTGAGGTCGTTATTCGTTAAAATTAAAAGAGAGCACAAGGCGTGCGTACGTCATGAGTTCCACCCAGGCATCTTCGATTGCCACAACCACGTGTTCCACTCACATTAGCCAAGTTGTCGTTCCTATATCAATAATGTGAAAAATCCAAACATTTAATTCTCAATCTTATATCAATAATATTAAAAATTTTAATATTTAAATTTTAATACTATGTGTGTCTCTCTTATTTATTAAATAATAAATTTTACAATTAATAAAATTATTTAATCATTATCCAACAAATAGATATCGCAATAATTAAAATTTAAATTAAAACACCTATAGTTGCTCTTCCAAGCGAAATTATTTTAAGCGAAATTATTTTAACTTTAAAATTTTTATCTTTAGCCTTTCAATAAAATTTGTAGCCATTTATCTCATCAAACAAATCTAATGACGAGGAGTCAACGCCAGCAAATAGCATTAAACGCGGGTATGCACAGTAGACATAGGCCGGTATCATCCGCAGTTGTTGGAACGGACACACAAAGGTCATTTCCAGCCTACAAGCAGCATCGGAGTGAATCACATTCGACGCACAAGGCCTGCGGTAGACAACTCAGAATCTCCGGCAGCCCAATGCTACAGCAACATATGTTCTATATGTGCAATTCAAGAGAACCATACAGTGATTGAAAGACTGCTCCTATACATTGCTCAAATGGAACACCAAGACGACTACAACACGTCACAAGTCCCATATCCAAATGGTTGAAGACAAAGGAAGCAAACATTTTGAAGGAAGAAAGAAGAAACACTAGCTTTCAAATTTGGGCATTCTGGGCTACAACAACTTCCACTGACTGGGTATGGGGGGGGATAAATTCAACTGCCATGAGTACCACCATTCAACTCTCGGTACAGAAATATCAATCAAATCCTTTTAAGTAACATGACATTAGTTGCCAAATCGGCCTCTTGCCCAAGGCACTCTCAGACGGCCACCACGGCCACCCCCATTGAGTTGTACCCCAACACCATTGTTTGGAGGTGAGAAGGCTTTCATCCTCTGCTCCTTCATATTGGCAAAAAGTGAGTCCAGCGTTTGAGGCCTCTGCTTTGGCACAGCATTATCCTCCTGCCGCAGCTGCTGCTGTTGCTTTGTCCGTGGCTGCAAGGCAGATACACTATCAAGATTGATGACTTCCAAGTCATTAAAACCTTGAGCAAAATAATGTTTACTGCTTTGGGGACACATATTGCTAGATCACAAGTCATACAAAAGTTTTGAAAACAGCAAAATAATATTTAACGCTTTGGAGACCCATACTGACAACTCATACAACAGATTTAAAAATAGTTACTATTTGATTACTATGATCAACCTAGAATGTTGATATCCTCACATTCTAGTTTTAAGTTTCTACATTGTAAATAAAGCTCACCGAGCACTGAGAATTGGTCAATTCCAAATTAACCTACAGTCCATCAGTCATACACATACCCAAGCCATATGAAAACACGTGCATTATTAGATGCAAAATAACACCATTCATCCAGAAAATACTCATAAATCTAACTTTCTTAATAGATATTAAATGGGAAAGATACCTTTGCAGCAAAGCCCCCATTTGCAGCCCTCCTCTGAACAGGCAGAGCTCCAACCCTGCATACATAAATATATAGGGGAAAATGATTGGAGAATTGAAACAGACTATACAATCAAGAGGCTGTTTCTGACAAGAGATGCAAGTACCATCCAAGAAGTATTAATCAGTCACTCGAAAGCAGTATACACAACCACTCAGTTCGAGACTAGAGAGTCTTACCATCACGGATTCTTATCATATTGAACTAACAAAAAGATAAGGAAAACCATTGCAGGATAAATAAAGGCACTTCAAGAAGAGGAAAAGAGCTATTCTCCGGTTTCTTTTTAATCCACTACAGTTTTCCAATTGCTGACAAACTGTGGGGCTCAAATCTCATACAGTAAATGAAATGCTCTGATATCACAAATAAGGAGACAATCATGTAGCAGCAGATAGGACCAACTGCAAGGGCCAATTCTCCAAGCATTCCAAACCAGCAAGTTTCCCCTACACAACTGCCAATCCTTCTTGACAACAACAAAAGTAGGACACCAGCCATACAAATTCATCTACAGGAGACCACAAATTCTGCTCCCACACCCATCTAAAATGTGTTCTCCATTAACCATTTCGGAGACTCCAAGAGCCTTCCAATTGATTAAGACCATTTACAGCACAAAAATTTCAGTTTCGCCCAAAATTCAAAACTCAGATTTTGTTCACAACACCAACATTCATCTAAACATCCTTGTCAGTTTTGTAGGTTCCAGTCAACGGTTCTTAAAGCAAATGACAACAAGTCACGTGAAAACACTAGGCATACACAAAGATGTAGCATCAGTCAATTGAATAGAGAAACAAGGGAAGTTCCGGAGTCGAGAAACCCCCTTTAAAAAACTAACACCAATGAGGCACCCATATGCCCATTCACTAGCTCCCCACCAGGTGAAAGTACTTGAATTTCCAAGTAAATTGGTGGAAAATGGCTAAAGGAAAACAGATGAACCAGGAGCAAATGACCTGACTGTGGAGAGAGCAGGTAGCAGAATTCATCATGGAATACAACCTTAAGAGAATATTGATGATGCGGGTGAAGACATCATAATCACAGCTCTTCAGAACAATAAAAAAGCATAACCAACTAATTTAAATTACAACAGCCACACATCATAGTGTAACCAAAAACCCCCTTGGTCATAGGTTGGTAGGAAAAGAAATTGATCTACCAATGCAATCAACCAGCTGACATCAAAATACTATGCTCGCCACAAAATCAAAACCCCATATCAGACTTATTGTATGTTTGCACCCATCTTCATCACATCATATCTTCTTGCTCATCGAATGGAACCACAGTCTTCACAGCCAAACAAAATAATATGACAGCTTCTCGAAAGGAGCACACAAATGGCCAAAAGATATGTGCACCACTTAACTTAATTGGCAAAACTCTTCATATCACTTTTATGAAGATTATTATGCAGACATTCTATTCTTTTATGGCATGAACCAAAACTATCTATTTAAAAAAACTCTCAATCAGATTAGCCACTTGCCACCAAAACCAGGAGTACTATAAAATACACGAGCTGACATAAATTTAACCCGAAGCACATAGGAGACACCATCAATATTATTGGACCGTGATTTACCTGCAAAATAATAACTTCCCTCGTAATTTCATTGTCACTAAATTTAAGGGTTTGGATTTAATCAAGAGCAGCTTAATACCTTGCTCTGCTCATTTTATTAGCCACCATGCTACCATTAAAAGCTCTATTGCGAGCAGCAACCGCAGCCATCCGTGCTACCTCAGTTGCTATAGGAAAATGGTTACCCCGGAAATTTGACCGTCTCTGAGCTAAAACACCCTGATGATCAAACATCAAGCACTCGTATCAGAATCCATCAACAAAGCTCAAACATAACAACTCAGCATTTCAGCAGTGTTTACCTGTCTAAGAGATGATCTTGAGCTCATATATTGTCGCACTTTCAAAGCCTTATCTTGAACAGCATTATTAAAAACTTTCCGGCTTTTGTTCTGTACAAAAATACAGCAGACATTAAAACATCAGTCAAATAACAAAAAGCACTACAGCAACATATCATGCCAAATGAATAAACTTGTTTCTAAGTGTCTAATATCTTACTGGAGCCCTTCGCTGCTTCTTAGCTTTAGATGAAGTATTTTTGGACATTTTAATAATGTCATCTATTAAGAAAGAAAACCAAAAATTCCATGAGTAAACAATTAATTACATGAAAATCTAACAACAAAGAGGAAAAAAAAATCCAAACATTAATAGCATACCAAGTGTCATGTCCATTTTCTTTTCTGTGAGAGCAATTGCCTCGCTAGTGAGAGGTTTAGTTGCCATCTGATAAAAAGTGACAGAGTTATGTATGGAAACAAACCAAGAAAAAAAGGACCAGAGCAAGGAATGGCAATTAAATACAAGCAAGCTACATGGGAAAACCATGGGAACAGAGAGCTAGCTCTACTTTTACCATGTTTTGTTGGGGGGGGGAGGCGGGTGTGGGGTTGGGGCGGGGGAGGTGGGGCAGTTGGGGAGCTCCCTTTTAGACCCCAAAAAAAAAATTCTCTTAAATTTATAAAGCACAAAGACATCTCGGTTACAATCACAAATTATCCAGCTTATCACGTGTAATGCACTTAGATTAGTTTAAAATAATTTCAAGACTCTTTTATATTAAGAATAAAGAAGCATAAAATCTGAAGATACAAAATTAATCATTCAACCCCCTTTTTCTCACCAACCAAACAGAGAATTACATATAACAACAAGAGCTATAGATGAAACATATAATTACTGCATTAAAAGCTACAAGCTAAACATAAAGAGCAGCTCAGCTACAAAACCTAATTTTATTAAAAAAAAATCACGTTAAACCTAGAATACTCATAAAAATATTAACTTTTAACACTTTCATACTTCCTCTGTTCATCAGACAAAATTTACTATAACGCAATACGAAAAAAAAAATAATAACAATAATAATTCTATATTAAACGAATTAGCAAATTACAACCGTTTATCAAGAGATAAACTTCTCAAAGCAGATAACAAATTCACCAAAAGAGAAACAATCGAATGCATAAAGCGATAGCATTTTCGCCAACAATCGTCACATGAGTAGAGAACCTTACCGAGTTGAGTGAAAAGTCCTGAGATCGTTGACGAAGCTAGGGTTCGGGTTTCGGAGATGCTTTTAGAAAACAAAGGAACGAAACAAAATATCTTCTTTCGAATGCGAAGGGAAACACGAGTGGCCGCGTTTTAGAAAACGGGATTATTTATAGACAGTCGATGGATTACTTACTACTCGGCGGATTTCAAGCGCCAATCAAAATCAATCTTTAATCTGTGCGTTTCACGTCCGCCTGGTATTACCGCAGTTATTGCGTCACCCCTCGCTTGAGGGAAGATCTAGTACGCAAGTGATAGCAAACCGTATAGGACCTCCAAGGTAACAGTTGCGCCACGTAATTGGGATTAACCGATCCTATGGTCAAAAGAGATACAATGTACCACGTGGCTTATATTTGCGACATCAATGATTGATTAGAGAGAGAGAGAGAGTCAGGATATTTGTCAAGTGGTAATGACGTTTTTCTTTTAATAAAAAAAAAAAAACACGTTAGAGGCACATAGCACATTCGTCACTAACTTGGCGTGCAAGAAATTAAACATTTTCATTTCTATTTTCATCAAGGCTGTTGAAAATCCTCCAGAATTTGAATCCAGCGGCCAGCTTATTTTTATTTAGTACCTTTCCTATTTCTTTCTTTTTTATTAATGAATTTATGATGCCGTTATTTTTCGAATTAGATAATTGGGATTCATTAACAGTGTTATACTCCATATTTTATGCGTAGGAGAATAGAATCAATATTATGATATCCATAGTAATTTGAGATTAAGGAATTCCCATTCCTGAGACTAATCAAATCAAACTACCCCCCATTTAATTTTCAATGTACCCAAATTACCTTCAATAAAATACAAAAATGTAAATAAAAATTCTAAATCCCTTAATTCTCTCACCCGTGAACCCAGCACCTCCAATCAAAGCCAACTAGGGGCGGGCAAACATCGGTTTAGTTTTATTAAGTTAAAAACTTTTTAAACCTATTTTTGTAATGAACCATACTAAACTCGTTATCAATAGTATATTTCTCTCTTACATGATTCTCGCAATTAATTTAAATAAGTCAAATTAAATATTTTTAATAATTACTAGAAAATTAAAGTATATGTCATTACTTAAAATCTTGGACACAATCCTTCATAAACTAAATTCGGGATGACAATCGTAACTGCAAACTCGTCTAAATCCATCCGCTAAAACATGCCCGCTGTGAGTAATTTTACGGGTTGCAGGCAGGTTTAGTATCACAAATTAAAATACGCACTCAGTTGTGGGTAGGTTTAATATTTGTAAAATATATGCGGGTATCCACTAAACACACAATTTTTTTAAATATTTTTAAAGTTTTAATTTAAAAATACTTAAACCTAATGTATGTATATATTATTGATGATATTCTCTGAAGATGAAGATATTGTTGATGAGGTAACAAACTAAGTTTATTTTAACTTAATGCATGAATTATTATATATTTATTATAATTTTGTGTAGACTATTATTTTTTAACTTAGTGCATAAATTATTTCATATTTATAATTTTGTTCTTCGGATTAGTATTTAAAAAGTATTATTCTTTAAAAAATATTAATATTAATTATTATTATAGGAATCATGTTGGATGTATGCTAATGGTGGTAAGTGAAATGAAGATCTTCTCTTGGAGCTTGTGTTGAATAATAATATGAAATGATAACAGTTATTTTTAAATATTAGTATGTGGTTTTTTGATGGACTTGAGTATTTTATATTTAAAATTGAGAATTTATGTTGAATTAATGTTGAAATTTTAATTTTTTATTTACATTAATTAAATTTAGAATTGAGTATGTTATGTAGAATTTTAGGTTATTATTATAAATTTTTATATTGAATATTTGTAATTTTAAATGTGGAAACCTGTAAAAAATTTGCCGGATACCATTACAGGTTTGTTAATTATCAAAACTCGTAATGGGTTATGGGTGTGTTTAGTAATTTAAATTTTGTGCCAGGTATGGGTTTGGTAATAGCAAACTCGTTGCGGGCGGTGCCCATTGCCATCCCTAAACTAAATACACAAGATAACAAAACTTAATAATCCGACTCAATCCTAAACAAAGTTTTCAATCTCTGCAGTTGGTGCATTCAGTGATGTAAGTATTGATTTCTCGAGTTCTACATAAGAATATTTTTAATCTAAATTAATATAACAAATGAAAAATAAGCAGTATCAAATACAACTTTTAAGTTGAAACACTTACCGGATTGAACCATTTGATAAAGTTCTAAATCTTGAATGCATGAATCATCAATTTTAACATGAACCTTTTCATTGCTACTAATTCAAGACTGTAGCCAATTTTGGAAACAAATCAGGTTCTCTACCATTTGAGGAGATAATGAACTTCGAAATGGATCAAGAATACGTCCACTAATGCTAAAAGCGAACTCCAAAGCTACAGTTGAAACAGGAATTACAAGCACGTCCTTGGCAATAAGTGATAAAATTGGATATTTGGTGCACTTGTTCCTCCACCAATTCAAAATATCAAAATTGTCATTGCATGCATCCTCACTCGAGTCAGCTAAACACATTTCCACCTCACTTTTGGCCATAGTCTATTTCTTTCTCTTTTTTCTTTTAAAAGTTTCTTCCATATCATAAGTATTTCCATGAGACTCATTTTCCTCCACATTCACATTCACATCACATGACAAAGCTTTAAAAGAAGTCTTGAAATACAAGGCATGGTAAAAGTTATAAACTCTTACCAACTGATCTTTGATACTTGATACCATTGCTTCAACCTTGTTGGCATTATACAAAGATTCAAAACAAAATGAGACACACTCCAACTTATATCAAGTATCAAGCACAGCTGCAATAATAAAAAATGTGATCATGTTGTCCATCGAATTCCAATATTTATCAAACGTTGTCTCCATTTTCATTTTTCACTTTTGTCATTTTACTCAACATAATCTACATATTGACACTTTGCTATCAACAGAGATTGGATAGCACTCACCTAAAAGAATATAAACAAAATAATAGAAGTTGCATTAATAATAATAAACATCATACTAATTAAGTAATCAACCTTTTGAACAAAATAGTTTAAAATTTTAAAAATAATAATAATAAAATAACAAAAAAGTTTCACTCACCTTATCAAACTACAAATTGGAAGTTATAGTTAAAGACACACTAAACTTCAAAGTCGCGTCTTTAAAAATCTCTGAAAATTGAATAAACACAGTTGCATTATCCCAATTTTCAAGTTTAGGTCGCCCTAAGTTCTCAATTTCATCCACATCCTCTCTGAAATAGTTACGGTAATGTTGCTCCTCTTCTTCCAACCTTTCAAATGCCTTCCGAAACTTAAATAATCCAACCTCAAATAGGCAAAGTTCCATTGGATACAACATCTAACACTACAGACCCTCTAGTTTTAATCTTCTTATGTTCAACACACTTTTTAAATCCATTCTCCCTCGCCAAGGATGATCTTACGTATCTCATTGCATTGCGAACGCTACCAGCTGAACCTTTCAACTCTGTCTAACAATCAAGTTTATAATATGTGCACAACATCACAACTGTAGAAATTTACCACCCAATAATTTTCCATCAAACCACCAACTCTTTTAACTTTTTCTTCACATACTTGATAGCTAAATCATTTGCAGCAGTATCATCTACAGTAATTGTAAGTACTCTATCTATACCCTAATCGTGCAAAACAGTCTCAATCTCTTTCGCAATTCACTCCTCTATATGACTTGTTATTTGACTGAAACCTAAGATTTTCCTTTACAACTACCAATCATAATCAACAAAATCTGTTACAACCATGTAATCGATATTTTGTATAAAACTCCACGTGTTAGTGGTAAGGCACATCCCCATCTTACTAGCAATGAAGATAATTTTCAATGCTATCTTTTCATCTAAATACAACTGAACATCTCGAACAAGTGTCCTTCGAGAAAGGGTTTTAAACCGAGACAACAGCATGACAAAAACAGTGAAATTAGCCTCAACAAACTGAATGTCAATTCATCAAGCACAAACATTTTTGCACAAGCCTTCTTAGATTCTTCCTTATCAAAAGAAACAACCGTGGTACTAGAAGCACTAGTATGAGGAGGTCTACAACTTTAATTAATCTATTTTAATTGCCAAGTAATTTTCACAAACCTTAAGATGATTGTTCATATTAGTAGTCTCATTTTGCACAGGATGACAAGCACAAGTTTTGCCATAATAATTATATGTAGCTCTCGGTTCTCCTTCACATCTGGTAAAATGGGCATGCATCTGACACTTTCTTTCTTGATTTTTTTCTCTCAATTGAACTATTCGTTGCTCCGCGCTTTGCTTCCCCACGTTATCATATTCTGGATCCATATGAGAAAAAGAAACAAAAATAGTTCACAAAACATATATATTTGCTTCGGATAACCAGTGCAAGAATATAAACTATCTGTTATATACTCCAACTAACGTAATAATCTAACACATGCATAAATAAATAATCCAGCTAACATTAATAATTTAACATATGCATAGATAAATAATCTCACACGTTTTGAACTATCAAGATGATGCCAAACTCAAGTGCAAGTGTAACATACATAAAGATAAGCAAACAGTCAAAATAAATTAATTGAATCAAAACATTGGTTAAACAATGAAAATATAATGCCATGTTGGCAATTATCAAACCACCATCACATCATAATGATTAGAGCTGGCAAAACGGGTCATCGGGTCGTGTTCGTGTCGTGTCAAATTTAGGTCGACTCAAACACGACCCATTTAATAATCGTGTCAAAATATTAAAACTCAAACCCGACACGGAAAATAAATAAGTTACCCAATAACTCATTTAATATCTATATATTTAACAAATGTTACACAGCCCCCCAAACTATTACACATTTATATTATTTAAAGTTTAAATTATATATATGTAAATAATATTATATATCAATATCATAAAATATACATGTGTATCACTATTTTCCACACTTACACTATTAAAGTTCTAAATTTATATAAAATTTTATAAATAAAACATTGTGTATATGTCCGTCTTCCAAAAAAAATTAAAAAAAGAGAATCATGTCCAATATTTAAGTTTTAATAATAAGAACTTAAAAATTAATTTAAAATAAAAAATATAATTGTGTTATTGTTCGGATAAATTGGTCAAGAACTTTAATCTTAACTCGACATGAAAAAAAATCGTGTCAATCTGAACCCGATCCATTTAATAATCGTGTCGAATTTAACGACTCATACCTATTAATTCGTGTCGTATTCGTATCGGATAATTTGATCGTATTAAATTTTACCAACTCTAATCATTATAATTAACACATCATCACGATGTGCAATTCACTGACAAGAAGCCGCTCTTCTCTAGGTCCAAGAGACACATTTACCCTGCACCAAAAGAATAATAATAATAATAATAATAATAATAATAATAATAATAATAATAATAATAATAATAATAAGATAAAACTTATAGAAATTAAAAAATGTAAATCACATTACAAAATCAAAAACCCAATTTCAAAAATCACGTTTTAGAAATCCTATATCATAAAATCAAATAAAATCAAAACCAGAAACAGTGGCAAATAGAAAAGAGAAAGAAAGAGACTATGGGGAAAAGATAGAGAAACGGACCTCAAGCGACATGCGGTTGACGAACGGCAAAGCGGCGGATGGCGACAGCTGCGTACCTTAGGTGTGACGGACATAAGGAAGTAGTGGGTTGTGAGATTTGGAGAGAAAAGAAAGTGACCCATGAGAAAAAAAAAATTGTAATTGGCGCTGTGTTTGTTTCCTATTTCATTCTTGTCGGTTCAATTTCAATTTTAACTAATGCCACCAAAATTAAACCGTTAAATTTGATTCTCATACAACCGATCTGAGAACCTACGTAGGGTTCAAAAAATTGAACCAAATAAGTTGGAGTCAGTCGGGTTGTCGGTTCGGTTCGAGTAGTCCATTTTATGCCCACTCCTAAAGCCAAGGACTGCTGGTTGGGCGCGGCAGCATGGGGGTTGGGCAACAGCTTATCATCGTCTTCGAATGAAGCAATATCGTCATTGTCACCTCGTTAAAGAAAGCAATAGCGTCTCTAAAGAACCAAGCTTGTCGTCAAAGAACTAGGCTGCTGTCATGGTCGGCCCTTTCGGTCATCTCCAATGATAATGATTATTTTTTTTTGAAAAATAATGATAATGATTATTAATAATGAGATTGTTGATGGTGGATGATATTGATAATAATGATGATTATTATTGATGGTGGACATTTGTTGATGATTGATGATTATTGATTATGTGATTGTGTTGATGAGAAGAGACGAACGGATCACATGCTAAATGCATAAGTAAATAATTTATTCTGATTTTCATTTTTTATTTAGTTCAGTAAATAATTTATTTTTGATTTCATTTTTATTCCGCTTCCAGCTCATTTCGATTTCAGTCAATTCTAATTCTAACTCATTTCGATTACTGATTCAGTAAACACACCATAATGATTAAATTAATAACTAGATTATATATATTTCACCTTTTATTTAGTATAATATCAGACAGACGTATGTTACTTCAATAAAGTTTAATTAACTATTTAAATAGTATAATTATTTTAAATTATATTACTCGTTGTTGAATTTAATATTTAATATTTTGTTAATAAATTATTAATAAAATTTTGAGATTTAATTTTATATTAAATACTAGTGTAAATAAATTATTGAATTAAAATTTTGATATTTATATAAAATTTTAATTTAAATAAATTTACGAAATTAATTTTTATATTATTTATATGAAAATAGTTGAAATAATAATGAAAAGAATGATAAAGAAGATTTTATCCTATTTAATTAAACCCAAATTGAAATAAGGAATGATAGTCCCGTTACTTTATTTTAGACTAATCAACTAATCCTAACAGCCAAGCATGCACCCCAAAATTTAGTCCAATCGTACCTTTAATCCTAGCATCCTAACAGCCAAGCATGCACCCCAAAATTTAGTCCAATCGTACCTTTAATCCTAGCATCCAAACAAGGCCTTATGAGTTTTCAAGAAGCAGTTCATCAAAATTCAAAAACATGATGAGCTAAGAACATTAGGAAATATTAGAGTCCATAACGAGGTTTGGTAAATTATTGCCGAAATTCAATTTTCGATCGTAACAAAGTTGTGTTTTACCTAACCTCAACAGAAACAATTTTATTCCAACAATTTATGCTTCTAATCCCAGTATTCATGTGGGACCTAAGTTTGTAATAAAAGTAAGAGAAAAACTGTAATCAGTTGGATCCGTAGACCCACTTCTCCGCATTGCTTGTGTAATTAACCAAGTCTTCGGGTTTGAACCACAATTTAATCTCATCCTTGGCGGTCTCGGGGCCATCACTTCCATGAATGATGTTTCTACATGGGAAATTGGGTGAAAGAAAATGCAGATATTAAAGGGTAAAAAGACAATTTTGTAATATTCAAATGACATACAATTGTTTCTCAGTTAAAAAAGCATACCTTCCAACAACAACAGCTAGATCACCTCTGATTGTTCCAGGTTCTGATTTCTGAGGATCTGTGGCTCCAATGAGTTTGCGACCATAATTAATAACCCCCTCTCCTTCCCATACCTGCAAAAGTTGAATACTTTAGCAAGCTGAAAAGGTTGACGTCAAAAAGGTAATATAAGAGTTGATATTCTTACCATGGCAATGACCGGGCCAGAGCTAAGGAACTCGCACAGGCCATTAAAGAAGGGTCTTTCCTTCAGATCATGATAATGCTTTTGTGCAAACTCTTTTGATGGAACCACTATCTTAATGGCCACAAGCTTAAACCCTTTGCGCTCAAAACGAGAGATGATTTCTGAAATCTGAAGTACAGAACTATATCTATGAGTAGGTACTAGTCAAGCCCAAATGAAAAGAAATTTTAGAAAAAAGTAATGAAACACAAACAGTCTCACTCATGGGTAGAGAGAATGGGACCTACAGACAGAGAGAAAGGAACGAGGGGGGAAAAAAAAAGGAACTCTGGTGCAAGCATGACATGTTGCTGCAAACAATGTTTATTTCAATTCACAAATGTGATATTTAAGTCCCAGCAGTAAACTGATCATTGAAGTTGCTTGTCTCAATCCATGGCAAAGAATTTAAGAAGCCATAAGTTTCAAACAAAAATTGTAGGTTTGATGCTTATCCTACCAGTCCTCTTTGCACCCCATCTGGCTTGATGGCAATGAAAGTGCGTTCCATCTGAAAAGAAAAGAGATATGTTATTATATGAAGGGAAGGCAACCCAAGCGAAAAACAAAAAATGCAACTGTAAAAGTAAATTAGATATGGACTTAGATTGGTGATTAAAGTACCTCTGCAGCATGTGCTTCCTGCTCCTGGAGTGTGTAAGCTGCAATAATAAAGAAAAGCACAAAGGAAAAATTAAGATCAGAGATTTTGGAAGGGGGAAATAAATGCAACTTCATGCAATTAATATTCAAAGCTACGATGTCATAAAGTTACATAACATATTTCCTATTGTTGTTCTTTTGAAGAGATAGAATTGTGAAGATTGGTTATCCAAGCTTTTATCAACAATATCCATTTCTTCTGTTAGATCAACCTTTAATAAAGAGATTGAAGGTTTTATCAGATTGAGAAGAAACTATGACTTGCAGATTTTCATAATATGAAGTGCAGTAACAACTTGCAAAACAGACATCAAAATGGATCAGAAAACTGTTTGCTCGCTGCAGAAGAATGAGATAGTTGATACTTGATACAAAATCATTTTGGCAAGTGAGAGGTAGAATGTCGGGAGAAATTTAGAGGATAAGTTGGAAATCTAAAGTGCATCCCCACCCAATTATTTCACACATTACCGTGGTCAATACCAAGGTAAGTCATTGTAGAAGAGGTCCCAGAAGCCACAATGCTAACACTCAAGCAAGAGACAACGCTCCCCTTCCTTTTCTTTTTTGACAAACCACAAACACTCATTCTCTGCTCAGGCCTTTTACAATTATGTCATCATCTCCTTTCCCTCAAAACAAAACCAAATCCTAGATATTTCATTATACTAAATCAAATACATATTAAAAGGCTGTGCAGAAATATACAAAGTCTCAAACTTTTCAGTAACGAGTAAAATTGCAATGAAAAAACATGCACAAGACACGTAACCTGCAGCAGGAATTGCAAGGGCTCCCGACAGCCATGATCGAGATGCATGGGAGGAACCAGCCCTCCCGAAACTTGAAACAAGATAAGGCAACTTCCCACTGAATGTAACTGCTGCTGCTGCAGCAGCTACAGCTCGCCCTTCTGCAAAAAGTTTGAACATTTCTCAAATGAATCTAATTATTAACGGTCAATATGATCGATTTTTCAATAATAGTAGACGCAAGATTCAACATTTTCTTTGGATAATATAATAAATATCTAAAAAAAAAAACTAATATCGTCGAATCATTTCTCAGGGATCTATCAAAGCATTGTGAATCAAACGATTCAAATGAAGTAAAAAGTAAAAAAAAGAAATGGATTTACCAGAGTAAAACCGCGAGTTCTTGGGAGCTGAAAGGAGAGACCTTGCGGCTCTAGAAGCAGATCTGCCAATCTGAGAGCTCATATTTGGGATTGGATTGGATTCTCAAGACTCAAATTTGAGCTGAAACAACAGAGTAAGTAAGCTCAAACAGAAAGCAACAGAGTGACAAGACTTGAAAGAGAGATATGAAATATATATCTACGTGTCTGCGTGGGCGTGCGTGTGAGCGTCGGATTTTTTATCTTACTATTGTGATTGTGTGGTCCAGTCAAACCCCTACCCCAACTTTAGGAACTTGGGGAGCTCTCCGGTTCTCATTTGTACAGTAAAGGCTTGTAATTTCATTTAAAATTGTGTTATTTCCTATTTTACATGCTTTTATTTTTATGAAGTTTCCCTAATGGTTTGGCCATTTTTGTGGATGTAAAGTAAATGGGAACCTTCCCCTTTTGTCAGCACTTTTATTTGATATTTTCTGAATAAATAAATAAATAATAAAGTTTACTTTAGTGTGACAGAGACACAGCACTTATTCTCTTTTTTTTTTTTTTTTCACCGTGGGAAAGAGTATTTATTCTTTGCCTTAACTACAAACTAACCATTCTTTCCTCTTTGATGCAGAAGGACAAGAAAAGAAGAAGAAAAGCAGCTTTGTGCTGGTAAGTGGTACCTCATGTCCTCATTTGGGTTTTAATTGTTAGATCTACTGACGATTGCCAAAGAGTTAAAAAGTAACTTTCCTAACACTCCAATGCTTTTTATTTGATGCTACAAATTTGCACTGTTTTAACAGATGCTTTTGTGTTTCATCATTCATGTGGCATTTGCTGTAAGGATTCGTCGGCACCCATATGATGAATGACCCCACTACCTTGGATGTTTGCTTTTAGTAACCAAAGAAAAAGCAGAAATGGAATTATTTATAAAAGATTATTACACAGGTAAGCGAAAAAATTCAGAAGCTTTCCTGAATAATTAGACGCAACTCTTGAAAATGTGTGCGTGTGACAACAAAACATGGATGCTTGCAACAAATGACAAGTTTCTGGTTTGCCAAAATAGCCCTAGCAAACATCAGAACTGCTCTAAGCCAGTAAGTTTGATGTATCTGTTCATTTTCGTTTTTGTTTAGATTGAAAAGCTTTAAGCAAATCTTCATTGGAATGCTAAGTACGTGGCTTGTTACATGGCATAAATATCATTCAGAGATCTGGCAAATGCAAGATGATGAGTAATGAGTTTGTGCTCCAGTCGAAGATATGTAAAAATAATCCACTAGAACGTTGAGGCTTATGTACAAAGACACAAAGAATAAGTTAGTGCTCTCCATCTAATTTCAGTCTTCTCATCCTATGTACAGATTTAACAGTTATTTTCACTTGACCCATTTGGAGTGTTTGGTTCATAATCCGACTTGCAATCGGTTTTTAAAGCCGACAACCAAGAGTTCACCTGAGAACAAGGACAATTAATTCAAATCATAAAGACATTTAAAGATTGGTGCTGTAATCAAATTAAACACCATTCACACAAATAAAGGTGGGTGAGAAACAATGATACCTGTATCTTAGAAATACTTGAGCACTCAATTCGTAGTCCATGACGTGTTAAAATATAGAAGCAATATCGCATCTCGCCATCTTCTCGTGTGATGCTTGGCAAAGAAGCAACTTCAACAACATCAGATAAGACGGTGGAGTCCTGAGGGCTCAAATCTACATTATTTATCATTTTTCTCTAGTTAGCACATAAGAAGCATCAAGATTGAGCTAATAAACAAAGAAGCTGATTGTGACACAAATCATGACAATAAAATCTTGGGAGAATCACAAAGAACCAACTACCTGTTGACAACAAATAGAAGAAAATACATGATCCATGAAGAACAATAAAGCGAGGAAGCCAGTCATCAACATCAGTATCATCTATAGGTGGAGGTTCTCCTGGTAGAGGCTTCCACCTCTGGGAAAGGAAACAAAAGAGGAAAGCCTTAAAGTAGGATCATTGCATGCACAAACTAGTGAACAATAAGTTGATGCAATGGTAATTAGAGAGACACAGATGATAATTACAGTTCGGATGTACAAATAGCCAGACAAACGAGCAGACCGCAAAATTTCATCAACATGTTCCAACCTGTACTGAACATAAGGAAGTCAAGGATAAACCTCAAAGAAAGAACGATATTTTTTTGAAGTCAAGCATCATGTTTGTCTTACTGAGCTTTCAAGTGAGCTTCCCTCTCTTCGAAATCTGCTAACTCTGATCGAAGTGATTCTAATTCTGTAGCAGTCAACTCAACCTGAACGTCAAAACATTGGGGGGATTCAAAAAGACAGAAGTTTCAACCATGTCAGTTTGCAAGTGACGAGAAAGTTTCAACAAACCTTTTCCTGGCCGTCAGAGCTTGAAACCCAGGGCAGCCCACGCAAACTAAACACATTCAACATGAATGCAGCACTTTTCAATTTTCGTCGAGTCCAAGAATGGCTATGCAATTGCGACCTATGCTAGACCAGAGTAAGAAAACTAAACAGAAATCAATTCAAAGTTTCTTAATCCTAGTCTCTAAAATTTCTTTTTTTTTTCTTTTATTCTTCTTCTTCTTTTCCTTTGGAATAGAAATACCTCAAACTATTATCAGTACTTGGCTGCGAAGCAGATAGAGTATTAATTTGAGGAGAGTCCTCACTGGGAGTTGAGACTTGAAAGTGATCTGAAATAACTTTTATCTTACCAAGACTACCATCCATGAAGCTATTTTCAATGGAAGGAGAAAGAGCAGGCCTACAACCTGAAAAGAATAATGAATTATTTAATAGATAATCTAACTTGATACAACAACAAAATCAAAATATAGCATAAAACACTAAATATTCTAATCACTGTCATCTAATTCACTTTAAACATTTGCGCTACATAGTGCTGCAAGGAATTCAAGAACTCTGTATCGCAGAAGGAGGATCAGTTTCCAGAATTTCAATGTAATGTCTTATGATACTTTCCCCTGATTTGTACACAAATTTCCCTCTACTCATCTAATTATATGCACCAAAGGAGAGAGAGTGATATCTTGAAAGAAGAATCTTGGTTCTATATCTAACAGAATATAATGCTAAAGCACCAATTCCATACTTTTCAGTTGCCCAATATCTAGAGACTAGCCGCAGCACAGTTCAGACTAATTGAGCTGATAATAATTCAATGAACACGGAAGCTTTGAGAAGAAATATAGTGAAATAGCCAATATTTGGCATAGGTGAGGTGGGAAAGTGGCAAAGTGCCAAGCAAGATTGAGGCATTGACAGAAGAATCTTCAGATAATAAACGAAGTTGTGCATAATCTAGATACTCCAGAACAAAAGAAGAAAAATCTATAACACTGCCCATAATTCATTGACAAACAACCTTATTTCCCTCTACTTATTTCCATTCCTTGATGGACAAATGCAACCATAAACAACCTAATTACTGAAAAAACTTAAGACATAACAACATTTCAAGAGCTTTAGATTTCAACTACGAAAGATCTAGTCAAAAGTTAATGAATCAAACCAGTTATTCTCCAGTAAAACTATGAAGTGGGAAAATAATCCACAGGAAATGAAATATTCTCACGACAAACAACCTTGAACTGAACCAACTAACCTCAGAAAATCATCCAGTCAAAAAGAATACACAAAAGACAGACACGATCACGTATCCCCTGAATCTGATCAAAACAATACAAAGCTAGTATTCGTAGCAGCATAACTTAATATAAAAGAAAAGCATGTAAGTTGGGATTTTACCGATTAATTGAAGAGACGTTTACAGAAGCGAAAAATGAGCTGATGCTGCTGGAGGATCAGGATCTTTTCTCTCTTCGCGGAAAGTTGTTTGACTCCCATTCATACATAACTCTATATACGAACACGACTGGTCGGTAAAGTAGTTTAGTCTTATGCAGGCAGAAAAGACTGTTTTGCCCCTGCAGGGTTGGTGGTCATGGACATGGATTCTTTATTAATAGTAAATGACTGCTTTTTTGCTGTGTTTATTAATCGATAATTTGAATTGGCTGAAATTGAAATAGACTATAATTATAATAGAGAATAAAAATTAGAATAAATTATTTATCTTAGCAATAAAAATTAAAATTGTAATTAGTTGTATTCTTATTGATGTGTTTATTTTATTATAGAATCAAGATCATAATAATTAACTATTATTACAATTATTATTTTGTATTTTAATTATTATGATGATGATTAACATTAATATTAATTAATTATAGTACTTTTTATCATCACGACAACAACAACAATAATAATCCATTTAAAAAAAGTAATAGTAATAATAATAATCATCGTCATCATCAAAATTATCATCATCGTCAACACCATCATCATCATTAGATCGCAACTTGTGGCGATGAGACGGTTGTTATTGTTGGATCAACTTCCGCAATGGCTGTTGTTGCTAGTAGTTTGATTTTTTGTGATACAGCGACTTACATTCCCACTAGTTTGACCCGATAGCTGTTACTGGATCGATGCGGCCGCTGCTAGTGGTGCCTGGATGCCATAAGTGCCGTTTGTTCGAATTGGATCAACAGGAGATGAATAAGTGGTTTCGTGTGATTTTCATTATTTTTTATTTCTTAATTATTATTTAAATCAAGGATAAAAATAAAAATTAGAATATTTAATTGGAGCAAAAAAGTCATTCTCAAGAATGAGGTTTTGATTCCTAATCTCCTCGAGAATCAGAACTCTTGGGATAATTCCCAAATTTGTGAGCCCACATAATTTTCATTTCTAATCCTTTATTTTGTAAGTAAACGTGTCATTAATTCTGATTTTAAAATTTTTATTCTAATTACTGATAAGTAAACATACCATTAAACAAATATGTTACTTTACATGTAATAATAATAGAATATACAGCCTTGTTCACAGACGAAAATGATCATGGGTCAATCAAATATTCTTACTTTAATTTATTTTAATTTTATTTTTTGGGAAAGGAAGTGCATCCATTAATTTCTTTCATGCCTTCGGTCCATTAATTTATAATGCATTATCTCGTTTATTGTCATCACTCATCAGAAGGATGCTACATAACTGAAATGATCTTACATTGATGCTTTAGTAGTGTTGGAGCTTGGTCTTGACCCTTCTATTGAGCTGGGACTATTAATTGCCTTCTGAAGATTGCCAGTGGGTTGCAGATAAGCTTTCACTGTGAGCTTGTGGATGAAATTTATTCAAGCACTATTAGCCTTGGGGTAGAAAAAATGTGAGGGCTAAATCCGGAAATCAAGATGCAACCTGCTTCCTAATTAATGACAACTCAGCGGATACCAAACAAAACAATCCAACGGCCCGAAGTAAAAACGACATTTGACTAACCATCCCCGAGTGCAAAGTAACCTGCAATAAAGCGGTTCGAGAGTCTTAAACACCAGGAGCCCAAATTGACGCTAACCGGCCCAGGCCCACCGAAAAACAGCTCTATCGATTGGCGAATACTCAGGGCAAGAGTCGACAAAATAATTATAGCTCGAAGCATATGTATTATCATGATCTCATGAAAAAGACAATTGCTTGCAGATAAAATAAGATTCACACATCTGTGACAGAATAATCAACCCTATCCAATAAAAGCTACTTCGTGGCTAAGATTTATGGCGACAATTTCCCTTCTCTCACAGCAACTGCTCTGGCTCCTGAAAAAGCCATGGCCTCTTCAATCAATCTCCCCACCCTTCAAGGTCCCCTGCTCAAATCTGGCTTTCTTGGACAGAATCAAGTATCCTACCGCCCTCAGAAACCATATTTGGCCACGTCAAAACAACCATCAACGGCTTCTAAACCTTGTGCTAAATTCGACCTATTTGAAATCATGGGAGGCAGAGGACTCTGTAATGGAGAGAAAGGTATAGAACTAGAGCTGAAGAGAAATGTAACGGAAAAAGAAACCCAAGTTGCTGATAGAGAAGAAGAAAGTTCAACTAGTACTCCAATGCCGTCAACTGTTAGTGTACCGGAAGATGCATTTGAAAAAGAGATGATGGGACTAACTGGAGGATTTCCGGGTGGGGAAAAGGGATTGCAGCAATTCATTGAGAAGAACCCACCTCCCGAAAAACCAGTGACTGCGGTGTCAGGCGATGTAGGGACTCTCACTACCACGAAGAAGCCAAAACCGCCTGAATTGCCACTTCTAATGCCTGGTATGTTTGCCATTGTGAAGAATCCGAACAATCCATTTTACATGTACTGCGGTATTGTTCAGAGGATCACAGATGGAAAGGCAGGGGTTCTTTTTGAGGGAGGAAATTGGGATCGGTTGATCACTTTCAGGCTAGATGAGCTCGAACGCAGAGAAAAGGGTCCTCCGGGAAGAAATCCCAAGTCTGCTGTCCTTGAAGAAATGACCGAGAAACAAGAATCAAAATGATCTGCCCCTCTCTTCCCCATGTATGTAAGATTCTATGCCTTTTGTGAACATTTTGACATAGAATAAACATATTAAACAAAAATAAACCAGAAAAAGGTTTTCACTTTCCTGTTGTGTGTATTATTAAAGTCAATTAGATGTTTCTTTCTTTCATAGTGTATCAAATCCTTACAATGCAATAGCTTCTGAACTTTCACATTCAGAAAAGGAAAAGAAATGAGTTCAAAAATGACCATACATTGGGTTCTCTTCTCAATGCTCGATCACAAGATCAGATACAGCCACCCAACTGCCAAAAGATAATCAATTAGTAAGTAACCAGGCCAAGTCTAATATAAAGAACAAGCATTAAAAGGGTGGGGAGGAGGTGGGGAATCATACTTCCAATGCATTGTAGACTAATGGTGTTATCATAACAATCCGGCACAAATGTACAATTAGTTCAGGACTTTTGCTTACATGCAGAGTACAGGTGAAATGTTCGGTAAATTCCACTCGGGAAACCAATGATATGATAAGAACAATCATCTACCACATTCACTCTTAACATCAAAACTAAGCCAGCTGTAATCCATCCCCGAAAACTAGTGAACCAAATAAATAATATACACATTGCTCTGTACAAACTGAGATATAAATTTTTTTGTTGAAATCATGTTCTTGAATACACACACAACATTACAATTTTACCATCTTTCTTAGAGGGTACCAGATACAACCAAGCCTTAATCAGATGATCTGAACCAGTTAAATCTTCGAACGGAAGAAAGGAAATAAAATCACAGCTTGAGAAAGAGATTATTCATACCAAAATAGCCTCAATCTCCTCATTGGATGGCGGTGTTCGTTTGGGCTGAAGAGAGGCTTTGCCTCCAACAGTTGTAGAGACCTTTGACCAGTTATTTGGATCAACATTAGAGGCAGCTTGCGACTGACATGCAGAATCTGCAAAATATATCTCTCGATACTTCTTTATAAGAATCAGAGTCATAACTAATTTCTTGTAATTGTACAATAGTAAAGGCTTCAAATTTCACGATATAGAAAAATTAAAAACAAAAAAGCTTCAGGCTTGATGTCAAAATCTAAAAATTTTTAATGTCATCGAGAATTTTAAAAGAAATAAATACACGATTTATGAGACATACGACCAGATTGAAAAGAAACAAAAATATACTAATAATCATAATAATAAAAAATGCTCATAAAAGAAACAAATTGAAGGTGACGAAGACAAGAGACGTACCGGAAGATTTAGGGTGTCTCTGAGGGAACTTAATGCGAGGGATTCTCTTCAACGCTTGTGCTCCAGCCATCTCTCTCTCTCTCTCCACCTGCGGGATGCGGCGATTGACCGTGACCATTGCTCCTTATGGGTTGAAACGACGGCGTTCCTTTTGACTTTGGGCTCTGAGCTGGTGGGCCAAACATTAAAGCCCACTACTTGGCGCTGTGGGTAGGCCTGGATCGGCCCTGCCCTAGTACGTATGAAGCCCAGCCGAAAACATTTTTTCGCAGTTGCCATATTACTTTGTAATTTTCGCATTGTATAACCGAATAAATGACGTGAGAAGTGGTTTTGACCACTTGACTCATTATCGTAATCAATGAAGGCTTAATCGTAATCAATAAAGGACCAACGTAATTGAAAAATCATCTTATAATATTAATGTAATTTTCTATATCCATATTGATGGAATTCACTACAAGAAAGAGATTTTTTATGTTTATCTATAGTTATATGTTTTAACAAACTTTAAAGATTTTTTATGTATGATATTTTTGTTCGACATTTTACAAAATAAATATGTGTACCGCAAGATTTTACTGGACTTGTTGAATAAAAAATGCAAGGCTGTGAAAGTCTTGATCATCCATTACCCTGAAACTCAAAGTTTAATTCCAAAACAAAAACGCGTTGTTAGAAATTGACAACCACATATCAATCATGTCAATTTTCAATTGACCAATTCATCGCTCCCACGGGCCTTATGACTTTACTGTGCAAGAAATTAATTAATGTTGGACTTGTATTGAATTAAATACTTATTGATGACAATAAGATGACTGTGTCTTCTTTGTTTGATAATGAGGCACTGTAATTTAAAAGCTCTAGATGATATAAAATAAAAGGTACAACTGTTAAAAAAAAATTCAAGCATATTCAGCAAGCACTATTTATATTATATAAGGTTTAGTATATAATTTTTTATACAGAAACATACATGAAATAAAATAAATTAAATAAAGACCAGCTGCTGGCTTAAATTAATTAACATCCACGTAATCTGAAGATTCCACGCAGTATATCTTGCTTTCAGTTTATGGTAAAGAAGCTTGAAGATCGAAAAGTCAGTACAAGCTCGTTTACAAGTTTCCGTTACAGGCGACTTTAACAATGAAACGATTCCAAGTTCCAGGAGAAGAAATTGAATTGAAAATAATAGCACCTAATTTTGGCTGTGATTATGAGTCAAAATATGTTAAAAAGAAACTTTTTTTAAAAAAAAAAAATTCACACTCACTTGCATTCAATAAATTACTTTTATAAATTTTGTGAAATTAACTTTTCATCGAGATCATCATCACCGTGTCAGTTTTACAAAGAAAAAGAAAAATGGGAGATTGTTAGTTTTCTTTAATATATATATTATTTATCTCTTTATTTTTTTTTATAATATTTAAAAGTTCCTTTGGCACTAAAATTTGAAAAGAAAAGAGGGGTAAATATGTCATTTTTTTAAAAATTTATTTTGGGAACATAAAATATATATTTATTATAAAAAATTTAAAAAATAATAAATGGTACATACTGTACGGTAAAGATGGCCATCTCCGAAGAAAAATTTGTCAACAGTTTCACTTGTCATCGGGTTAATCTCTTAGTTGTGACTTCGTCAATATGGTGTAAATCAATAAAAAGACTTCAAAACCCTTCATATAAGCCAAAACTTGACCCTTTCAAAACGGGCATTTGGGTCTCGGAAAAAATCCTCCAATGATCGACCACGAATTCTTTAACCCACAGTGAACGACGACGAGCTGGGGCTCGGGTTGAAAAAACCTAACTTGCTCAGATGAAGACGTTCATGACTGTTGACTTGACTAGTGACTTGCCATCCACTTGCAAATTTATTGAAACCATAATAAGACCAATACTAAAGTAATCAATACGACACTCTAAGATTACTGTTAGTCTTGAAACACATTTTTTGTTTGCAAGCAAGGCGCATTTAATTGTTGCAGTCGCCTTCAATCTGTAGCGTAGCTTCCCAGGTTTCTATAAATGCGTGTTCACTCACCATTGTCCTTGCATATTCATTCATATCTCATCTTGCATTTTGTCTAGATCCTCGGCTTAATTATACAGCCACTATCACTCTCGTTTTAGTTTTTAGTTCTCTTTCTTCTTCTAAGAAAATTATGTTGAGCTCTGTTGCAGCTTTCTTCAGTAGGGATTTTTCTTGTGAAAAAGTAGAACAAAAGAAACCTAATAAAAAGTTCACAAATCAGTTGTTATGCAGAGAAGCATACTTGATCGAGAACAAGAAACCAAAGAAAGGAGACGTTGATGATGGCGGGAAATTGGAGAGAAGAAGCCGTGCGAGCTGCACTAGTACCGCTATTATTGAAGAAAAAGGTGGAACAAGGATTACAGTAAAAGTAAGGATGACAAAAGCAGAAGCAGCTCGATTATTGTCAAAGTGCAAAGATGGAGGACTTCTTGGATTCAAAGACGTACAGAATGAGCTCGAACAAATCCCCATGAATCGTGTTCATGTTTTGCCCCCTACCACTATCACTACGTGTACCCGCGCTGCAGTTCTTAAGAGCATCCCCGAAGAGCCTTAGCCCTAATTAGTTAGATTTTCTTTTTTTTTTTTACTTTTTTCATTCATACATACATACATACATATATAAGAGATAATTACTTCATTTTATTTTGGGAAGACCTTTGGCTGTACGTAGTTTGAAGTTAATTACTGAATAATTATCATTTATTAGTTAGTACATACTTTTTTTTTAGTATATTAAATTATTTGGTATCTAAAAATTATATTGGATTTCTACTGATTTAAATTCGAGCCAAATAAGACTATTAAAGCGGTAAAACTCTCTCAATAAATATTTAAATCATCTACTATCTCTCGATAATTCTATCTCTACAATTTTGTCAAATGAGAACATTAACTACTAGTCCATGATGAAGTATTTGAAAGTTGCAATTTTAGTTGGATGTTGCAACCTGCAACTAACAGCAATTAATCCATAACCAATACATGACATGAATCGATAAGTGATTACCCACTTGCTTTCTCCTACTGAAAATTTCTATTTTACCTAGTTTAGAATAAATTCCTTCCTATTCTACAGCTCAAGTATCTTGGTTGCACCATAATAAAATTGATTTAGCCATGGAAATGTTCCTTTAATCTTTTAATTTGAGTCAATTACCTAGTTTGTCCTTCTATTATTACAAATTATCTAAATATGTCTCTATCGTACATGTGTTTCTGTTAAAATCTACTTAATTATCATTTATTTTTAGCTAGTTACACTTCAAATTTGTTTAAAATTTAAGTTATACACCATACATAAATATTTTTACTCCTGAAAAAATAGATTCAACAATTATGAAAATCATGACAAGTGTTTTTTAATAATTTTAAAAAATACATGAACTAATTAGGTAATTCGTTTAAAAATGATCTGGGGGCTGAAAAGAGCACTACCCATCAAGTCACCCTCTTTTCAACGGCTAGAGTTATATTCATGAACTACATGAAATAATGGACTGGGCCACAAGCCCGCGACAGTATTGTTCAAAGGCAAAAAGCAGCATCATAATTTCTTCCTTCCCCATGGTGGATGCCCAAGGTCCAGTCCCACAATTTAATGGAGAAATTAAAACAATATGAGAAGAGACTGTGGGTCTACGGCTCTACCAATTGTCAGCAGAAGATTATAGATTTGATGCGTATTAAAACAGCTACTCATTGGTCTAATTTTGCATCATTTTGAGAAAATACAACCCTTTGATTTTTTATCAGTAGGAAATGGAACCGAAATTATTATTAAAGAGGTATTGAAGGCCCGTCCATGGATTATACGAGCCACTCTTCTTCATCGAGAAATTATCAAAAGGTACGGTGATAAAAAAAGCTTGTGAAATTAATGTCCCCATTAATGTTACTTACCAGCAGGCAAAGACCAAGCTACCGGCAGTGATTCAAGGGAAAAGTTATGATTGACTACACAAGTTTGAACCCCATAATCAAGAAAAAAAGGATTTTCACTTTTTAATATATTGATATCATCATTTTATTCTAAAGGAACCATTTTGATCCGATCGGGGGAAAAAAATAAAAAGAAAAATATTCAATGCTTCTTTTTTTTTTCATAAATAGAATATATTTACATTGAGCAATTTATTTGGCCTCACTAGCCACTAGGCTTACTGGTTAGAACCTCATTCTTATAATTATGAGGTCACAGCTTCGAGCCCATACAACGCATTGTGCTATCTCGAATATTAGAGAGATTATATTAATCCCATGAAATATGACTTATGAGTTAGCCCATACAACGCATTGTGCTATCTCGAATATTAGAGAGAATATGAGTTATGATATTAATCCTATGAAATATGAGTTATGATATTAATCGTATGAAATATGAGTTATGAGTTATAATCTGAGTAACAGTCTCATATAATTAAAAAAAAAATTATTTGGCCTCACCAAACAAAAAGCAGCATGCATTACTATATTATTTTACAATGAACAAAGAATACTATAATTTTTGCTCGTATAACATTACTTCGTATAAGTAACTTTCAAAAACTAAGTGTGCATACATATATGCATAAATACAACTCTGCGGACATAAAGAAAAATATTAGGAAAAAAGATAATTAATCCAAAAACCTTAATTGAAAAAAAAAACTCAAAAATCAATCTCTGTTGGAATGGCTTCTAATCTTCATCATGATTTGGATAGAAAAACCCTCCAATGGAAGGACGATGAGACGAGGAAGAGCATACCAAAAACCTCAAATAAAGCTAAAGAAGATTATGAGAAAATTATATAATATAATATAATATAATATATATATAACATCCTAATTAAGGAAAGAGAAAGCAAAATAGAAGAATCTGAATCTAGATCAAAGAAGATTTATTCTTCATGATCTATCCATTGCACGTGCTTCAGGGCACTCCGTTATACTTTCCAGAGAAGGTTTCCAAGCTCCAGCTTTGATATTGTTATTTCTCCCTCTTCCAATTACTCCTAAATAAGCCTCTAATCCTTTCCCTTCATTATCCTTCAGCTGAAGCATCAACCACTGCAGCTCTTGTTTTGTAAGCACTATCTTCACCTTCAAACTGCTTTTCTCAAAAGCACTTTCCTGCACAAACCCTTTTGTAGTACTTGTTTCCTCTTCTTGTTTGATCCCCTCTATCACCATTTCTTTTTCATTTTGCACATTCTTGCAGCCCTGCATGCAATTCCCCATGATTTTGGAAATTTTACCCTGGCTAATGTTTCTAGTGAATCAATAGTGAACAGATCGAAAGCTTGTTTCTGGAAAATAATTAATTGTAAGAAAAGTATTCTCTGGACCGGAGAAAAAGCAATTTATTTCTAGAGGTTTGGTGTGTTTGTTATGTGAGGCGTGGTGAGGAGAGACAACTCAGACGATTATTTATAGACAATCCTTGAGAATAAATAATTTAATGTAGATTTCCTTTTACTTATTGGCAGGCTCATATATGGCTCTGCATGTATGATTACATCAACATATATTTAGTCCCCCCTTTTTTTTAATAGCAATCAGAGTTACGTTGCATCATATTATGTCCCAATAATTATTAATTGACCAAAACCGCGTTCATACACATTTTCTTTAGGCACATCAATGATCAATCGGTGCAGCTTGCCCTAGCTTAAATTGTTTTCTTCTTCTTCTTCTTCTTCTTTTTTTAAATATTCAATCCAAAAAATGAATTAATTACAATTTTTTTTTTCATATATTAGATGGGTGAGCAAAACCCAATCAATTTTTTTAACCCCTACCTCCCTATGAATAATTATAGAGTTAATAAAGAGAAAATTGAAATATAGATATATATAATTAGAGAGATCAAATGGCATGACAATTAATTCAAACGAATCATAGTTTTAGGCTAATCAACCCTTTTCTAATGCAATTTGTTATGCTTAACTACCCAATATTGGAACTTATGAGTACAAATAATTGATGAATAAATTTAGAATTTTTTTTAATTTCTTTTTTTCCCCCGATGGAATTGGCCATGCTGAAATTCGTGGAAAATGAAAGATAAAGCAACTAAACTCCTTCATGTCAATGTAATAATAAGACCATATTGTCACGGTTCAAAGACAATAATCAAGGAGGTATAGCAGTCCCTTCCTCACCAATATATAGTAAATGTTGAGGAAAATAAAAACGGAATTAGGAAATTAATAATGTTAATAAATTAAGTTTTCTCATCAGAAAGAGTCACAGGCCGACGGCCGACAAGTTTATTATTATTATTTTTTTTTTGGAAAAACATCAAAGGGTGGGATGTTAGGTGGGACTCTTGTAACTACAGATTAACTAAAATAAAGGAAAATATATTTGGAGTGAGACATAAACAAAAACTTTCAAGCTAAATAATAAACACAACCAACAAAAATAAATTAAATAACAAAAGCAATAAAATAAGAAAGAACAAACTAAAGCAAAAGCCTAACAAAAAAAAAAAACCATAAAAAGGTGACCTAACGTCTAGAGCACAATTTAATATTGTTATTTTCTTTTGCTCTTTTTCATTTTATATAACTCTTTGCATTAGAAAACAAAATCAAGAGGTCTTGCTTAAACTAAGGTAATTAAACTTGTATGTATCATCAAATTAAGATGGTTAAATTTCTTGCATTGAAAATAAAAAATTTAGGGTTCATACCTTGGGGGGTGAAATTAAATTGCAATTAAAAAATTTAGGGTTCATATCTTGGGGAGTGAAAATTAAGTTGCGATTAAATTAAATTAAAAGAATGACTACACTTGACTAATAATTGTCTATAAAGTTGTTGATGACGCTTTATTTCTTTAACATTTTAAGACTGACTATATGACTAATATGTTTTACTGGGTCTATGCGACAGTATCGAATTTGTTAAAATCGATCTTTTGTGTATTTACTTAGTCAACAACAAGAGCGTCTGGTTAATATTACCTTTTTTTGCTAGATTTTAATTGAAAATTCGAAAGCAAAGAAAATGTATAGGGGAAAAAAAAAAGAAAAAAGGAAGATGAAACTTTCCATGAACTCTCTTTAATCATGACCGCTACAGTCTACAGTCAAACGCCTTCATATAAAAGTGAATTTCATTGGTCTTATTAGTTTCTTCATTATTTTTCTATTTGAATAGTTGAGTTAGACAAATAGTAAACGACAAGTAATTTTCAGATAGCTGCAAATCAATATTACTACCGGTTCATGTCTTTCTCTAGCTAAGAATAATTAACTATACAACTTCAATGTATTAGAGCCATATTTCACATGGGAAATAGCGCTTCAAATTTAAAAATCTAAATTTGTAGAGTATCACCATAACCCTCTTTAAATTATTTATTTGAAAAATTTAAAAGATAAGAACAAAAGAGAGTAGCGTCGTGGACTTTTCTAATTAAACAACCTAACTTGGGTTTAATAAAGAAACCCTAGCCAAGTTAAGTTTAATTAATTCACTATGATTCTGTTGATCTTCTTCCCCGCGCCACGTGGTCAGCACAGCGTGCGAACATGAATATGCAAAGAAGACTTTAGTCTCGAAGTTTGATTTGTCAACATGCATCAGCCGAGGACCGTTGTTAATCAATTAACTAATCTCTGCTCTGCAAGGCGACGTCGTTTCAACTGCTCTCTTAACCTCCACTTTGGAACAGTAACGATGGAATTACGAATGTATCATTTTCTTATGGTTTCAACTTCATGAGATCCATCAATCTTGCAATTGTTAAGACCAGTACCAAATCTCGGTTCTCTCAGGAATTTGACTACTCTTACCGAGACTTGTTACCTTTTCACAATTTTTGATTTGGGATTGTTGTAAACCCCACATGCCCACGGGCCATGGTCAATTACTTAAGCCACATGAGGCGAGGGAGTGAAGGCGTTTATGATGAGGTAAAATTGAGCTAATCATGATGCTCTTTCACCGACTTAAGTTTTTGGAAAGATTGAAATTCCCCGACTGATTTGACAGGATTTTTATTTTATGGTTTCAATTCGTTGTGATATATTGGCTGCGCTGGACTCACCAAGAAACAATTTCAGAATTGAACATTCAGGAAAACATCGCTTTCATCAATCGGTGGAGCAATAGAAGTCACCCGACAGTCTCCGGAGTTTAGGTAGATCAATGACTTATTTTTATTTAATTCAAACAACGTCAACTGTAGAGACACGTGAAAGTAGTCCACACTAATTATTCTCATTATTATTGCTGTTGTTATTATTGTTGTTATTTCTGTTCATATCTATTATTATATAATAGCCGAACAAATTACATACGCTAAAGAGTCTGCTGCATCAGTTTGGAAAATGAAAAAAGACGGGATGAGAGCATCTAATAAGCACAAAATTCTACATATCGAAGCAGTTGTTACTGAGATAATTTAAACTTAAAAATGTTAAAAACAGCCTGAAATCAGAATGCTTTTATCAGTTCCAAAAGCAACCGCACGCAAGGTTTAAGTTGACGCCGCAACACAACTGCAGTTTAAAAAAACATTCAAACAGTTTCACTCACGCCTACGCTTCTTTGCAAGATTCTCAAAAATCTGATGGACATCATCAGATGTGATTGCTTTTGATGGGTCGAATGATTCCTGCAAAATGAAAATTTTTTCAGACATTACCATAATTAACTACTGGTACAAAGAAAAAAGATAATTTACGATGGTCAGGTTACTGAAAACATACCAGGAAACTACGAAATTCATCCTTCATGTCTGCAATCCCATTCAGAATCTCCATTTTCTCCACATGACCAAGTTTATTCAAAAAAGTTAACTCAGCACCCTCTTGTTGCTGCAGCTTTTCTTCCCTCTTTTGCTTTGCAGTTCTTTCATACTCTGCTATTGAGTCCTCCTCATCGATAAGATAAGAAACATGCTTCTGCTCGTACATGCTTATGCATTTTTTGCATCTACAGAGGGTAGCCCTCCAATTTTTGGAAAGGAATAGGGGTTTACTTTGTGAAATAGAGCCATCAGCCACCAGATTATCTCCAAGAAGACAATCAGTATGTGCACCACCATCATCCATGCATTGAACTAAATCAAAACTTTTCTTGGAACTTTCTCCAGTAACACCATTCCCACCAGTCACAGATTCAGCACTAGTGTTAGCAATTGCGTTATCTTCTCTAGGGGAACCATTAGAACAATTACCGTTTTCAAGCTTTCCAGAACCACCAGCTGAAGGGATCTCTTCCAATACATCTTTATCCTTGTTAGTATTACAACCAGCATTTCGATGCAACCCAGCTGCCCATATGGTTTGAGGATATGTGCTCAGAAAAGAACAAACCGCCGAGCACGCCTTGCATATGAAATCCTCATACAGTGGCTCTCCTTCATCATCTCTTGGAATCTGATGCAGCAGTGAAGGAATGAGTAAGATTGCACTGATATTACAAGATTTAGTGAAAGAAGAATTATGCAATTTTTAAGGAAACCTGCCAAGAAATCATAGGCTACCAGAAGGAGAGACCGGGGGTGGGGAAGGCAAAATCACCACAATCCAAGTAAAACTACCAACCTGATCAGACGGCTCGAGACCAATATGCTCCTCATGAAACCAGTCCTCACAGATACAGCATTGTATCATCTCCACTTGTTCTTCAACATCTGGATCAGGATAGGGGCGGTTGCAAGTGCAGTATACACCTTTAAAGTTATGATTATATGAATTCTCAGCATTTTCTACATCTTTACTGGGGAAAAGTTTGCAGAAGAACTCCCCAAACTTTGAATTTCCACAATCACACCTAAAATTCCTCTTGGTCCACAGCTCCACAATCTTGTTGATGCACAATAATGAAAGGCAATTATGTAGAAGCTAATATACACTTTAAAAAAGAAAAGACAGGAATACACAACATAATAGACATCCTTCCTTTTGATAATCAGACAGAAAATGCAATTTAAAGCATCTACATAACATCAAGTGAAAATGGCTGAACACCATGGTTTGATATTTTACAAAAAAAAAAAATGAATCAAAGATTAAGAATAAAACCAAAAATGGATTATGGCTCACAGGATCAAGGCAAGAGCAAGACTAAAATCAAATACCATAATTAATAGAACTTATTATAGCCCCTTAGTGTACTTCCAATCAAATACTCAGAAACAAGGTATAGTCACGAACCTTTCACGCAGAACTAGAACATTTCACCAACAAAACAACGCCACCACTAGCTCTAAAACACAATTTGGAAAAAAATACAACAACAAAACTGGATTTAAACACAAGCTGAATGACCCCAATTTGCAGACAGTAGGAAAGACACATAAAAGCTACCAAGTTTTATCAAGACACATTTTCAATGCAAGCCTTGAGAATTTCTGGACCAACAGCATTTCATTTCAATGTTCGGCCACGAGCCATTTACAACAAAATCTTCAATACTGTAAAGAATATCCAAAGAAAATACCTCATGTCCATCATGGCAAGTCAATGAGCAAGCAGTGCAAACTCCAGCATTTCCTTCTGGGGCACAAGTAAGGCATGAGAAGATAGCTTGTCTCTTCATGTAACCTTTACTATAGGTACATTCCTTGCCCTCATCTCCACCCAAAACCAAGTCTGCCTCCTTAACATAATGAATTGCACAACACCCAGAAATTAGCCAATAGAAGTTCAAGAACAGAGACAAATTCATTTAAGTAACAAGTCAGATATTACAATTATTCAGCAATTGTATCAATGCAATTATCAATGCAATCTAGAAAGAATTGAAGAGATAAAACTGGATTTAAAGCATTAGGAAACAAAAGATTAAATTACTAGCTTTTGTAGGCTTAGAATACCAGTCTACCATACAAATTTCATCAAGGACTCCCTTCAAGCAAAGTGAAAAAACTGAGACCAGTGTAGTGTGCACCAATTCACATTTCCTACAACCCGTTCAGAAGATTATAGAACATGTTTTCCACCTTAAAACTCACCCTCATCTCCAATGTGAGCCAGGTTTGTACCTAAGGCCTCTTGTACAACCCCAAGAGACCACAACAACTAATATCACAATCATTTATCAATCACGACACACCACATGTAATAAAAAAGACTAACCCATGAATATAGTTCATTTAAGCAGAGTTAGGAAGCATGGGATCATAGCTTCATAATCAAATCAAGCGGAATTAAGAAATCTAAGCCCTAATTTCCCTTTTTTTTTTGTGGGGGCAAAAGCACCGGGATGCATGATATTCCTCGATTGTACTGCAAAAATTATATTTTTCAAAACACTAGATTGAAACGGAGGAATTAGGGATTTACCAGCTCCTTTTCTTCGACATCGTTAAGGTACTCGTTAATTGAAATGGTCTGCTCACCCTCCACGTCGTCATCAAACTCGCCAGACATTTTTCAAAAACCTCTTCATAAACAATTAAATTAACGATTTTGCAAACAAACCTAGCTTACTTCCTGAAATTCAATCACACAAAAGCAAAGCATCAGTGAACCCTTTTAAATTCAAGTTTTAATTAAAAAAAAAGGTAAAGATGATAAATAAAAAATAAAAGAGACTAACAAGGAAACCCTAAAATTTATGAAGACAAATAAACAAAATTTTGCCACTTACCTGTGGTGGTTATCAAAACTCTTCACGGATTTTAAATATTGATTTGATTACAGAGAGAGAGAGAGTGTGTGTGTTTATGTGAAGGTGTGCGAGAGGGCTTTTATTTGTGAATTGAGGACTATACGGACATTTTCCCGCCACTACATGTCCCAAAGTACGAAGATTTTTTTACGATTCCCTCCTTTTTTTTTTATTTTTTGTTTTTGATTTTTTGGTTTCTGTCCATCCGTTTGTGAACTAAATTTTGTGTTATGTTTCTTGCAACCAAAAAACGTTGCTAAATTGCCCAAAAAAAAAAAAAAAAAAAAATCCATGTATTTGTTAGGATTCATTCCTTAATTATTACTAGCTAAATAAGCGCTTGATGAAAAAATGCATAACATTGGATTGAAGCATTTGCTTTTGGGCTTTTGATCTAGTGGAAAGCGCTTGCAAAGTTCAAATCTCTATAATACTTAACCTTGGAAAGAAAAATATTTTTTAAATATGCACTCCAACAACAACTACATTTTTTTTTTCTTTTTGTTATATAAAAATGATAATCAAAGTTCTTCTAATTCGTATGAGTGCATTTTAAAATTTATTTACCTATTTGATATGGCTTGCCTAATGGCCATAAATATTTATTTAATCTATCATAAGATCTTTTCAAATTTTTAGTTTATTATTTTATTTTTTTTAACAGAGTTTTTGAGATATTAAATAAAATATTTTACATCTACTAAGAAAAGTTCAAATTTTAGGTTTTTGGAGAATAAAAATTGAAAAGCTTTTTTTAAAATCTTAAAATATCTAAAATATTTTTTTACTTATTTGACAATCTAATTTTATTCATTTCATAACATAACTTTAAAGAATTTTCAATTAAAATAATTTTACAATTTATAATAAAAGCTTTTATTGACAATCAAACAACTAATTTTTTTTTTTTAGTAAAAGCTTTATTTGTAAAAGTTTTACTAACAAACATTCTGTTTGTAAATTTTTTTAACTTTTTTAATGAAAGCTCTATTTGAAATGCTATAATAAACTGAGCTTAAATCTCAAACCTATTATTTCCAATTGATAAATTTTATGCATCTAAGACAACAGTTTGGAATTGTATTACAATGATATTTGTCAAAAAAAAATTTTTTTTTAAAAAGTCATAAGAATACACATGTTGATTTAATTGATTATTTTTCAATTTTTTTTATTTGAATTTAAAAAAATGCATTTGTTGTAATTATATTTTGAAAGTAGGGTGAGTTTACAAAAACTAAAATGCAAATATTTTGGAATATAAACATATCATAATCTAAAATGTTAGCTCATGATAAATTTGAACCAACCCCACATATTTTGACATACCTGGACACATCTTAGCTACTTAACACATTAAAAACCCCAAGCTCTAAAAAATTATGTGAAAGTTTTTAATGCCTTAGGAATTTATTGGACTATGTTAAAATAATTGGGAACTAAAATAAACCTTTTAGTAATTGCAAAAACCTAACAAAAAAAAAAGGGGGACCTTTCTGAGACCATAGCCCGGCCCCCAAAAGGAAGCTTGCGATGCATGAAATCGTGTAAGGTGAACAACCTCGCACACATGAAGAGCTCCTCCTATGATAAATCCATTGAGATAACCCAACATCGAGTTGTGCATAGTACATAGCATTAGACCTAGCAACGGGTCGTGTTTTGAAAATTAAATAAAAGAATGAAAAGGCAGAACAATTCATGGAGAATTGATTCTATATGTTATTATTTACACTATTTGTGGACATACATATTTATAGTACATAATTGATAACATAACATGAAGAATACATGAGTTACGCATTTGATATAGTAATTTCGTCAAGCACGTGATGTGCCAAA
Source organism: Murraya paniculata (assembly GCA_030449075.1). NCBI lineage: Eukaryota > Viridiplantae > Streptophyta > Magnoliopsida > Sapindales > Rutaceae > Murraya > Murraya paniculata. The sequence goes on along the minus strand of JAEVFN010000035.1, from coordinate 1,433,174 downwards.
TCTAAGTGCACAAATTATGCTTCTAACAGTAAAAGACACATGCCTGTAATAATGCCAATAATCTTAGCTCAACCAATTCCAATATGTTTAAGCAGTTTCGTGTACTGCTCTTATCTTATCATGTTAAATTACGTATACTTGAACTCACTCATTAACTTATTGGATCGAAAAATGATAACTCGAACCTGTTTGTTATTATTATCATGTTAACCAAACTGACCCATTGAACCCATCAATTTTGGTATTATATCTTCAATTTAAAACAAAAATAACAATTCGTAAACAAAGCTCTTTAAGATTATGATACCAAACAAAAGAAAATATCAATAATTTTTATTTTTAACATCATCAAATAACGTATAAAAAATCAACTATTTAGTTATACACACCATATTATTGATTAAAATCTTAGGAGAGAAAAAATTATAGAAAGAGAATTACTTACGTTACATTATTCATGGCCCAACTCGATAAAGGTTGAATTATATTTTTTTCCTATGGGTTTCTATCGTGTTAATGGATCGTATAAACTTTTACCAGGCCTTCATACCATGACACCATTATAAACTTCTTCTCTAGAATGTGCTTCCATTTATAGGGGAGCTTTAAACAACTTTATAAAATTCTTATAGCATGACTTTTGAATTTTATTTCCTAAAATACTCTAGTTTAGTTTATAAAACACAGATCTGTACATTAAAATTAATTGGAGTTGGTGTCAGATAGACCCGTATTAATAATTGATTTTGAATGTGGTTGCTATTTGTTTTGACTTATAATTTTGATCAACTCTGATGATCACTTTGATGCCGAAAGCATATAAACTCAAATGTTTTAAATGATTTCAAATTGGTCCTGCTAGCCAAGCTAATGGTTAGCATTAAACTAGAAAAGCTAACTAAATATCACTAAACTTAATCAACATTAGTTGGTCAAATCGAGCTACTGATTTAGCTTTATACGGTAGAATCCAATCCACAATCCACAAGGTGTTTTCAACAAGGTGAACTATATTTGAACATTCCTTATTTCTTAACTGTTGGCACAAGCTTAATGACTTAAGGGTGTATTGGCACACCACATGACATTGCCTTGTATCCCAAGTTTAATTGGTGGATTTTGTCACAAAATCATTTTGTTGATTGTCAAATCATTTTGTTAACAAAAAAAGGTAATAATCATTTATATTTTGCTTCAGAATATATTGACTTATATGTAGTCCAGAGGAGATTACGAACTATAATTGTTTGAAAACGGTGTTATTTTGATTATTTCAACGCGGTTTAAAAGGTAGAGGGTGTTAAACCAAATCAATTTTTTAAAAACTCCCTTATTTTATTAGAATTCAAACTGGATTAAATAGTTAAATAAACATACTTTTTTTTCGGTATATTAAATTATTTGATATCCGAAAACTACATTGAATCCTGATTAATCTATATTCGAGTCGGGTAGGACCATTAGGGTGGTAAAACTCTCCCGACAAGTATTTAATGCAGCTATATTCCTAAACTTCGAATCGAAGATCTTGATTAAGCCAAAACAATCCCATGCCAGCTGATTAACGCACTTGTTAGTTTAAATAAACAGACTTTAAAACCACTCGATCCAAGCACTAGTGACAGTAGTTTTGACTTTGAATGAATATTGAACCAAATACAAAATAAAGATAAAGAAATATGATTGTAATTCATAAATTGATCCTTGAACCCTATTGTTGATTATTGCAATGAAAATTAATCTAAAAGAGAAAAGAATATTAAATTTTGCATTATTCCATAGAAAAACAATTCGTAGCAGCTGTAACCAAGCATACTTTGGAATTTCTTTAGACGGTTGAAGAATGAAAAATGAGGACAAAAGAGTCGAGTCACCAAATAGGCGAATGGTATGCATGCAATTACAAAAATCTGCATTAAACTTTAAGTGTCACCGGTGACCAAGTGACACGGGTTCTGTACAAAATAAACAAGATCAATCCGAAAGTCGCAATTTGCAGACGAAATAAAATTCCACGCGCACCTCTAAAATTATAAACACGAATCTTTTAATTAGAAGCCCCGTAACCTAAAGCCTCCTGGCCGACCTTCAACTCTGTCCTGTGACACAAAACATTATAATAATAATAATAATAATAACATGGCTCCCTCAGAAGCAGAAGCACAAGTACTCCTCTTCTCCATTTGTATTGTACTGTCATTTATTCACGCAGGCGGCAGTTCTGTTATTACTTGCCCGATGAAATGCCGGGTCAACGGGCCGGTGGTTCGGTTTCCTTTCCGGCTTATCAATCAACCCGAGCGATGCGGGTTCCCGGGTTACGATCTTTCATGCAGCAACATGACCAAAACGGTTATACAACTGCCGAATTCAGGGGAATTCATTGTCCTCAGCATTGACTACTTGAGCCAAACTTTAGTAATCAACGAACCCCAGCCCGACAGCTGTCTCCCCGGCCGGTTCCTCGATAACTCATTTAGTCTATCCGGGTCTCCTTTTGATGAGCAAGAGTACCCTTCAGAGTTCACGTTTCTTAACTGCTCGTCTAGTGATCAGATACCAACTACTGTTAGTGGATTAAGAACCGTTGATTGTCTAAGCGGAGCAAATTTCACAGTTGCGGCTGTACCAGCCTATAATAAGTACTTGTCAACAGTACTGTCGTCATGTTCAGAGATCAAAACCGTTTCGGTTCCAGTTCTGTGGCCTGTTTGGTATAATCTCGCTGAAGGTGTGACGTTGAAATGGAACATGCCCGATTGTACTTCATGTGAAGAGCGCGGAGGCCTTTGTGGGTTCAAGAACGGTGGGAATCCTGACATGCTTACTGGATGCGCCAGTCTTCCTGCCTCTCCTGGTACGTTCGTCGTACAATCTTAAATTAAAATTATATACATATATTTGATCGATAATTTTATTTTTCTAGTTTTTAAATTAAAATTATATATATAATTTTATTTTATTTATTTATTTTTTAAATTGAGAAGAGAAGAGATGGAAACTGGGGAAGGAAGATGAACAGTACTTTTCCATTTGATCATCAAATAAAGTCTCCAATGACTAATTGTGAGGTGGCCGGGGGTCGGTCACAATCAAAGAGGGATGGAAAATCGTTTCCATCGATATAAACATGTATGCTGGTGCAAGCAATCAAAACGACAGTTGTGATTGCTTGTGCAATGTTTATGAAACCTCGGTCCCACTTCGTACTATATTCTTCTGAATTTTCATGGTCAGGTCCAAGAGCTTGTTGCATTCTGTTCAGTGTATATATATATATATATATATATATATATAGGATTTTGAAGAAAAGTACTCTATTGCATAGTGATTACAGCTCCCATATATATATATATATATATATATATATAGTGATTACCGATTAGTACTCTACTGCATAAAAGAAAAGAAAAGCTAAAAAAAATTAAAAATTCAACGCAACACTATGCTAAATTGCTAATTCAATAACTCCAAAAGCAACAACAACAACAATAATAATAATAATTAATAAATAAAATGCCAATGCTACCCTAACTGCTGACTTGAATGCTTGTATAATTAGGTACAACGCCATCTAATATATCTTCTTCTCCATTAAAATCTTGAGAAAAGGACAATCAAATTCCCAAGGTTTTTCCTAATTGAGCCCAAATTTTTAAAAAATAAATACACATATTCATTTTTGTTAGTATTTTCTATTTATGCGAGTATATCAAATAATTCTTTGGACTCCATAGATTCTGAGATCTACATTGTGTATGGTGAGAATAAAATCATGACAAAGATAATGAAAAAATTGTAGATTCTTATATTCATTTCCTAAAAAAATATTAGTCCTCAAACTTCTTAGGGGGGAATTAGTTTTGTTAGTTCATTTTCCTACAACCTTTTAAAAGCATCTACGTGTTAACGCTGCATCCCATCTTAATAACTATTGTTTGTAAACTAATCAACATTTTTTAAATTATAATAATATGACTTAAGTGGAAATTGTGTATAAGTTTGCTTGTTAAACAATTATGGTGGCAACGTAGAGCTGACGGACTCTTTGAACACTAATACAAGGTCTTTGTTTTATTTGTTAAATGGTCAATATGATATCGTGCTTGCAAAAAACTGTATATCTTAATTTAGAAACAAGGCTAAAAAAGCTCAGTTAGTCTCATGGCAATGGCTTTGGTTGGTATGTACGTGGTAGATAGTTGGTAGCATTTTCAATGACACTTTCATAGTCAATATGATATACGTTTGATGTGATTTCTTGAGATGAAAATTGATGATCTCCCAATTGATATACAAGTGAATAAGCTGCGTTTTGTATTCAAGGTCTACCAAGGAGTGCCAAGTATGGGATAATCATAGGCGTTGGGATACCAGGACTGTTGTGCATAATTGGACTTGGATGTTACTTGTGCGGCAGATTTAGGGCTTGTTATCAGCACCGCAACTCCGACACTGAATTCGGCACCTCAATCACGCCGCAGTTGCAGCCGGCCGTCGTTCCGACAGGTCTCGACAAACCCACCATAGAATCGTATCCGAAAACCATTCTCGGTGATAGTGGCCGACTACCGAAGCCAAATGACAATACTTGCCCCATATGTTTATGTGAGTATCACCCTAAGGAGACATTGAGGTCTATACCTAAATGCAACCATTATTTTCATGCTGTTTGCATAGATGAATGGCTCAAAATTAATGCAACTTGTCCGTTGTGTCGCAATTCGCGGGAGAAATCTTCCCTTGTAGCTCTGTCTTCGTCAACGTCTTCGTCCTCGTCTTCATCTTCATTAATGGCAGTACCATAGATGACAATTTTTGGATTGTGTGTAGACATTAGAAAACACAAACTATGTATTTGATGAGTATTTGGCTATTAATTTGCCTTTACTTACTTATTGACTCGTTCAAACTCTTTATAGAGTTGCAAAATTTCGCCATTCGCCTTTTCTTTTAAAAAATTCAACGCGGTTTTGTCGTCTTGAAGGTAGAATTAACTGGACAAATTTTATGCACTCTCTTTGAATGAGTCCGTATTGGACTTGGAATTTACAAGCAAATCAAAGAAAGAGAGGTTGGAAGAGGCCTCCATCAATCAATGGTACGCTTATTGGTCATGTCACCGGCCGTGACACGCTTCTGATTGTAGTAAGTACGAAAATTCAGCACGGTTAGGACAAAAATCAGAGAATTGATATTAATTTGAACAAAACGTGGTGGCAAATGTTTAAGAGACATAGTAATGGCATATCAACCATAAAAAGAGTATGCATACACTAACACTCGATCTAGAACCAATTTTTTTTCCCCTCTTTTGAAAGCCAGGACTATATATCATTTCGAAATTTAGAATCGGGATGATAAAATATTAATTAGTTTTAAGACAAGTGCTTAGGATTATTCACTTGCACTAAAAGCTGTTAAGAATTGGCTTCCAGTTTTCACCCGCAATCTTCAATCTCCAGCATAATGATATGACCTGGACATTGAATAAATAAATAAATAAATAAATAAAATTAATAATGGATGATAGAATAAACAGAAAACATTACATGAATCAAGTAGGCAACACAGAATAACAAGAGAAAAAAAAAACAAAGCAAGATCAGTAAATTAGAGGAAATTTACATTTAAAAATTGCAGTCATTTTAATACTGATTAAAAGTTTGATCGCTGTTGGTTGGTAGCTACTTAAAAGTTGAAATAACTTCTGACTTCTCTGATTAAATAATTACTTTAGGAGAAGCCACTTAATTAAGGGTATAGCCTATTGATAATCAATCCTGTCATAATTGAGTAGGACTAGATTTTCTCTTTTATAAATAAAAGTAGAAAATAGATTGTATGTACCTATAAAATATTAATGGGATAAAAAAAAAATTATAAATTGCACCCAAAAATAACTCATTTATGTTAGTCCCAGTAGAAAAGATCTGCTTGTAAGTATATCAAATTGTTAAACTTTGGTCAAATAAAAGATTTTTGGTAGACAATCCTTTCCCCTCTATTAAGCAAAAATCGAAAGCTAGCTATCACAAGTAATTAACTAATTATAGCTTCGCTAACTACTGCCAAAGAATATGGCTCCCCAACGGATCTTTCTACCATCCATTTTGCTCTCCGTCTTATCACTTAATCACATCGCAACAAGCATAGAAAATTGCCCGGTACAATATTGCGGCAGCAGAAGCAGCAGCAGCAGCGTACGAGTGAAGTTCCCATTTGAAATAATAAACAGTCAATGGATGATGCCCAGGAACCGTCGTTGTGGGTATCCGCGTTTTGAACTTGCATGTATTCGGAACCAAACAATTCTGATGCTCCCGGGTTCCGGACCTTTCGTCGTCCTCAACATCGACTACAACTTCCAAACTTTAAACATCAACGACCCGCAAAACTGTCTCCCTAGGCGTTACCTCAACAATTTCAGCCTCGTTAATTCCCCTTTTTATCCAGACTTGTTCACCAACTTCACGTTTCTTAATTGTTCGTCCAATTCAACGGCGGCGACTGCGTACAAGTACCGGATTGTTCCTTGTCTCAGTAGTGATAATTATACGGTCCTCGCTGTGGCTACCAGGCATTATGATGAGTCAAAGTTGCCGCCATCGGTATCATCATGTGAAATTATTAGAACGGTGATGGTTCCGGTTTCTTTGTGGGGTTATGGGACTGGCGTTGAGGATGATATTCGATTAACGTGGAGTGATCCCTATTGTGTTCCTTGTGAAGATCGCGGTGAAGTTTGTGGTTTCAAGAGTGCTGCAGGTCTTGCTACTGGATGCTCCGATCTTTCAAGTGCCGGTACTGCTATATATAACTTTTTTGTTTTCATTCGTTGCATAGTATTGAATCATGTTAAACGATTCCGTTCAGGTCATCGATTTTTAGTTGAATCTTGAATCTTAAGTTTAAGGTTGATGGAAATGGAATAATCAAACAGTAGTGTGCAATGTGTTAATGTCTGATAACACACGGCTTTAAGAAAAGTCAAATTTAGCAGGAAGGAAAGGAATACATGGTGGTTGCAATGTCAACGTCCTTAATTAGGCTGGGGCTGGCCCAGTTAAAGAAGGTAGGTCTGTGGAAGTGACACGTGTGCATGATTGCTTCTAGTAACCTACGAACAATAATGGGCTGCCAAATTACACCTGATGGATTACCTGCACCAAAGTGCAAAAAGGCCCATGATCTTAGGTTTTAATTAATTCAACATATGATTTACCCATGTGTTGTTGGATGGAATTCATAATTTTGACTGTTTAATTAGGTATGTCAAAGGGTACCAAATATGCCGTTATCATTGGGGTTGGAGTACCCGGAGCACTGCTCATTATTGGACTTGGATGTTGTTACCTTTGCGGCAAGGTTGGGAGTAGTCATGAGTCTCAGCTCGGCCGGCGCCGACGACCAATCACGGAATTGTCCACCTCAATCACCCTGCCGCCGCCAGCTATCGTGGTCAACGGTCTCGACAGACCCACCATAGAGTCTTACCCTAAAACTTTGCTTGGTGAAAGCGGGCGACTACCAAAGCCAAATGATAATACTTGCTCAATATGTTTGAGTGAATATGAGCCCAAGCAGACATTAAGGACTGTACCCGAGTGCAATCACTACTTCCATGCAGAATGCGTAGACAAATGGCTTAGAATGAATGCATCCTGCCCTGTGTGTCGCAATTCACTCGATGGTTCTTCCTTAGCCACTCCATCAACTACATCTACATCTACATCTACATCATCACGTTCTTCTTCAGTACTATCACCATAGACGACAACACATACACAGCTTTCACTTGCCATTTTATGTGAAGTTGACTTTATTTTATATTTTTTCTTGTGAAATTGATCGTATTCATTTTTATTCACCTTACTGTGTACATATTTGGAAGTAATAACTACAAGTCAATTAATTTATTGCTTGTCTTATTACATTAATTTTGCTGTTTCTATATGATACAAAAAGAGTAAATTACAGGGGAAATAAAAGTTTAAATGAGCGATGGACGAGTGACGACATATAAATTCTTGGATTCAATATTTTATGATCTTGTATTAATTGAAAACAAATCATTTTGACACTTGGTTTTTGTAGAATTAATCTCGAGACATGCAAGCATTTGTAAGCATTCAAAGATTAACTATCTAGCGACCAGTATTTTTTAGTTAAAAAATCCCTCACACTCTTTCATTCAAATTATATGAAGAATAATCTTTGGCACGTAATTCTCCATCATCAACTCCACTATAATGGAGCATGAAACTTTAGTGATTAATAAACCAATAAATACCCATATGTGTGTGTATATATATGTGTGCGTGTGATCTCCACTTCACTGCTTGAAGTAATTCACCCACAAACTTCCACACTAGAGCTAGAAGAATCAAGTGATCATCGTTACCAATGTCTGGCCTAGTTTTTGTTTTCTTCACCACTGTCTCACTGATTTTTGGGTCCGTCCTCGGGCAACAAAGAGTACCTTCAGAAAAAACTCTTAGGTCGGCCATGCGGCATCCAATAATACGTTCGCCAATGATACAAGGGTCCACCAGTGGGCAACCAATAGGGCAATCGCCAATGTTTTTTGAGTCCACCCCGGCAACACCAAAGATTTCTGAGTCCACTACAGGACAATCGACCTTACGTTCACCAACAATTTCTAAGTCCATCATGGGGGCATCAACGATTACTGGGTCCACCACAGGACAACCATCAGGACATTCACCAAACTTTTCCGAATTCGCCCTGGGGACACCAAATATTTTTAAGTCCACCGTAGGGCAATCAACAATTTCTGGGTCCCATGTAACCAACACAGTACAATCAAGTACAGCATCATCATCATCTATAATACCCGCCTGTAACTCAATAGTCTCTGAGTTGAACCCTTGCGTTGGTTACGTGGGGAAAATTGAAGCCAAGCCATCAGACACCTGCTGTGCAGGAGTAAAGAGCCTGAAGCAATACAATAAAAACAAGGCTGCCCGACAGGCTATCTGCCGGTGCCTCGAGTCCGTGGCCCCAATGCTTGGGCAAATTGATTACTCTCTCCTCACTGGCCTTCCCAAAAAGTGCGGAGTGTCTGTAAAGCTGCCCGCCGTTACTTCTCCTAACTACGATTGCTCTAAGTAATTAACTCCATCTCACGCTTCTCACGCGTGCATGCAAAATGATTATTTAAAAATCAAGTGTACGTTTATGCACTGACTTAATTAGTTTTCGCACATGTATGCAGGGCTTAAAGCGAAGACCAAGGAGTTCACCAACCGAATAAATGCGAGCCAGCTTTGGATTGCAGTCCCTGTTTTATGTTCAATAAAAGTGACACTAGCAATGTATAAATAAAAGTTTTGGTTGGGTGTGAGATCGTTATTATAAGTTGCATTTTCTGTTTGTCTATAAACTCTCGTTTAACACTCTTTCTTCAACTCCAAAATTGAGCAAATTCCGATCCGAACCATTCAAGAGACGTTTAACTTGATTTATACTTAAAAGCTTATAGTTTACAAACCACTCCGGCTAGCATAAACTTCTTCTCAACTACGCTGAAGAAAAAGTGAATAGAAATGACACATGCCGTGCGTGTCAATGGATTTTTTTTCTTTCTTTTTTTCAATTCTTAAGAACAAAGATGCTTAAAGATACTATAATTATACATGCATGTTATCATGTAAAAAAAAAGACTTTATGTTCTAGCTTAAATAATCTCCCTAAAAACAAAAGACCTAAATCTTAATTTTTTAAGAAAATAACTAAGTTCAGAAGTCTCCTATATGTAGACTTCAATTTAAAAATTACAATTCAATAAGGAGACAAATTTTAAATTGTCACAACATACCAGTTTAAATAAGATTCTAGGTATGAACACAGATACAAAGATGAGAATCAATAGTTGATCGCCCTTAATTAGCAGCTCATTTTAGCAGAATAATTTTTGTAGCATATCCAAATCCAAGCACGTGTGACAAAAATATACATCCAAAGATTAATATTGCACCATCTAGCGATAGCACAATTAATTTTAGCAACTTAATTTCCCTCGTCATTAATATATACATGCTGACTTACCGTCACAGTATACGTGTGATATATCATATATATATATCACGTATCATGCATGTATGTAAACAGAAAGTAATTAAATAATTGCATGAAAAACAATCTTTGGTGCTCGCATGATTATAGCTAGCAGTTAGCATCAATTCATTCCCAGAATACGGAGCACGAAACATCAGTGATTACAAAATCGAAGTACTAGTGAACCACACCACCAGCACGTGCCTATATTTATTATGCTGCTCTTCTCTCGATGATGAACACTGCACACAGCAGCAACTCCAAATTAATTAGTCTTTGAGAAAACAGTCAAGCGAGTGATCCATAATCATATCTAGAGTCATCATAAAGTACAGAGCAGCATAGGGTACAGCAAAATGTCTCCACAAGTTATTAATGTTTTGTCCAGGATGATTTCCATTATTCTGCTGCTGACTTGTGTGGCGCGGGCGAGCCCATCAGCAGCACCAGCTTGTAACTCAGTAGTAAATGAGTTGAACCCTTGCGTGCCATACTTGGTGAAAAATGAAGCAAAGCCGTCGGATGCTTGCTGCGCAGGAGTCAAGTCCCTGTTGCCGTACCAGAATAACAAGGCCGCTCGACAGTCTATTTGCGAATGCCTTGAGGCTGCGGCTCCAATGTATCCTCACATTGATAATTCTCTTATTTCTGCCCTTCCTAATCTCTGTGGTGTCTCCCTAAAGCTCCCTGCCGTTTCTCCTGGTTTTGATTGCACCAAGTAATAATTAATCTCTCTCTCTCTCTCTCTATATACGTTGTATTTATATCCTTCCTATATAATTAGAAAAAGCTACAGGCTAGCTCGACACAACTTAATTTAATTTCTCTCTCTCTCTCTCTCTCTCTCTCTCTCTCTCTATATATATATATGCTCTAACGTAATTTTTTGTCTGATATATACTATGCACGCAGGGCTTAATAAATTAAAGGGATACGCGCGAAAAAAGAGTTCACCGATGGAATAAATTAAATAATGCTAGCTGTTCGTGCGAGCGAGTTACGTTGGTGCTGGTTTATGTTCTAGCTAGCCAGTTTCTTGATTAAAAATAAATAAATAAATAAAATAGAATAAAAGTATATGTTTCAATCAGCTAACTGCAGTAATAGAAGTCTTTGGTTGGCAAATACGAGTCTTTGCAAAATTTGGGTTACTAATTTCAAATCATCGAAAGGATGTTAAAATTATGCTTCCTAGACTTGTATATATTGTGTAAGAAATATTTATATTCTAGCTAGCTTCAATTTTTAACGATTTTTAAATTTTTCATTAATTACCTAAATGAAATAAATAGACTGAGTTCGTCCGTGGCCGCCAAGTTATACATTCACCAAAGAGTTTTGGGCTGCCATGAGACGACTACTAATAATGCTATTTACACAGAAAATTATATATTATAATTCCGATAACGACACTTATACTAACAAATAAAATTAATATAGTGAATAAGTTTGTCCAGTGATATAGACATAAAAGTGTTATTTATAAACCAGGAATAAGACATCACTTGAGTTGAATTTGATTCCTGATTATTATGTTTCATAAACCTTACCTTCCGTCGCAAATTAAAGTTGAGTTACAAATTGTAAATCATTCAAAAATACAATGTTATCATTACATATTATTATCCATAATGGATATGTTCGACACACTGTATTATATTAACACTCATTACATAATGCAATAAACCATAATATATTGAAAACAAGAATATAATACAACGGTGTAAGTTGATTCTGGTGAAACTTGCAAGCAAAATCCTGCTAAATTTTTTATTCATGCGCCCAACTATTTTCTCAAAATAGACCAAACAAGCGAGGTGAGTATATAATAAGCACAAAACTGATAACTCGCCACGACTACATTTCGAATAATATTTTTGGTTATTACCCATCGTCGTGGTAGGTGTCTTTAGAAAAAGTAACGGGTGTCGATAGCAGTACTCCCGCGTTTCAGCTTTCAATAACCCAAGTCTGTCCATTAATGAGTATTTTAAGTGCACTCACCACCTAAATAGTTAAGCCCATTACTTGGTCCAATTTCAAATGACGGAATTACCCTCATCTGGTGCGAACCTAAAACCCTGCTGCTCTCTCTACTCTCCGGAGTCTCTTCGTCTTCGATCAGCACCAGCTACTTCTCGGTAGTAGTTCACCTCTGGAACTTCTACTGATACGGTAAGCTCTTTGCATGCTTCTCTCTGTTTATTTAATTTTTCTTTTACATTTTTTAATTAAAAAAATTAATTTATTAGTCTTGATCTGTATTTTATGTAGTATCATAATTTATTTAGGTCTTTTTTTTTTTTTTTTCCAGTATCTAACATATTTTGAATTTCAACCCCCTATCATTTATTAAATACTGCCTCTAATTTTCTTACTTTACAATTTCTGTTAGCTGAGCCAGTAGATTCTTGTACCAATGGCTTATAGGCGAAGCCTGACTACGAGAGCAACCCTTATTTCTCGAGTTCATAATCCATCATTTAACTACATTATCCATGACCACGATCATAGACAAGCCTCTCCTGATGAAACTTTGCCTCGAAGTAATATCCATAGCTTCGTCCAATCGAGGTCGTTTGGAAGCATTTTAAATGATTCGTATGGGTTGGGAAATTTCTTCCATAGTCAAAGGGTTTCACAGTTTTCTCTTGTTCCGAGTTTGGGTTCTGCTTTTTGTCGGTATATGTCAACCACAGTTGGAGAAGGAGCGGATAAGATAGAATTGATCAGCGATGTGGCTGATGCTTTCACGGAGACGACAGTGCAAGCTGTTGCTAACCAAGCTCCAGCTGTGAACGAAGTTGCCATTGCTGCTGCTGATTCTTTCTTGCCTGTTGCAGCTCTGCAGCATTTTATTGATGCAGTGCATAATTTTACCGGCTTTAATTGGTGAGCAGCTATTTGCATTTGTTTACCTGAAAACTGCTGAAGAGGATGCCCCCTTTTTGTAGAATGTAATGTGCGTGAATAACTTAATAATTTTGTAACTTAGTTAGAAATTTGTGGTAGTAGTTGTACATTTGTCACGAGTTTCAGTACGTAATGATTTTATTTCCTCCTTCCTGATGTAGATTATTATTTCTTTCAGGTGGGCTTCCATAATCATGACAACTCTTTTGATACGGACAGCAACTTTTCCACTTTTGATCAATCAACTCAAATCAACTTCAAAATTGACTGTATGTACCTTATATGTAACTGCAAACCTTTTTTGTTTCTTCTTCCTTCTCTGTCCTCCCCCACCCCTCTCTTTCTATTCTTATGGTGTATAATTTGGAACTCAATGCTACTTGAACGACAGGTAATCACAGTTGAGTTTGCAGTAGTTGTTCTCGAAACAGAATACAGTGATTCTTTTACTCTCACCCCCAATTTCTTCTACTTTGTTGTTATTATATCAGATATAGAGGGTGTAATCCTCGGTTGTTCACTTTTTTTCTGCAGTTAATGAGACCGCGCTTGGAAGAAATCAAGCAAGAGATGCAAGATAAGGTGTGATGGTCATTTCTTCTCTTCTTATACTATGACAGTATCACTTGCTAAGATCGTTGGCCGCCCGCATACATAATGTTGGGGCATATTCTTTGGACCATTTTCACCAGTTTTCTGTAGTTATTTTGTGTGTGTGTGTGTGTGTGTGTGTGTGTGCCTGAACACATGGACATACACTCAATTTGGGAATACTATGGTTTGGGATCTTGGCTCTTTATTAACAGACTTATTTGGTTTAGTGATACAAATTCCTTTGAATTATTACCATTGAAAAACCTTTAAACATGCTAGTTATACATAAAGCTTGAAGTATCTGGGTGAAACTTCATACCAGTGCAGTAGAATCAGACTAAATCTCATGCTGTTACAGAAAGTTTTTGTGACAGGCTTGCTTTGACATAGAATTACTTACGTTTGGTTTTCTGCGAAAGTTATTCTTTCTGACTGATTAAGCACTTTCTTTTTTCTTGCTCAGGGTATGGACCCAATGGCTGTGGCTGATGGTCAAAAACGGATGCAGAATCTTTTTAAGGAGTAAGTAACCTTTCCATGCTCTGCAAGGGGTAAATAGTGACAATTAATGAATTTGTTGGGTATCTTTCATAGCCTAATTACTCACTGCTACCAACAAAGTCAGTCATATAAAGTTTCAGTAACGATGTACTATAAAATAAAACATATTTATTACTGAAAACTGCTAGACATTTCTCGTGGATGCAAGTTTGTAGCATATTCGTGTGGATATAGGCACGGCTTTACTCATTCATTTACTTGTAATGCAGATTAAGTGAATGCAATAGTTCTATAATCATGCACCGAGACTTTTTTCTAGAGGATTATAGATGAGGCAATTGCCCACTGTCATCTTAATTCTTTCAAGATTTATCAAAGGGATGCACTTGTATTGCATTGTTAAATTCCCTCTGGTGTATCATTGATTAATGTTAGCAATTGATATTATTGAAGAGTGTTACCCACATGAGATGCAACTCTTTTTTGAAGTATAAGGTTATATGTATTTGTGAGTCTTCTAATGATTATGAGCTGTAGTTTGCAATGCCATAATTATACTGCAAGATTGGACCTATATGCAAGCCATTTGATGATTTCTTATTTCTGCGTCAGTTCTTCTATGTCCTTTGAGACATTTTCATTTCTTATATAATTTGGAACAGATATGGAGTGCACCCCTTAACTCCATTGAAAGGGCTTTTTATTCAAGGACCAGTGTTTATCAGTTTTTTCCTTGCGGTAAGATTTTCTTTTCTAATACGATCTGTTGAATGTTACAGGAGTTGATTATTTGATTGAGATTTTGTTGTTTACATTTGACATTTATCTATGGTGCCTCCCTTCTCCCACAACAGATTTCGAACATGGCAGAGAAAGTTCCCTCATTCAAAAATGGTGGAGCATTCTGGTTCACAGATCTCTCAACTCCGGATAGTTTTTACATCCTTCCAATTTTGACTGGCCTGAGTTTCTTGATAACAGTAGAGGTAAGGCACGCTTTTGACGTGCGAGATTGAACTGAACTAGCATCTAATTATCCTCTAATACTCTTGATTTGGCCTTCTCTGTATAATGTTCTCGTTAATCTTGCTTCGTTCAATTTTTTAATGCATTTAATTAACTTACATTAACCTTTCTTAGTGCAACATGCAAGAAGGTTTGGAAGGAAATCCTGCTGCTGGAACCATGAAAAATATTTCAAGGGGCTTTGCCGTTCTCTCTATTCCATTGACAATGACTTTTCCTAAGGTAATCCTGCTATTTCTTTGCTATAGCATAATCATTTTTATGGCATCTATTATGGCCTGAAATTATGTATTCATTTTTAATTTGTTTTAGATTGCAGCAGTTCTGAGCCAATCTTCATGATAATCTGGCATCTTCTATTCTTATTGAGAGGGAAAGATATCTTGGCAGTTCTGGGCCAAGTCCTTCTAGAGCAACTTAGTGCTTCATTATCGTGCCCTATAGTCATCGAAAATCAGGGTGTTTAATCATTCTCTTCAATATGATTGAAACTCCAAAGATATAAGTTAACGATTTTAAGTTTCCATCATACATTTGATTTTATGCGTACTTGTTACCTTCAAAAGAGTAGATTAATTAAGGTTTATCCCTATTTTCATATTTTGATGATTGCTTCGGTGCTATTGGAATTGCTGATGCAGTAAAAAGAGTAGATTAATTAAGGTTTATTCCCGATTTTCATATTTTGATGATTGCTTCGGTGCTATTGGAATTGCTGATGCAGTAAAAAGAGTAGATTAATTAAGGTTTATTCCCGATTTTCATTGCTTCGGTGCTATTGGAATTGCTGATGCGGTGCTTGTGTACCTCTTTTCAGGCTATATTTTGTTATTGGATTACATCAAACTTTTTCTCGCTTGTGTATGGGCTAGGTGAGTTTGTCCAGTTTTCAACCTTACAGGAGATTGAAAGGGATTTTTGCTACTTGAACAAAAACGTTATTTGCATTTTGTACTTTTTGTAACTTGACTTTTGACTTCGCCGAAATCCTTGTTTCTAACCTTAAGTAACTGATTCTCTGTTAAATTTCCAGTGCTTAAAGTTCCTGGAGTGAAGAAGATGCTGGGTGTTCCTGAAATACCTGTGGTTCGACAAATGACTGACCCAAAGCCTTCCTTCTCTCTGTTCTCTGCAATCAAACAAGCGAGTGAAGCAAAAGCCGCAAGGCAGGCATCTACTACCGTACCTGCTGAACAACCAAAAAGTGCAGAACAAAAAATATCTTCATCTGCAGTCCTGAATCAGAGAATACGAAGTCTAGAGAAACAGGTAAAGGGAAGAAAGAAGAACAAGAAGAGGTGAAGAAGCTTTTTGAATTCAAAACTGAAACCTTCTGAAATACATAGGATGAGGTTATACTTGCTGTCAAGCTTAAGGTAATATTTTTGTCAGATAGATTATTCATATATTATTTGATGGGATTAGTGCTATGGACAGAGAGAAAATGGCGCTAAAGCTTTACCGTTAGTCTGCTAATAATTTGTGTAATGGAATGAATTGAGAATTTTGCTGCCAATGATTTGGGGTGTTGGCATAGGTAACAGATATGTTATCTGCATAGAGTACTGGGTTGCCAAATGATATGTATTTGTCAGAATAGTTCAGTACTGAAGTGCTCTGCAATCTTTCATGTTCAATCTTAGAAATTAGAATGCCTGATACAGACGGATAGGATATGCATGGTTGTTTAAATCATTTTTTTTTTCCCGGCTCTGGATGTAGAAGTACGAAAGTAGTCTTACGCTATCCTTCTGCAGGGGATTGTAACTACGACTGACAACAAATAACAGCCATGAAATAAACAAACTAATAATAACTTCAGCTGCCTTGCTTCTTCTATCGAAGAGAATTTAGAGAATGACTACAGTAGATGTTGTCTCTGCTGCGAGCTTACAATGCTTTTACACTCACTTTCTATGGGAACCCTTAAGTTTTTAAAAATTTTATTTGTTGCCCTCCAATTCATGATATATGAAAAATTACAAGTTTAACAGGTTTTACGTCTGTACTGCAGTGATAGATTTGCGTATATACTAGCTGAAAATAATGTCACGTGGTGGATGCAGAATACAGAATGAAACGCTTCTAAAAGCAAACAATAGTGCGGTGCCTGTGCCCCCTCTCCAACATGCAGAATAGGTGTTTCTGATCGGATTCGGATGGATGCCCACATTGCTTTACGCCTTTACCTTACCAAAGTGCCACACACAGCGCACGTGGTGGCCGTACTTATTTCTTTATTTTCTTCTTTCAGTTTATTTTATTCCTTTTACAAACCTAAAAAGTCAACAAGTGGATTCAGATTCAGGGGTCGTATTGCATTATTTATACCTCATTTACCATTCTACTATAATTAAATAGACAACGCCATCACGATATCAAATTTGTATTTTGGTTTTAAAATGTGTTTGGAATATGACTTTTTTTTTTTTCTTGAATAATGTGTAGTGACAACTGAATAGTAACTTGAAAATGACGATTTTCTAATAGTGGGCCGTACAAAAATTAAATTAAATTAAATTAATAGGATAACCATAGTCTAAATGTTCACGATTAAAAGGAAGTTTACTTTTAATTCGTATTGGTTCCGGCGATGGCTACTCCCACTGTCCCACCCAATTTTAAAATTGAGAGCCCACGCCCTCGCGGTTTTCTAAAGCGTGATCGTTACCACCAAACACCAATTATTCAACAATAAAAAAAAAAGTTAAAACCAATTTATTTACGTAAGGACTCCAATAAAATTTGTCCTCTGTCCTCTCCCAAATAAATTGGTTTGATGTAAATATTAGTTGAAATATGATTGTACAATACACACCAGTAATTAAGAAAAAGAAATTAAAAAATAAATTAGTAAAAAACAATAAAACAATCATGAAGGCAATCGGATAGGTGTCGTATGACCACTTCAACCATCAACAAATGTTTTCATTCAGAGCAAGTTTCAGGTTTGACTTTGAATGTTCTCAGATGACGGATTCATTGCCAAAATAGTCAGTCGGAGAATTTATTTATTTTTGCTCACAATTTAATATCAAAAGAAGATGATCGCTGTTCAGAATTAAAATATTAATGAATAGCGTGTAGCTAATAACCGGTAAATTCAATTCTTCTGTCTGCATCGAGCTTGTCAACCCAATGCATCGAGTAACTTTGTTGATGGGGCGTTGAATCGGTGCATTCCTGGCGTTTCCTCTCCTATTTGGCATTAATATTTGAACCATTCTCCTATAAATTTTATTGATCATCTATCAAGTTTTGTTTCATTTTTCATGAATGTGTGTGCGCGCGTGCATGTTATTAACTCATCAGTCAAATTAAAAATTAAGAAAAAAATGACACCGACTCTTTTAAAGTTTACATTTTAAAAATTGTTTATATATTAAACAATATCATGGTTAGTTGAAATAGTATTATTATGTCTTTTATTTAAAATTTAGAAAAAATTTGAGGGTTTCCATGATCATTTCTTTAAATTTTAAGGGTGTAATTGTCCTTTTGCTTAAAAATTGAGAAGATATTATGAAAGAACGATAAAGAACAAAAGAAGAAAAAAAGGCATAAAAACAACAAATGCAAATAAAAACGAACGTCAATTAAGATGTTTTTTTTTTTTTTGGTCTTTTGAACACAATTACGATGATATGCTTGAATTTGCTGAAATAATATTCTATTTGTTAGGGTTTCTACTTTCTAAAGCAATGATTAAAGAACAACATTTTCATATGTAAGTGGAGCATAGAAATTTGAACGTGCATGAGCATGACATGCCATCACTTTTATTATTATTTCATATTTGTATTAATATAATTCCAGTTTACGGCATAATTACTTCTGTGTACATACATGTATGCGACATGTGCCTCGGTTTTAGTATAAAGGTTAAAAAATTATACTAAAGACGAAAAATTGTTAATATTTCTGACGACATCAGATTATTGAGTCGGAGCCACTGCCGAGATCTATGGATCCGGTTTCAATTTTTCAGTATATATAAATACCGCCGTTCAAGTGAACACTGCAATGGATCACATGACAATTTTTTTTTTTTTTTATTAAAAGGTTGTGCAGCGAGACTCACGATCTCTCTAATAAAAAGTTGTCATATGATTTTTTTTTTTAAAAATTTTAAATACGGAGAAGTAATTAAATCGTACAATTTAATAATATTTGTAATTCTTTTAAAACTTAATAGCTTAATTACATATTTGTATTAAAAATAAGGATTCCACATGAAAGAAATTTCTATGATGTCAGAGAATTAATAGGATATTATGAGCATACTAAAATGATAAGCAATAGAATGAAGGAGCATATTTCCATCTATGAATTATATCTTGTATTTTTAAAAAATTACAAGTTGAACCTTTTCTTAAAATTTACCCCAGACTTGCAGAACAACTAACTCAGAAAGCCGGAACCGGCTGCGGTGCAACAGTTATACGTTACCCCATTTTTCTCTTTTATATCTTAACAAATGTCAAATTTTATCAAACACCTTATACTCTCCATATTTTCCGGTGGTGGTGCAACAGTTGTACCTTACCTTACCTACTTTTTATCTTTTGTGCTTAACAAATTTCAAATCTTGTTGGACACCTCATACTCTCCTTATTCATAAAATATTAATAAGTTTTATGATATTTTCTATTTACACTCACAGTTGAATCCAAATCCAAATTCAAATTAATAATTTACACTTTTTTTTTATTTACAATTCTTTTATAAGTTTTAAAGTATTTTTTATTTAAGTCCATAATGTATTAATACACATGAAGAATTCTATTATAAGAAGCATCTTGATGTCTTGCACTCTTATTTTATCCTAATTATTTTCCCTATTTGATACGAACAAATCACAAATGCCACCAAAATAAGAAAAAACCAAGACCGAATCCTCTTTGTATTTTTCAATTCAAACTTGAATTAAAATCACACGTTATAATACTTAAACACGGCCACCACCCCTGCAAGTGCCAAGTTGCATCAAATGTATTTTTCAGTGTTGTCTCTATCGCAGTGAAGGACAAAACGGTAAATACACGCCGTCCAGTCCGAAATGAAAGTGACAATGAAAAAACGAAAAAATCCTACTTATATTGACCAAAAATTTGACGTAATATAACTTTTCAGAGTAAAATAAATGGAATAGAAAACTCTGCATCACAAACGAAACCAGAGGAGCAGAGCGGGTGGTTCTCTCAACTAAAGTCAAAATCCAGCTACTACAACAAAGTCCACAAATTTACAAAAAGGAAATTTCAAATTTGCTCTCATTTTCTCTTATTTGGCTACCTACGGCCACCAAATCAAATAATTCATTATTATTGTTATTATTTAAAGCCCGAGAGTCGAGAGAGCTGAAATTAAATTGAAAGGCAAAGAATAGAAAGAGGAGTTTTTGTGCGATCGAAGATGAGTAACGTGAAATATATTGTTGAAGTGGAGAAGGCGAAGGAGGCGAGTGAAGGAAAGCCTTCGATCGGTCCGGTGTATCGGAGTCTTTTTGCTAAGGATGGATTTCCGGCTCCCATTCCGGGAATGGAGAGTTGTTGGGACGTTTTCCGGTGAGATTTTTCTTGACTCTGTTTGGTTGCAGAGAAAATTTATTAAAAAAAAATAAGTGGACATATATACACACACACAAACATACAGAGATAAAGTATTTTGTCCCTTATTAGTTTGTGATTTTATGTTATTGTTACAGCATGTCGGTGGAGAGAAATCCAAACAATCCCATGCTTGGTCTACGCGAGATTGTAGATGGAAAGGTGTATTCGGCTTGTAGAGGAATTGTGTGATTTTGAGGATTGAGTTTTGTATTGAGTAGGAGATTTCAATGACATTTAAGTTAGTTAGTTCCCTAATTATGGTCTTGGATCTCTATTTGCAGGCTGGTAAATATGTGTGGAAAACTTATAAAGAAGTATATGACTTGGTGATCAAAGTTGTAAATGCCATCCGCACTTGTGGTGTTGAGGAAGTAAGCTTCTCTGTCTTGTTGGAAGATTATTTAATTCTTTTCATCAGTTTTGTTTTTTTTTTTTGGCTCTTACATATAACTTTTGGCCGTTTATAGAGAGGAAAATGTGGTATTTACGGTGTCAATTGCCCAGAGTGGATTATCAGCATGGAGGTGAAATGAATTAGTTTATTTTCAGTATGGGTTGTGAACTTGGTATACTGCTTGGTTCAAATATGAGTGCTAGCGTCACACTGATGTTATTTTGACTCCAAAATTGATGCAGGCTTGCAACGCTCTCGGGCTCTATTGTGTCCCTCTGTACGACACTTTAGGTAAACACTTAGCTCTTCTGTGATCTAAGCATGCACGTAATCTCACTTTCACTTTTGCATGTTTCTTCTTACTTAGTGCTTGATTCTTTTTGGTTTGATCATGAGTAATGATGTTGACTTAGATGCTATTTAGTATCATGCCAAATATTTTCTTTATGATTATTTGACCGCTTAATGTTTATGTTTTAGGTGCTGGTGCTGTGGAGTTTATTGTATGCCATTCAGAGGTTTCAATTGCTTTTGTAGAGGAAAAAAAGATTCCTGAGGTACACATATTATATGTTTAATATTAGTTTGCGGATGTAGATCGTTTTGCTAGGTTTTAGAAGGGTAAAATATCAGTTTTTAGATACTCTTACTGGTTTCACAATTAAAATATCAGTTTATGATGGTACTATTTTCCAATAATTACTTTGTACTTATGTAATACTCAGAAATGCTTACTTTATGGTGGGCCAATATTACAATCTAAGAATTTTGTAATATTATTTCCAAGGAACCTACTTCTCATCTATGGCCACATTTTTCCCCTTTCAGCTGCTCAAATCATTTCCCAAGACCACAGAGCATTTAAAAAGTAAGTAGCACTTTCCTTGAAGTTATATCCTTCTCAGGCTTGTAGTAGTCAAAGCTAACTGTAAAAAATTCATCGCGCAGCAATTGTGAGCTTTAGCAAGGTTAAACCTGGGCAGAGGGAAGAAATTGAGAAGCATGGTTTGGCTGTATATTCTTGGGATGAATTTTTGCAACTGGTAGGTCATTTTTGTCTGTTATTTTTTAATTTATAGTGTCAGAGGTCCTTTTTCTTTTATTTTATTTCTCCTGCCTGTATAAAACTAGCCCTTATGTTAGTTATGACTGTATATCTAATATATCCAACTTTAAATTTCTAGTGATGAGCTTCAAGTCTATTAATTTGTTATACGGTTATTGATCTGTCATGCCCTTGATTTCTGGGAATTATTTCTCAAATCATTGATCCGTTCATGATAATGCAGTAATTCAATTTGGATTACGTACTGCATGTGATAGTGAAATGTTTCTATAGCTTGATAATATCCTTTATGTGTGCCTCTAGAGTGAAAGATGGAATATTATTCAGATGTTAGGCATGATGGATTTATTTTACTGAGCATTGTATGCACACAAATAGTTTATGATTATTTGGTTTACTTCTCTGTTGTCCATTATGAATTTATGATTGATGTTCAGCAACAGATGATTTTCTTTTCTTTTTTATTTGATGTGACACTTAATTCTGATTCAAGTTATATCTGTTTCCCACAGGGAGAGAATAAACAATTTGATCTTCCAGTGAAAAAGAAAAATGACATCTGTACCATTATGTATACTAGTGGAACCACTGGTGATCCGAAGGGAGTAATGGTTTCAAATGAGAGCATTGTTACTTTTATAGCTGGAGTGAAATGCCTATTGGAGAGTGTGAATGAGAAGGTGATTGTTCCTTGACTGTATTCACTAAACTATTTAATGTCAGAAGCTGGAACATAATGGTTTATTTGCTTGTAGTATAACGTGCTTATATATTTCATTAAATTGATTTATCCATTGTGCTGGATTTCTATTTAAAAATTTTATTTGTTGAAATTTAACAGTTAACTTCGGAGGATGTATATCTTTCTTATCTTCCTCTTGCACACATTTTTGACCGGGCAATTGAGGAAGTTTTCATATCCAATGGTGCTGCTATAGGGTTCTGGCGTGGGGTGAGTATAATTACTAGTACCACCCCTTTCTAAGAAAGTAAGAGTTTGATAGAGTAATTGCTTATATTGTTTGTTTCTTAAGGATGTCAAATTATTGCTCGAAGACATCGGAGAGCTGAAACCAACTATTTTCTGTGCTGTTCCTCGTGTACTAGACAGAATATACTCGGGTAAACTTTTCTATCCTGGATTTGCTGAGGATTTGTTTTTTTGCAATTTAAGTTTATCTATCAGGAGTAATCACAAGGGATATAATCACAAGGGATATCTGAATCTTGATAACATAATATCCATATGCTTTTGGTGGTATAGTAAAAAAATAAGTCATCCTGCCTGTATTTTTGTTACTTCTTTTTCCCTGGGTGGTGCCTGAACTGTAGTTATTGTATTCGTATCTTTCTGTATTTTATCTCAAACTATTTTCTCAGACAAAATACTGCATGTTCAGAGTTTGGGTCCTGGCTTGATTTGTCAATTTTGACATTCCAATGTTCAGTTATTGGAATCCTAACAAAAAGTTGTTGAAATGAGACTGGGTGAGGGTGGAAAAAGATATATATGTTGGTACATGTAGTGAAAAAGTACTGGCTTCTAGATAACTTATAAGTAAATTTTCTTGGTATACTATGTGATGGGGGAGGAGAATTCATGTAGCTGATCCATACTATATTGAGACCAAAATGTAGTTGAGTAGTGAAGGTATTTGGTGGGCTCCTTGTGTGGCCTCAAACTCATGTAAGGATTCATTCTTCCATCCAGCTTGGCCATAGGCTTGATATTTTTTTATGTTTACCCCAAGGATGCAATACTTACTTTCTACTTCAAATTGACACGAACTTGGTTAATCTCTTTATTTTATTAATCTTTTTAATTTTTAATTTCTATTTTTCCCTGTTTGTGTTATGTCCTCACTGTGGTTTTGTGTCTTCAGGTTTGAATCAGAAGATTTCTTCAGGCGGCTTATTAAAAAAGACATTATTTAATATTGCATACTCATAGTAAGTTATATTTAGTTTGCCTAGGAAAAGTGAACCGCAACAAATTTTCTTTTGAATCCATGCATATATTGTTTAAGTTTAAATTCTCCAACTGCTTTACTATAAATCTCTCCTCTCCTCGCAAATCACATCATCTTCGGTGAATTTCTATTATGCTCATAAGCTACATAATCAGTCTTATCTGAAGAGCATATAGGGATTGTAGATATTTATCAAGTGGTAGATCTCTACTCTGCTCTTGAGCTACATAATTACAATCAGAAGAGCATATAACAGACTTTTAGATATTTGGTCAATGACCATCTATGCCTTGAACAATGAGTAATAATCATTTTGTATGCTTACATGTAAGTGAATCTGAGAGGCAGACAGCTCACTCCATCATTCCTTTCACACGTTCAATGACACCTTGAAATTTTTTTCTGCGAGTCATTACCATCGGTGCTCGTCATGCATTGTTTGCCAGTTACATTGAAATTTATTGCTGCATTTGGCAAACTTGTGTAGTTGAGGATTGTGGTGTTAAGACTTTCTTTTTACTGGTTCCTTTTATTGGCCAGATGTCATTTTTTAGCTGTTTTGTTATCTGTTTCTGATTGATTTTTTATAAGTGCTGCAGTAAATTCCATAACTTGAAGAAGGGGTGTAAACATGTCGAGGCATCCCCTATTTCTGACAAAATAGTATTTGACAAGGTGATGGGAACTATTCAATAATATTCATTATTCCCTCACCACAATTTGAAAAAATAAATAAATAAATAGCCCTTGCAAAGTGATTCTAAACAGATTCTTCTCGACAAAACTTAGATTTGTATGATTTTCTCAGGTAAAGCAAGCTTTTGGCGGGCGTGTACGGCTTATTCTGTCTGGAGCAGCGCCTCTTTCTCCTCATGTAGAAACCTTCCTGCGGGTGGTGGCATGTGCTCATGTCCTGCAGGGATATGGTAAACTCTCTTTCGAAATTAGCTTGCCATATTGTTCTGTGTATTTCAGTTGTTCACCTTATTCTTTAGATTGATTGTCATGCTGTGACCTTTGATAGTTTAATCGAGTTTTATGTGAATATAGGTTTGACTGAAACTTGTGCCGGGACTTTTGTGTCACTGCCAAATGAAATCTCAATGATTGGTACTGTGGGTCCTCCAGTACCAAATGTGGATGTATGCCTAGAATCTGTTCCTGAAATGGGATATGATGCCCTCTCAAGTACACCGCGTGGAGAAGTTTGTGTGAGGGGGGGTACTGTGTTTTCAGGGTACTATAAACGTGAAGATCTCACAAAAGAAGTCATGGTTGATGGGTGGTTCCATACAGGTTACCCACATCTCTTTCTTCTTAAATGAACTTAAGATTTCCTGTCTTCAGATTTTTCTGACCCAACCTTGTGTGTTATGTTCTTTACATCAGGTGATATTGGGCAGTGGCAACCTGATGGAAGCTTGAAAATTATCGACCGTAAGAAGAACATTTTCAAGCTTTCACAGGGAGAATATGTTGCTGTTGAAAACTTGGAGAATATTTATGCTCTTGTATCCGCTATTGATTCGGTATGCTCTTCAAACTTTTGTCTTTTGTATGTGCGCGAGCAGCTTGTTATATATAAATTGATGGTTTTACATTGCATTAGATTGTGCATGCGTGTTTGTCTCCTAAGTTGGCATGTCCTTTTGATGTTGAAGTCTGCTGCTTTCTTCTTTCTCTTCTTCATACTCTTTCGATGGTTCTTTCTTATGCATATTACCTGTGTCTCCACTCTCCACTGATGGCATGTTGATTTCTAAAAAGAAATTTAGCTGCTGCTAGTGTGTCTATGTAGAACACTGTGCTGTGTTATCTGGTTTAGTAGAGTAACTTTTCTGAAAATCATATTTTAACTGCCTGGATGCACGATGTCAGGATTAGTTTGGTGCATATTATTCAGCTAAAGGTTTATTACATTTGCATTCAACTGCTAGAGATCTGCATGAGTTTGACAATACATGTATCCCATCTTCAATGTCAGGTATGGGTGTATGGGAACAGCTTTGAGTCTTTCCTTGTTGCCATTGTCAACCCCAACAAGGACGCACTTGAAAGATGGGCAGCTGAAAATGGTGTAGATGGAGACTTCAAGTCCCTCTGTGAAAATCCTAAGGCAAAAGAATTCATACTAGGAGAGCTCACAAGGGTTGCTAAAGAGAAAAAGGTTTCTATTTTTACAACATACATCTTGTTGATTGCCATCAAATAAATTTTTCCTCGAATAATTTTGAATTGTGAAAGATGATTTTACTGATACCAACTGTTTTTCTTGGCAGTTGAAAGGTTTTGAATTCATTAAAGCTGTTCATCTTGAACCTGTCCCATTTGACATTGAACGTGATCTCCTTACTCCAACATATAAGAAGAAGAGGCCCCAATTGCTCAAATATTATCAGGTAACCTTCCTTCTGGTTTGCATGGAGTATTCTTTGGATGAAGCCTCTTAGTTTTACTTTGTTTATGGTCTGAACTTCCGGTTAAATTTTCAGAAAATGGTCAAAATTATGGACTATGGTGGTCAATGGGTTAATCCAGAGTTTGCTTTTGTTGCGGGATTATGTTAGGGTTGAATCTTGAATTTGAATCGATGATCTGCCTAGTAATCCAGTCCATGTATCTATTAGCCAATGAGATGTAGTTATGACAATTTTTGTCTCTGTTTTTGTTTGTTATATACCCCTACCTAATAGTTATTTGTTAATTTCTTTGCAAAAATATACGGCATCAAAAGTACTAACAGGAGAACTTTTGTGTGCAGGATGTTATCGACAACATGTACAAGAGTGCAAACAAGCCCAGTTGAAGTTGAAAATAATTTTTGGAGTATGCTCCTCTTTGTAGTAGTTTCTCTTTTTGTTCGAGTCCTTGTGCTTCTTGTCAGACTGTACATATCGATATTTATTCAGTCAGTGAATTCAAATTAATTATACTTCTTGAAATGATATGTTTAGGAAATTAGACATGATAATGATATGTAATTAGACATTATAATGAAATCAGCGTTTCTGTTTATCCTAATTTAGGGTGTGACTAAGTTATATAATAATGTAATTTACATTCACCTTAGAATTTCTCAATAAGTTGAGAATATTTGATAATTAAATTAGACTTGACTTATTCGAAACAACACTTGGGTGAATGTAAGTTACATTCTTATGTAATTTAGGTAATGTTTGTTTTTTAGTTTGAAGTGTGAATTTAATTTTTTTTTAGACATTTACTTATTATAGGTTGTTTGTTTTTTTAATTTATCACTTATTATCAGACAATTTTATCTGAATAGAAAAAGTAAAAAAAGTCTACTTTTATCTGAAGTCTGAAATTTAAATGAAAAATTTTAATTTTAAATCTCAAAAATACCCTTAATAATTCATGTATTTCTAATATTATGTATAAATTTAATTTTTTGCATTATCCTTGAAGTTATTTTTTTCTTTAATTGCTTAAAATTTTTATTCACATGATAATATTAACTAAATTAAAATATTGAACAAATCAAATTATATCTATTGTGATTAATCAAAATTAAAACAACAATATTGACTTTATAATAAAGGTTGATGTTATAATTACATTTTTTATTACAAAATTAAATTAAGGTCAACAATGAAATTTTTTTTAATACTATTAAATTAATCAACTTTTAAAAATTATAAATTATGAAGAATAAATATATGTACTATTTAAAATGATATTTATGTCAAACTGCTAACTTTAGACTTCCATGTTCAAATGTTAAAAAATAAAAACAAACATGTCATTCAGATATTTTCATTCAGACCTATTCAGATTTTAACTAAATTCATACCTATTCAAATTTAAGATAAAAAAACAAACGCAACCTTAGTAAGGTTCTTTAATTTGATGGTAAGGCTATTTACACTTTAGTAAGGTTCTTCAATTTAAAGGTAAGACTATTTATACTTTGGATATTCATATTTTCATAACTTTTTTAATTACAAAAAAGTCCACAACTGAATTTGCAATTCAATATAAATAAATATAACAACAATATAAATAACTATAACAACAATACTTTTTAATACCCATCTAGCACAATTCACTGTAAAATTATTATACCTTAAAACGCTCTACGTCAACATAAAATCTAATTCATCATTCAAAAGTTTATTTCGACAAATATTTAGCAACACAGATTTCATGACTCGAATTTCTTTGATTAGATTTCAAATTTTGTAAAACTAAAATACTTACTTCATATGAAGAGTTGTAGAATTTTTAATTTCTCGATCTGCATCTGCCAAGGCAGCTCTACGTTTCCTTCTTCTTGTTGAATAAAATGTTACTTTCCTTCTAGTGTAGTATAGTAAAAACTGAAAAACAATAGAGTAGAGCTAAAAAATCAATAACTTTGGGGGGGGAACAAAAGAAGAAAAAAATAGTGGAAAAGATAATAAACAAATGCAGAAAAAACATGATGCAGGTGTAGAAGATGAAAATCATTACTATTTTATGCACAAACATTGGCTTCAAGCGACATTGGTATATGGTGTACGAAGAAAAATAAAAACAATATAAAGGATTGCAGTTGAGGACTATTTTAGTATTTACAAGGTTGCTCAGAGACAAAAAATTATTTCTCAAATATAAATGAGTATACTAGTAATTGAGTGTTCAAAATATATTATAAAGTGCAAGCAACCCCACTCTTAATTTAATACTATTTGGGGTTTGTGGTTTCATGTTCTATTGGTGGTTATATGTAACATAAATATTAATAAAATGAGTGGCAAAATTACATCATATGTAATTTACATCCAGTCCAAGAGTTACACTCATTAACTCAAGACATGCATCCAATCAAACAATGCTTGAGTTATCCAATACAACTTATGGGTTGATGTAAAATATATAATGGTCCATTTATGAGTCAATAATTGGAATGGGCTGAATTCGAAATGGATTAAAATCGAAATGAATTGGAATAGGAACAGAGAATAAGAATCATAATAAATTGTTTACTTAAGTGTAAGAATCGGAATTGAATGTGTTGTATTGCTATTGATATGTTTATTTTGTCTTAGAATTAGAATTGATTGTTGCAAGTTACAAAAATAGCCTTAATTATTTTATTATTATTATTATTATTATTCAAAATATTTTTTGTTAATAATAATTTTCTAACTAGTACCTCTTCGTTTTAATTAGGGTTGACAAAATTTAACACGACTCGATTACCCGACATGAATACGACATGAATAAATAGGTATAGGTCGTCAAATTCGATACGATTATTAAATGGGCCGGGTTCGGGTTGATACAATTTTTTTCCGTGTCGGGTTAGAGTTAAAGTTCTTGATTCAATTCTCGAACAATGACACGATTATATTTTTTATTTTAAATTAATTTTTAAGTTATTGTCATTAAAACTCAAATATTGGACATGATTCTCTCTTTTTTGTTTTTTTTATAAGACGGACATATACACAGTAATTTATTTATAAAATTTTATATAAATTTAGCAATTTAATAGTATAAGTGTATAAAATATTGATACACATGTATATTTTATGATATCGATATATAATATTATTTACATATATATAATTTAAACTTATAATAGTATAAATATGTAATAGTTTGGAGGGTGTGTGTGTAACATTTGTTAAATATATATATATTAAATGGGTTATTGGATAATCCTTATAGTTTCTGTGTCGAGTTTGGATCTCACTATTTTGACACAATTATTAAATGGGTCATGTTTGAGTCGACCTAAAATTGACACGACACGAAGCTAACACGACATGAACATGACTCGATGACCTGTTTTGCCAACTCTAATTTTAATAAAACGAGGATGTCATTAATAAATAAAAAGTAAATATTTCAATACATAAATTTTAATATCCTAACATACAAAGACACAGTGTCTAATGTATAATATGTGTTTTTTAACACACAAAAACACACACACACACACACACACTCTTTCATGACGTGGTGAAAATTTTCACACTTATTTTCTTAATAAACCCCTCATAAATATTTTAAGGGTGAGGTAATTTAAACCCTACCAAACTACTTAATCAATTTACTAAATAAACTCGCCCTTAAATTTTAAAATTTAAAATGTTACTCAACAAACTCATCTTAACACTGAATATACCCTTACTAAACCCAATTTATATAATAACAGTACTTTGACTAATTATTATTAGGGTTTCTCATTTATTCCTCTCAATTGATATGAGTATTATTTCCGCTTCAATCTCAAATATTTCAATCATATTAAAGTGATTTGGGATATCTTTGATAGGTATTTGTAATGAATTTTTTATTTTATTATTTTTTTTTCAGGACCGATATTGCATCTTGATATATATTAGTTTATTGAAAGAGTTCTCATTACTTGCTTTCAACCTCCATTCCGCTTGCTTTATCTTCTACTAGTTATGGTGAAATTGTTTGAGTTTGACTGATGGCTGCCTCATTCTAATTGTATTTCACATTTTTCCCCCTCTTCTAAGTGAGAATTATGTGTTTTTTTTTAATTTTTATTATCATACTTTTCGGTGTTTCGTCTTGTAAGATAGTAAACATAACTATTTCTGATGTTGAATTCACATGTTTATCTCCAGCAGCAGCATTCCAATTCCTTAACATTTGAATGTGCTATTTGCATTTCACAATGTAAATAAGAACAGGTTAATTATTTTTTGAATGTGCGACAATAGTATTGTTTGTTAGTATAAAATCAATGCGAATCACTTTTGTATGTGTTCTAAGATTAATCAAAAATAAAAAAATTTCAATTTAGGATATAAGAAAATAAATATAATATTGAATGTAAGAACGGGTTTAAAAAGTAAAAAAAATCTATTTTTTAAATTACAGTTTAGTGTCTATAGTTTCAATTTGATTTAGGAGTATTTTAATAATTAAAAATTATTTTTAAAATAGGTTTAATGAGTAGTTTAATTAGTGGATTTAATCAGTGGTTCAAGTAACCATACTCATATTTTTATTTTATTCTTCAAACCTCTCTAAATTCTAAAAATACCCTACTTCTATACATATATTATTCTTTTTTGGACTCGTTTCAGACTGCGCTTAAGAGGCTTAAAAATGATTTTGAAAAGTTAAAAATAAATTTTGATGTTTGATAAATTTTTCTAAAAATCACATTTAAAAAAATTACCTCATCCTAGAGCAGATTTTGATAAGCAGAAAAGAAATAGCTTTTTAAAATTTGATTTTGATAATCATTTTTATATTTAATACAATTCTATATACATTCTTCGTTTTTACTGATTATTAATTTTTTTTTTTAATTTTAAACACTGGTAAAATCCTGCAAATTTACCAAATGACCATTTATTTCTCGATAATCATTCATATCAAATTGAGACCATGAGAAAAATAATCTCTAAAAAATTACCGTTCCTTGAAATCATGCTTCATACGCAATTGGTTGCCCCTAATTCAAGAAACACTAGTTTTTATGACAGTGTCCATCAAATTTTTATGTCAATTGCATTATTGTACACTTTAGTCATTTATTATTTGCTAGTCCTTGTTTAATATCAGGTTATTCACCAAATTGGAATTAGAATCTAGTGCAGGAGCGTTCCGACGTAAATTTGTTAGTACGATTCAGAAACCTACCTACCGTAAGATCTTCATCTTCCACCAGTCTTAAAATAGCTTTAGATCTTCCAGCCCCTTTAACAGTAACAAAAACCACCAACCATTTACCATTTTATATCAATAAAAGCTTCTAATCTACGACAAATAGATAAAAAGAAAGTAGAATTAACACCTAAAAGGGAAAAAAAAATTGTTACATACACTCTTGATTGTAAAATACATGGGAAGAAGATAACAAAAATAACCCTTCATCTCACATACCCCAACACGCAGTCGTTCCTCAAACAAGAAAACAATAAAACAAACTAGACCGGAGAATAGTACAACAAATGACAGCAAGTTTCATCTTAATCTGATACCGTCTTGAGTACTACTATCATCACGCCTCGCAACAGATGAAGATGAATACTGCAGCTCTAGTAGCTCCTCTCTGCTATACTTAAGTCTTTGATCTGTTACGGAGAAACAAACAAAGAATGTAAGATGAATGCATTTGAAAGTGTATCTCATAGAAAACAATAGTGGAAGCCTCCCCACCTAGAAAAGAATGAGACATAGGCATAGGATCCTGTTTTTGTTTCACTAGGGAAGCCCTCAAAGATGTTCGTGAAGGAGGTGGACCATTAGATCCAGTTTGATCTGATGGAGAGATAACACTGAATTCATGCCAAACTTCAATTCGAGGATGCACTTTGCAAAATTGCAAAATTGCATCCTCAGTCAAGAGCCAACCACCTTGCAGATCCAACAATTTTAGTGATGTTGGGGGTTTGAACGAACCAAGCCCACTATTTGTCAATACAGCATCACGAATGCTCAGATTAGTCAACTTTGATAGAGATGACAGTTGGTGCAGAGAAACATCAGTAAGGGAAGCACTTCTGAGAGATAAATGAATTAGTTCTTTGAAGGTTGATAAAGGGAACAAAGTCGCATCACAGACTTGGGTCTGCTCCAAATTCAAGCTTTCCAAATGATTGAGATTTTGCAGTGCTGTCAATGAGAGAACCAAATCTGTTTCGGCACCCACCTGCTGAATGAAACCTGTGAGTACAGAAGAAGGAAGTATCACATAAATATCACATAACTATACGCAAGCAAGAATAAATTATAAATAATCATAAAGCAATATGCAGAAAAAAGGACATTCATTTGCCCTGAAGGATTCATACCTTTAATCTTTGTATTGCTCATGTCGATGAACTTCAGTGAGGGCATCATGCTGATATATGATATCGCACAATCATCTATTTGTGTGCCAGATAGTGATAATATTTCAAGATTAGGAAGATGACCAGCTAAAATCCCAACTCCGGCTGAGCTGAGTCTCGTGTTACTAAGATTAAGATTTCTCAAATTTGCTCCTACACATACAACCATCGCAACTGAATCATCTCCTACCATGCCCGAGCTGAGATCCAAATGTTCCAGAGCTTTCATTTGTGGCAAAAAGCAGAATCTGTTAAGGGAAGAATTGGATACATCCAAAAAGGACAGTAAACTTGTTTCCATGTATAAAAAGGCTTCATGCTCATTAATAAAAGTAGTGCCAGCGAGACTAATCTTTGCCAAAGGAGCTTTATTTTCATTCCCTTCAAGTATGGAGTCAATGGTACAATTACTCAAGTTTAAGCATTCAAGAGATGATATATTTGGCAACTTTGTAACACCAGTCCAAGCTAGATTGAGGAAGCTCAGCCTTGGAAACATTTTAAGAACAGCAGCCCCTCTGTTGGATACTTGACTACCCCAAAGGTCGAGATACTCTAGCTTTGTCAGTACCTAGAAAAGAAAAATCATAACACATCATACTAACTTAAATATCTTGGAGAATAAGCGGTAAACAATCATATAAGGAGCGTTTTAAAATAATGGATAAATGACAACATTTTCTCTAGCAACAGCAAGATAAATAAGATCATCGGAAAAAAAATTGTAAAAAAATAAAATAAACTGTACATCAGCACAAATCAATTAAAAGGAGGCAGGACCACAGCTAAACAGCAACCGCCATCTTTTAATTTACAAATGACATACATCAAACATCAGGTATGTTGCATTTCAAGTAAGTAAAATTACGTGGGGCAAAACCATTGTTCACAGTGTTATAAACTCGGACATTAACAATCCTGATGACAGTTCTACCTTTACAGAACACATAGTCATAAGTTGCAGATAGTACCTGCAAAGACATCAGCACCAGATCAGTGACAGGTAAACCACCCAAGTCCAAGACGGACAAATTTTGAAGTGATGAGAGGAGTGCAATTCCATCTGCAGTGAGACCTGTCTCTGATAGCCACAGCTTTTCCAAAGTTGAAATGGATAACAGATGCTTCATTCCAGCATCAGTGACTTTTAGGCATCTTGATAAATCCAGTTCCTTCAAACAAGTCATCCCTAAAACGAAGCAAACAAAGGAAATAAGAAATTTTCTGCAACCTAATTAAAGCCTGTGAAGAACATGACCAAACAATCAACATCCATGTAATTAACTTTCACTTAACCATACCGGCTAGAGACCAAAGGGCAGAACTGGTGACTCTGCGGCAATCAGCAACATTTAGAGAGCGCAAGTAACGAAATGCTCCTAAGTAAGCCATCCATTCTGCATCCACAGAGTTCTCCCCTCTCAGCTCAATTGCATCCGCGGTATGTTTGAAAACTCTAAAAAGTAAAAAAGGAATTTAGTACAGTTATAACATAATTATCAAACTAACTCTGTAAAATTATCCACCACTTTTCCACTATTGTCCTCTAATTTTCAGAAGAAGCTGAAACTTTAAAACAGTAAATAAACTTCTAGGATCATGAATTACCAAAAAGTCTCCTCTCTGATTCTAAGCCTGATACAATTATTTAGCTTAAGAAAGTTTGATCGTTTCTATATCTGAGCAATCAAACGAATTTCACTTCCTATGCATTTACATTCAAAATCGAAACTTTTCTACGTTTTCTAAGGAGCCAAACAGATAACCAATATATTATTTGAAAAACAGTTGCGTACTCGAGCAATGAAGGGAAGATGAGGCGGCGACGTATGAGGTGGCGGAGAAGAGAGTCGGCGAGATGAGCCGGCAACCTTTCTAAGGATCGTCTCTGTCTCCGCCATTTCTCAACGCTTTCTCTACTTTGACACGCAGCTTCAATGCATAGCCTCACCAATTCGCTCTCCGTCTCTCTTTCCATTTTCCTCTTTTTTTTTTCTTATTTTTCCCCTTTTTGGTTAATTTATTTCTTCGGCTTTTGTTGTCTTTGTTTCGCTTAGTTTTTTATTTTGACTGGATCGGTGATGAATTGATGATCGACGAAATCCTGTTAGGGGCACTGTCGATTTTGATATTATTAAAATAAAAGCGTAGTATAGCACATCGACCTGGGCTGTTTTGGGCCAGATCTATTAGCACCCTTCAATAATTTTATAAAACCCCTCACTCTTCTAATTAAAATAAAAAACAAAATATAAATCTAACGAAACCCCTATATTTTCTCTGGCAAAAATTTTGTTTGGACACATCCACATTGTCCAAGAAATTGCAGAGGATTTGACACGAATAAGAGAAGAATCTTACAATGAATTAACACACGCATTAATTTTGTTGCCCCCGTATCAAAATAATATTGGTTTTATTATAATTAATACCTAAAAGTTTGATAAGATTGGAGAACAAATCGTGCAAAATAGAGAAATAGAAAGAGATATTGATGGAATGTCATGGTACAAACGCAAAGTGAAGTGAAAGTGGTAGGTAGCAAGAATTATATAGAACAAGAAGCAAAAATTTCATGTTTATTAATTAACAAAACTTTTATAACGAACAAATATGTAGATTGTGGTGGATAGCAAGAATCCACAAGGGGGAAAATTTTTTCTCTTTAGAAGAATGGCATTTTTGAAATTAAAGTGAGTGTTAATAGCAATAAGGGTTTATTTAGTATTTATTCAATGGGGGTTTACTTAAAGCAGAGTTTCGATAGATTTTTAAAGCGGTGTCAATAATCCATACTCTTTTGAAATTACTTTCACAAATGACAAAACCCCTCAAAACTATTTTTCAAATTAAAATTACTTAAATAATCAACGATAAATTAATTGATTTCTTATTTTGAGTAGGAATTAAATTAAATCCTCAAATAAATTATTCTCTTACCAAATCGTAATTAATATTTATATTTAAATTTTAATTAAAAAAATTACCAAAATTTAGAATTACGTAAGATAAAAATTATATAAAGAATAATTTAAGATTTTGGGATCTGCATTTTAAAAGCTACACTCATGATAAAAGCGTGGCCCCCAGGAATTGAAGATAGATTTATCACCAGTGAGGCCCTCAATGTTTGGCTTACAGATCCAACCACCTTCCCGCTTGGGTAACAATCTTAACTCAGAAATTAAGACAAAAGAATAAGGTTTTTACCAAAATCAATTTAACTCAGAAATTATCAGCTTATGTGACAGTCAAAAGCATATATCCTTCGAATTCCCACGTTTTTCATCCGCGAATATTATATATCCCGCCAGGACAATATGAAAAACTACTGAAGCCACGTGTATTTCTGTCCAATCTCGACCATCCAGGTTTCCCATGTCAGAGCCGCCGTCAGAACAGATGGCATCCATCTAATGAAGCAGTGATCCAACAGTCCAATTCCATCACCGCCTGCTCTACAACACTTATATTAGAGAACGCAATGCTCCCTTCCTCCTCAAGCGTCCTGCTGAAACCGACAGAGTGAAATGAAAACGGAGATTGTGAAAATTATATATTGTAACCGACCAAGAAACTATAAATAGGTTGAGAGTACAAGGCATGGAGTCTCGCTGTGTGGAATAATGTGGATGGACTCGTAAGCAGGAAGAAAACGAGAGCATCGTGTGATCATCACTTGCCACCTGGAGGGATATTAGACTATTAGTGGCTGGTCGCACCGCGGAGGAAGATAGGAAAGGCAGAAGCATGGCGTGTGGGTCTCAGTCTCACGGTTTCATATCAGTGATCGGAAGGCGGAGAGTGATGGAGGATGCGGTGACGGTCGCCATTGGGGAGATTGATTCCTACGATTTCTTCGCAGTATACGACGGGCACGGCGGGGCCCGCGCCGCCGACGCTTGTAGGGAGAGGTTGCATTTGATAAGAATCCTATAATATATGTAATAATATTTTATATTATTATTTATAAGAATCCTATAATATATGTAACAATTTCTTTCCAAACATAGTATTGGTATTAAATTAACGTGAATAGTTTCTTAATATCTTATAATCCCATGTTCCAAACACATCCTAAAGATTTGAAATTTGACATATTATAGGTTTGAGTTTCACGTTATGGAATATTCAGAGCCCCTAATAAGATATGTATGCGTTGTTTTAGAGTTAGCCAACTATAACTAACGAAAGCAAAGCATGTATGTAACTAATATTTACGCTAGCTAATAATTAATCATCTGAATTTGAAATTTTTGCCTAAAACATTTGTTACTTCATTGCACAGCCTGATAGGCCTGATGAGGAAGAGAGGGTGGAAGCTGCAGGCGGTGGAGCCATAAACTGGTATGGTTGCCGTGTCCTAGGAGCTCTTGCTACTTCAAGATCAATAGGTATGTGAATCCATGCATCAGATACGATATTTTGATGAGATTAGGCATGCCGTCAGTGCCGTGTTTAACGGCATTTAGTACTTGCTGGAAATGTCCTTCCTTGATTGATTAAATGCCCAGAATGCAGATTTTGCTAAAAGGATGCCATCTTTCAATTTTTTGCTTTTCTATTTCACCCACACACAAAAAAAAAAAAAAACCTTCTCTTATTTGCGGGAAATGGGGATTTTGACTAGATTTGGATCTTTCAAGCTAAACCTTTGCTTGCTTACTGAATTAAATATTTAAACCGTGCAGGTGATCAGAATTTGAAGCCATTTGTAAGATTATCTGAGCCAGAGGTGACAGTAAATGCGCGAAGTGAGTTGGACGAATTCATCGTAATAGCAACCCGTGGTTTATGGGATGTTGTGCCAAACGAATTTGCCTGTGAAGTTGTAAGGAGATGTCTTACTGGTCAACTGAGGATGAGGTTTCCTGAGGAATGCAGTGGTAGTTGTGCTGCAGAGGCAGCTACAATGCTTGCTGAGCTTGCTCTAGCCCGTGGTAGCAAAGACAATATCAGTGTAATAGTTGTTGAGCTGAAAAAATCAAGCGCCATCATTTCTTGACTCTTG
The DNA here is from genome assembly GCA_030449075.1 of Murraya paniculata. Taxonomy (NCBI): domain Eukaryota; kingdom Viridiplantae; phylum Streptophyta; class Magnoliopsida; order Sapindales; family Rutaceae; genus Murraya; species Murraya paniculata. The sequence goes on along the minus strand of JAEVFN010000035.1, from coordinate 1,395,182 downwards.
ATTCCTTGTTTCTTTTTCCCCCCCTTTTTTTTTTTTTTTGTGGTCACCCTGCTTTGGCCTTTGAGGTTGTACTGTTAAAAGAGTTGGTGGAAAATTGTAAATAACCTGATTCCGAATCGGTCGGTAATTCTGTTCGAGTCTCCCTGGATATCCAGTTAAACTGGTGAGTAGCTAAATCAATTTAAACGTCATTGGCACCTACATTTGCTGCCCACTGTACACTGCTTAGGCCTCCATTGGATACAATTCCGAAGTTTTTGCAAAACACTTATATTTTAAAAGGTGATTTTAGCCACAAGTTAATATGATAAAAACCTTATATTATTTCAACAAAACTATCACAATGCTTTCAAAGTTTTTTAAGGAAAACTTAACATGCTTTTATCAATTAAATTAATTTGAAACAGATCTCACTTTACAGAGGAGGTTCTATAAATTGCTCAGATTAAGAAACGAAAAAGGTCGATCACCGTATGGCGTGCAAACAGCTCCCCTTTTTGCAGGTGTTTACTTCTTTGCTACTTCTACCACATCAGCAAAGTACTTGCAAACCGACCCCCTTATTACAGCAGAAAGTAATAAAACCACAAGGCACCAAAAGATAAGTCCAGTGATAATGTGATTGCACAAAATATATTCATATTGGAAAATATAAAATGTTGGAAAGCTTACAACTCACAACACCAAAAAAGGAAACGAGGCGGTCAAATCTGCTAAAATACAAAAGGGAAGAAAAGAAATTCCTCGCAATACAATTGAGTAGTCATTTTTCTTGACCACTTCTCAATTCTCACTCTTTACCTGTCTCTATCCCAGTAAAACCATAGATCTAGAGGAGAAAGAGGATGAGCACTGATTTTAAATTGTCTCTTCTCTCCTTTCATCCTCAAATATTCAACCTTATTTAACCTAATATCGTCTAAAACCACTAATAAGACCAAATCAACAAGAAAAGTTGAAAGTCCTCCCTCCCTCAAAGAAAAGGAAAATAAAAAGAAAACCTTTTCTGGACTGCTTTCTGTATAATAACTGCACAATTCTTACATTACAAACCCAGAAACCATGCGATTCTTTATGTGTTAATAGTTGTTTTTCTTTTTTATGCCAATCTGTAAGCAGAAACTGAGATGTCTGCAAGATTAGCAGAATGGATGTAGACGAATTCAAGACTTTTGCCAGCAGGTAAGTTGTTGAGCCATGATGGGAAACCATAAGCATTGCCAAAATTTGTTAGACCCCATAGAGGACCATACAGCTTGGATATTGAAAGCTTCAGATTCTTGAGGGTCTTGGCTGACTTGTTGGTCACTATGGCCGAATATCTGTAGTACATTTTTCCATTGAAGATCCATGAAGTTGTCAGCTTCTGTTGTATGGCAATAGGACCAGATGATGAAGCTGCAAAGTAAATTTCTTGTCAAATGCCACAGCTTAACAAAAAGTAGAAACACATATAGCTCAGCTAATTGGATAAACGAATACCTGGAGCTGGAGTTGTTTTGGGTTTTAGAGGTGGAACAGTTTTTGGTTTTGGTGCCGGGCTTGGTTTAGTGACAACAGGAGTAGGCGCTGGAACAATCACTGTGAGAAACCCCAATGACAATGATCAATATAATTGATGAGAATACTTGCATTCCAAAATAGAAATAGCAAAAATAAAAAGGTTTAGTAATGATGGTGATACAGATATGATACCTGGAAGAAGCTGGTTGTACCCTCCATGACCGGCATTAAGCCTTGCCAATATACCAAGAATAGGAGCATTGTTGTAGGTAGCAGGCTCAGTTTGCTCATAATTATCTCTCCGATCGGCAAAGTTGTCGTAGGCATCAGGGCCGCCAACAATAGCTCCAACAAGGAGATTAGGATCACTGCCCTTGCTGCTAAACCAAGTGGCATAACCTCCTCGGCAGGTGACAAATGAGGGATTAACCTGTATGGAAACAATTGATGACGCCCTGTGATGAACTCTTTGTGGATAGTTGTTGCCATAGCCCACCATGTAACTTGTAGCTCTTGGGTTGTCACCAAGAATGTAATCCACCTGAAAGTTACAAAATGTCAGCTTGTATACATCACCTCTTGCATATTATGCTAGTCATTCAAATGAAGACATCAAATAACAAAATGCAGAGAAAGTTACCTGAGATTTTGCAAAGCCAAGAAGCTCAGCTGGTGCAACATTGCTTGCAGAACATTTCAAGTATCTACCAGCAGAAGCAAGATAGTCAGAGTAAACGGTGGCCAGGAAGGAAGCACTGGTCACGAACTGCATGTTGTTCCATCTTTGGCGGAAAATTAGGCCACCAGGTGTCTTTTGAACATTCCGGGAGCCTTTTCCGAGGCATGAGCACATAAAGTACTCTGCCTTCTGTTGGAACCTCTCAAAGACCGGGGCATAGTCTCCAGCTTTGCCTTGCATCAAGAACTGCAAAAAGAAGAAGATATCAGAATTTCAAATTAACCCAAAAAAGGAACACATTGAATACTAATGATCTAATGTTGCATGACTTAGCATTAATACCTTGGCAACCAGTGTTTGAACCCCGGCATACTTAACATCCCATCCAAACTCAGTCATTCCCCAGCCAGTTCCTCCCATTGAGTCACCATTTTTTCCAAGGTAGTCCAAGTAGTAGTGGTTGCCACTTGCTTCATACAACCACGCAGCAGCCCAAAGCAACTCATCCTTTTCATATCAAAACCAATTATATTAGTAAGATTAACAATATCCGAGTTATGCCACCAATATGAGCTTCTAATTTTCTCAAAAAAGTAACATACATTGTAGCCACTGACAGAACGGTAGTACTTTTGAGCCACAGTGATGCTGCTGTCATATTTTCCTCTGTACTTGTCGGCAAAATCAAATAGCTGAAAACAGGTAAGAATAAGAAACTGTTAAAATATACATCACTACATCAGTGGCAATAGATCAAGACCAAAAAGGGTAAGTTAGGAAACCAAATTTTGACCAAAACCCAGAGATCGTGTTTGATTGTTTACTTCTGGTAGTGGGCTTGGGGCCTCTCACCGACAGGCTTAGCACGTGACTTTATGGGATTCATGTTGATTGTTGAAATTGACGGTTGAGATCTGATCGTTCGACAAGATCTCTACGGCCAGCACGCACTACCAGTGATGGGTGGGCGGCGCCCATAAATTTTACCCGTAATTAATTTTTCAAATTTCAATTGTTAACGATTAATTAATTAATTAATTAATTAATTAATGGGTCTGTTCATATTAAATATTATATCTAATGTAATTTAAATTAAGTAAAATTTATCTTTTAACCCACCTGATTTTTTTTGTTCTGTTTATTTATTTTTTTACTGAAAAGTCTGACAGTAAAATAAATATAACATAAAAAAATCCATCCATACTCAAAGGTGAAAAACAATTATTCATACTGACAACAAGGGATTCTGCACTCCTACAGCAATTACAGAGACAACCAAAAAGCTTCATGTATACCGTAAATGCAGCGCTAACTTGCGCCTGACAAGTTGCCTGACAAAAATAGTGACCAAGGGTAACTGCCTCTTTACTGCGACAGTGTTTGCTATCATGCGCAACTACCCCAACGGTTTCTCTAAAGCAAACCGGCCCAGCGGTCCCCTCTAGAAGCGCTTTTTGGTCTTCCTCTTTTATGCTTCTTTTTTTCATTTCTTTTAATTTTTAATTTTTAATTTTTAATTTTTAATTTTTTTTACTAGCGAATAAAAAGTTACTGCAGCGGCAATGGAGATAAGCAAAATGATACCTGGGAAGCGTGGCGGAGTAGCTCACTGGAGTAGGCAGGGTTAGAGTGGCGGAAAACGATCGAGGCGGCAGCCATGGCGGCGGCGGTTTCACCGGCGAGATCCGACCCGGGATTACTCGGATCAACCTTGTAAGCCCGCCTGTCAGTAGTCATATCCTCCGGCCTTTGCCAGCAGTAATGGTCAGTGTTTCCATCTCCCACCTAACCAGGCACACAATAAATTAATCACTTACAAACATTTACCACGTTGAATATTATAAAAGTAATCATATTTTATTAGCTTTAACATATCCCTGTTTTAGACGTTAACACGAAACTGATGCTCACGCTAAAACTGAAGGTTTTTACTACGACGAATTCCGTAAAAAGTGAAAAAGCAGAGCAAATTTGGTACCTCTCCATAGAGGACATTGGGCTGAGGGTGAGCTTTGATGAAGTAATCAGTGCCCCACTTAACAGCATTCATGGCATGGCCAAGCTCTCCACTTGCAGCCATCTGCTTTCCGTATTCAATTATGCTCCAAGACATCATTGTCACTGTGAATGCCATTGGCAATCCAAATTTCACATTGTCCCCTGCATCATAGTATCCTCCTACAAGATCCACCTTAAAAAACAACACAGAAAAATCTCAATAACATGCTTTTTCATTTAAATTAAAATTATATAAACAAATCAAAAGAGGAAAGAAAAATATTGTTTCATTTATTTTAAAAAAGAAAAAAAAAACACATATAAGGGCTTACCCCACTGGCTTTGCCATCGTTAAGGCCGGAGTTAGCTCTCCAAGTGACTCTTTGGTTATGAGGGAGGTAGCCAGATCTTTGAGCTTCAAAGAAGAGAATGCTCTTAGACAAAGCTTGGCCGTAGTCATGGCCAGCCAAAGCAAGTGGAAGGCAAAGAAGCAGAAGCAGAGGAGTCATAAACTTCTCCATGTGATAACTCAAAACGCAATTGCAGCAAGTTGATGAGTGTATTAACAAAAAGTGAGATCTGTTTCGCTATTTGAGTTTACAAAATGGGATTCTTTTGCATTTTCCACAAGTTTTGGACAATGTTGGTATAATTTATCAGTTCACAGTTTCTGATAAAGAAACCAGAAACAGAACAACACTCTTTAACAGAGAAAGAGAAACAGAAAGAAAAAGAGAGAGAGAGAGCAGTGTGGGATGAGTCGGGAGAGGAGCACAAGCTTCCACTCTATATATGGAGAAAGAAAGGAAGGTCCCAAAGCCCAGAAACTGGAAGGGATCAATTACTGAAATTTATTTTATTATTTTTCATTTATTTTAATTTTTTTAATATTTTTTTCAATTTTGGAGGATTGAAAACGGTTGAGAAAAGAACAGAATCATGTGGGTGTCGCTGGCATTTTACTGGAAGGGTCGGTGTGGATTTAATGTAACCAAAGAAAATAATATTACTGCTGCACCAGTTTGGCTTAAAAAGATTAAATATGAAAAAGAAATGTTTTTATTTTATTTATTTCTGCAAGTTCAATGAAAAAACTGAGGATTAACAATCACCAAAACTGGAAGGGAGAAAGTGAGGAGCAGTCAAAAAGTTCAGAAACCCTGTCCCTCGCGTGTCCCCACTTTAACTTCTCCATAATGCCCCTTGATGCCACGTGTCATCTGCTACAAACTCCACAGTTGAGAGTATCATCCAGCCTGTGACGTGGGAACCAGTTATTGGCTTCCAACAGGTAATAAAGTTCGAAGATTTGAACCTTAGTTGATTCGAAAGCAAAAACATAAACTTCTACAACTCCGATGTTTACTAATTTTTTTTCTTTCATCTAGATTAACCATTTACCCGTTCTACAGTTAAAACTTTCACGATCTGAAAATTTTTGCTGCAATATTTGATGTGATCTTGGCCTCGTACCATGATCCATTTTGCTCTTTTTCCTTAGTACTGCAATATTTCATTGTAGCGGCCGTTTTGGGAGTATCAGAGAGTACAAATTTGTAATGCATCTTGAAACTTTTTTTTTTTTGGGACAACATGCATCTTGATAATTTAGTGAAACTAAATCCGCAAGTATATTGCATTATACACAGCAAGAATCAAGAACAAAAATTTAATCTGATTGAGCTTGAGTTCCAAGTGGCAACATGTGAGGAAGCTACCTTAGTATTATTATCAATGGATCAGAACGATAATACTTGAGAATATCTCTCTAGATAAATGTTTCATTATTTAGTGCAAGAGTCGTTCTTAGATGAGAGCATCTATATTTGTAAAATACAGATTTTAGCTAGTTGTTAGCTAGCAACTGCTAAAAGGCAATTAAATTAAAAACTTGAGTGCAGTAATTTCGTCATATCTTTGAAGGGATCGGAAGTTCATGATGCAATAGTAATTTCTCGGCAGCAACCTTCAGAGAGGATGAATGGACTATCTAATGGTGTTTTATTATGCAATAAATCGGTGAGTTTTAAGATTGATCTACAGTATATTTTATATTAAAAATCTACTAAATTGAATGTTAAAAATGTTAATGAATCGTACAATGGGATCAATTACTTTACCATTTGATAGAATACTATTAGACCATTCCATCACTTTGGCATACTAGAACAATGAGACCACCTTCTCACACAAGTTTTTTTCCAAACTTTATTGTTGCTAGATAGCAGTCCCTTTAATACTATGAAACTGAATGCATAAACATAATTATTAATTCTCACGAATCCCGTTCAATTCGCGGCAGATTCACTTGCGTTTTTTTTTTTTCCATTTAATAAAACAACAGTTGATGGTAAAAATTAAGAATTACATGCAAGGAGGTGAAAAATGCAAACTTGAAAGGAGGCAAAGAAACGTGGTCGTGTAATTTACACCTGGTATCTGAAACAAAATCGCTGAAAGATTGACCTGTAAGCAGGATTTGAAAACCCAACAACCAAACAAACAACGCTCGGTCACCATTTCATTTTATATTTGAAAAGATTAGTACTAAAAAGTCCACCGACAGTATCCGGTGAAATTTGAACAGACTGTTATTTACTCGAAGGTCATATTTAAAATGGTATTTTTGTAATATCTATGCAAAATAATGTCTAATTAAGCTATAATTATTTAAAAAAGAAACCGAGAGAGAGAGAAAAAGACAAAGTAAGATGTGGTAAAAAAGACGGGTCCATGTCAGAGCGCTTTATTCCCAACCGCAATCAACGGTTTCCGCCGAAAAATAAAAATAAAAAATAACAAAATTTTATATAATCTCGAAAAAGTAAAACAAGGATCTTGACACGTATTGCAAGTCAAAAAGACAAAGCTCCGCAATGACTGGTTAACTCCGGATTTGCTACGGCCATTGCAGCTCTTCCCACCACTGCAGTCACCGGCTATCGAGGGCTACTTTAACGGCCCCACATTCTTTGTTTTTTTTTTTTTAATTATATGATATTATTTCTCAAAATTTTTTTTTTAATATTCGAAGGCATGTCAATTTCACTCACATTTCGAAATGATGAAAACTGCTTTCACTTAAATTTTTTTTTAAAAAAATTGAACACCCACAATAATCACATTCTATTATTAACAGATAAAATATAAGTTAGCCAATAAATTCTAAAATATCACGCTTAGATTGTCGTCCTACTGCTTCAGCCATTAGGTATAAAAGTGACTTTAAAAAGTCCACCAACGAGAAATTTTAAAATATGAGCAATATTAAATATCTCAATATTTAAATTATAAATTTGAGTATTAATTGATGTGGCATTTATTTGTTAGGTTGTGGTTGTAGTTAAGTAATTTTACAAGTTATGAAATATTTCATTCAATAAATAAATAACACATTACATTAAAATTTGAGTTAGAATTTAGATATTAAGATCCTAAAATATTATAAAAGTATTCATTACTTTCATAAGTGGAGCTGTTGCTGTTGGTTGTGACCTTAACACTGTCCCCTAAATTCATACCAACTCTCCTCCTTTTACTTTATTATGGGTTTGGTTCCCTTTTGAAATTCGGTGGCATTCCCACTAGATCACGGAAAAATCAAGAGAAGAGAAAAAGAAAAGAAAAAAGAGTACCCTTGTAAAGGCGTAGAGACATTCAAATTCAAACCCCAGTCAGTTCACATTTTTAATGGATCTACTAAGGAAGCCAACTGGTTTGGTGTCGGTCAAGAAATCAAATTTCATTATTTTGGCTAAATTAACTGTTAAAGTTAGATTAATTTGCACTCAAAATAGCTGCTTCGCTAACTAAATATATGCGCATGTAGCGGTGCCGCTGCCAAATTTTTTAGTATTAGTTGGATTACTACTCAACTTGCGGGTCTCATATGGTAAGTGTTTTAATTTCATAGCCGCTGACACTGTAGCCTTGAACTTTCAGTGTTAGTTGCTTTACCATTAATACTAAATGGGGAATATTTTGTAATTTGGGAACAGATTTGAAATTTGAATCCGCTTGAAAATGTTTTTCTTCATTTTTTTTAATTTGGCAATCAAGTTAAATTAGGGAGCTGTCAAGTTACATTAACTGTATCTTACAGCTCACTTAAAATTAATTTTTCACAACCCTTAAATTGTTTGAGTAGCAACAATTAGAAGTATAAAAAAACTATTTTTTGGATGGTTGTATGATATAGCTAATGTAACATAGCAAGGTCCATTAAATTAAGTCTATTAGTGCAAAGTTAACATATATTAGTGGAAGAGCAGTGACATTTCACAACTCAACAGAATATGCCCAGGTGAAGCAAGGGATATTTTAGAATAGGAAGTGAGAATAATTGGGAATTACGAACGTGTGCTTTGGAGATAAAATGTGTTTCGTATCTTTTTAGCAAGGATCTCTTTCTGATTCCTTTAGAAGGTCTAACATCTTTCATAGCTTAAAATCTCTAAAGGAGAGATGCTAATCCTTCATGAGAAGACAAGACCACGGTTAATCAGAAATGTGAATAGGAATACGAGATAGAAGAGCTTTTATTCAGCATGGATGGTTGTGACTCATGAGTGATGATATTCTTTGATGTAGAACAGTGCCCAGGACGAACATGGTAATTTTTGGAATCATATCCCAATTTACAAATATCTATTTGGGGCATAAAATATATTATTTCGAAGCATGTAATGAGTCGAACAAAAAAAAAATCACTTTGTCCATTTTGTTATTTTAAGATATTTTATTTTTTTTACTGCTTTTAAGATTTTAACTTTTTTGCTTGTTAAATACCGAATTTGGATATCATTTGTTTTATTTTTCTTATTTAGACTAGGAGAATTTTTTTATAAAATAATATTTAGAGTTAGTATAAAAGAATTCAAAAATTTAATTTTGTTCATACTAGTTAATAACATTCTAATTATTCAAAAACTTTATTTATTCATCTTTTTTCAATCTTTACCTATCGGCATCGTCATTCTTAAATCTTTAATTTGTTCATGCGGTTGTGAATCAATACTAACGATGACCCAAGTCGAGGCTTTTCACATATTGGGTCAAAAGGCAAGGTTGGTTAAGATTTTGCGTGCAAATCTATTGAATCCTTCAATGAAGACTTGTCATTTGTTTTATTGCAAGTGTTATTTTGTTCTTGTTTGAACATACGTCGAATTTCAAATGATTCTTTGAAAAGGCTAGATGCTAGCTATCCCACATCCCATACCAAGCAGAAAACAAGAAGTACGACACCCATGACCGAAAAAAATAATAATAATATCACTTCAAATCACACAAATTTCATCTTGTATTTTCAAATAGCACTCATTTCCCACCTCAAAATCAACCATAATTTTCATTTTTTGGAAAAAGTACATCCCAACCCCAAAAATTTGTTTTACATGCAAGTACATCCTTAATATTTAAAAAAGTTATACACACAAACTCCCTTTTATTGATAGATTTTATTTATTTAAAAACATTGAACATAGTCATTAGACTTTAGCCTAATTCTTAGAATCTACCTTCATAACTCTAAAGTTATGGATTTGAGTCTCCACAACATATTATGGAGGATTTAATTTTTTTTTTTAATTTAAGTAAAAGCAGTCAGTAATATTTTTTTTTTTTAAATATAAATGAAATATACATTCAAAATATGAGTGAAGTAGACATCACTCGAATATTTCTTTTGAAATATGAGTAGAATAGACATCAATAATGAATTATAATTTAAGAAAAATTCAAAACATGATTAGGGTAAATATCTTTCGAATATCTTTTTTAAAATATAAATACAGTAAATATTTCTCAAATATCAGAGAGAATAAAAATTGTATCCATTTCTATAATATATCTTGAGATCAAATTTTTTTAAAAATCTTTTGAAATCCTTTTGACGCACAAAATAATACTCAAGCCATAATTGCTAGCGGACTCTCTATAATCATGCCAGAGGTCCGTAGGCCATAGGTTTAAGCGTGTAACCAAAACCCGCATGCACTGGGACGGGAGTGAGGGGACCCTTCTTTGCTCATTATTCGTTAAGGCCACTAACGCGTGGTTACATTAGGCTGTAGCCTATAGGACTCTGCGGCCGCTCCAACAAAAAAGGTGTGAACTGCTCAGTGCTCACCATGCGTCGCAAATTAGAAATTTTAGAACGAAGAAATTGACTTTTGAGCCCATCATCACACGTGCAAAAAAATAAAACCCTTGCTAAAGCACATGACCCTAAATTAAATAGATCTCAAACGACATACGCATGCTCCCTTATTGAACCCATTGAAATTGATAGGAACGGAAAGCTTCATTGCTATGAAGGGACCCCTTGTCCCCTCTATCCCTCCAAAACTATAAGGACCTAAACCAAACTATATGGATTAAGATTCAATGCTAAATTTATTTTTTATAAAATAAAAAATTAATGTTCAAATTTTATTTTATATACTTTTTAATCTAGCAATTATTAATTCACTACTCAATAAAAACTCAGTACATCAGCAGACCTTTGTCCATAATGTATACATGTTGAAGGCGGAAATCAAGGCATTAAGGTGATTCAATCACGGAGAGATTATTGTGTGGTGGTGGTGGGCCAGATCATTTTTTTTTCCCCAGTCTCAATGGACGACTTTGATTTGTTATTTCAAAAGTGGACAGCTTGTAGCCATGACGAGGTGCAAGAGAGTGTTTTCCCTTTTCCCTTTTTCATTCTTTATGCGTCCACTACCACAGTGATTTATATGATTCTTTGTTTGTGATGTTATATATTTGGATTTTGTTAAGTTACACCAAATATAAATTATAATTACTGTAATTTTATGTGAACAGTAACCACACGCGACTACTGTTTACACAAAATTACAATAACTGTAACTTACAGCTGCTGTAATTTAGAGCCTCCCATATATTTATATAAATATGATATCATATGCATGCTTTATTACTGCAATACTTTTACATAGGAAAATTTTTTTTTTTTTTCTTAAGTTTCCGTTGCTTTACAATTTAATTGGCTATAATTTTGCAAAAACAAGCTACTGCTGTAAGAATTGTAATCTTTGTCGGCTTTACTGCCATTAGCAGAAAAAGGACTTGATAAACTAATAACAAAATTACTAAAAGTTAACTACAATTGACAAAATTTCGTTATCTTTTTTGAGTCCTCCTCGTTGCCTCGTTAATTAAATATTTTAAATGTAAACATAAATCAAGTTGTCGTTGTTGGCGAGAGGCTGAAGATGTGAAGATATTCAACCCAAAGGTTAACTCATTGGATATAAGTACTTATCATACATACAAATTTAAGTAATTCTCTTTAATTCATTGTTGACGACATAATTTAATAATTTTTCCGACGAAACAACTGCTGAACCCCAATCCTTTCATCTAACACATTTGAGTTGTTTCACTAACATATTCGAAATAACACATTTGAGTTGTTTCACTAACATATTCGAAATGTTAAGATTTAATTCTGAGATTAGATGTTGAGGAAGGACCTAAGATGGCAATATATCTCTTCAAGTGCCTAATATGGTCAACAGTCACAGTCATAAACCACCATCATAGTTGCTATTGTGCTTAGAAAAAAAAAAGGAGTCTAATCATTATGCTTTACATCTAGGATATATATTTATGTTTTGCCTTTAATTAAACTTGATGCGGCAGCCAACATCTTTTACGTAAGAAACAAATGCATGAGTTTAGATTGAATTAACTCGAAATTAATCATTTAATCCTTCGTGTCATTTTCATGTTTGTCAATCGCTAATGTCACTCGCATATAAAGTACCATACAGATTTTTATAAATAACTAACTCTTTTCAGTGATTACGATTTTTGTTTTGGCCATTTTGACGACGGGTAAAATTTCAATTCAAACAAATTAATTAATGAAAAAAACCTCAAAGATGATGCTTATTACTTCATTTTGTAGTTCTTTAATTTTGCTACTTTTTCATTGCCCCGCCATTATGCATGAACCGTGATCGATCCTTCCTTTAAAGATTTGCTCATTTCTTGCAAACAAAAGACATCACATAATTTCAAATACATGTAGAGACATGAAAATGCGATAATTATTACATGTGAATGCTCGCATTCTTTAAAATTTTAAGCGGATTACTCACTAGCAACGAGTTAAAAATAATAAATATATAAACTTTAATTGATTGTCGTTTGTCATTATAGAGCTTTGTGCATTTTTATGACCTATGCTCTCTTAATTCCTTTATTTCATATGCCATTAGTAATAGCTAAACCGGACTAAATCACTGGTCATTGGGTAAAAATTTTTTTTAAAGACATCCCACTTGTACATGGTTTCACAGACCGCCACAATATGAACACAATGTCCAAAAATTTTGTATTTGTTTAGGAAGGAAAATGAATATATGATGAACAGAAATGTAAAAGATTGATAGATAAGAGAAATTAAATTTTTAAATAATAATTTTTTTAAAAAAAATCTGAACGAACAAGACTAGGATTTTGGATTTTTTTAATGCTAACCTAAATATTCAAATTTATCAAACTAGGCAAATTCATAATATTATTTTATAATAAGATTTCCCTAATCTAAATAAGGAAAACAAAGCAAACCGCACTCAAATTTGATTTTTTTTAAAAAAAAATATGAGGCTATGGGAAAAAGGAAAAATAACTAAAAATTACAAAACGATTAGAAAAGAATGTATTTTTTAGCTCAATATGAAACATAATAGCTTAAATTTTTTATTTGACTTGTTATAAATTTTGAAATAATATATTATCTGCCCAAAACGAGTTATGCCCTCTAAAACATATTCTGCTCATCCTCCACAATCATCTTGCATAAATGTGCTGTAGATTTAGATAAATAAGTTGATCAGAAGCAAATGTACTTAGATCTTGGTAGATACGAATAATTTAAAGTGATCAGTTCTAGATTGAAAAATCAAATTTGAAAATTGACACACTGCAGATTGATATTTTGGGCCCCAATCGTATTCTGTGTCCAAGCGCAAATGTGGACGGACATGCGTTGCATTAATTTGATATCATCCTAATTAAATTTGCAAAAATAACAACAATTGAATTGCAATTTGCAGATTCTATTTCCCACAACACATGCAAGATTCATCATATTAGCAGGATGATTGTCGTTGTTAAGAGCTCATTTGTTGTGTTGTCTTGATTCATAGTATTTTTTAAGCTCCACGAATGAATATTATTTGTCTAAGACCATGCAAAAAGAACATTTACAGTGAACATTCTTTTATTATAAATATTTGGGCACCAATATTTCATTTCTTTATAATAAGAGGAAAAATGATGTGTCCTCAATTTGGCACACAGAAAATCACATTTTATTGCTAATTTTTTAATAATACTACACTTACAATATTAGAATATAAAATTTACATTGGAACTGAGGTGATGATTAATTAATATAACATTACTGGAGTTTCATATAATGTTAAATAATTATTTATTTTATTATTTCCCTCTATCGGATAAATTAGATGAAAGGCATTTCAAAATGTTTTACTTGAAGATGTGTGTGGTACACGTGGCAGCAAAAGAAAGTCGTCGGAGGGTCATAAACGGTAGAAGAGAAGAGTTACGGCGAATTGACAAAACGAACTCCAGAGTCCAGAACGAGAAAAGAGTGTTTATTTACTGCAGATCTGAGCCGTCAAAAGCCTCCGCATATCACGTTGATGTGGGGCCCAGAGAGCAATTCGCCGAAGCTCCATCGCAAATAACGGTGATTCTCATGGCCCTAGAAATCCGGAGACGCAGAGACATGTGTCACGGCGAAGAGAGGCATGCAGTACCGGTCATGTGAGTGCACGTGCAATCTGACACTCCCAACAGAGCCCACCACGTGATGGTTCTTTGCGCTTGAAGATGCGGCTCTGAAAGGCACGTGCTTCGCCAAGGTGGTCCAATGGATAGAGGCTACGTGGTTGCGAATGATGTTACTCCTCACATGCTCGTAACCACCGTTTTGTTGGCTGTATGCTTCAAAATAGAAAATTAGAAATTTATGAATAAGTTTGAAAAATGAATAGAAGAATTGGTGAAGGGGACGTGATATGATGTATGAGACATAATGTTTGCAATTTGTTTCCTTTACAATAAATAAATAAATAAATAATCAATTAAATATATGAATTATGAAAGTTCAACAAATTTCTCGAGGATATAAAATAAAGATAAATTATTTTTATATGCAGTAATCAATCATAAATATCAACTAGGTATTCTTGCTCACCTCAATAAGCTAGGACTATTATAGAAAGATAGCCAATTTTTTCTATTAAAATCAACATATATCATTTACCTACTTATAATATCTAAAAAAAGAGGGGCAAAAGAGTCATTTAGTTGATAATTTACCTTTGGAATCTAAAATATATATTTATTATAAGTAAAATTTGAGGTGTGCAAATTCAAGATCTGGTTGGGTGTGGATTAATCCGATTGAATTTCATGTTGGGAAAATTCAAGATCTGGTTGGATGTGGATCAACCCGATTAAGTTTCATATTGGGAAAAAATAAACTTGTAATCTAATTTGAATGTAATTCTAATCAGATCGAATTATGATTATACATGGGTAAGGTATAGTTTGAAATCAGAATTGGGTCAATTATTTTATCCAAATAAATGTTGGTAGGTGTTAGATAGTTTTCTTTAAAGATGTGGCAATTGCGTACTGGCAATAAGTCTCGCTTAGCCAGCCACTCCACAATGCCCAAAAATGTCCCATAGGGCCCGTAATGGAGATTATTGCAACACACTAGCAAAATCAACAATGATAGACGAGAATCAATTAACAAGAACACACAATAGTCACGGAGGCTCTAGCGCTCAACTTTCCTAATATTTAACAATAGAAAAGAGATAAATTAACCCAAAGGCTTGCGTGCGCTTTTAGACTACACTCTATACAAAGAATGTAAGAACTCTAGTTTGCCAAAACTTAATGCTCTCTAGCCAAAAGCTGTTTACAAAGTGCACAACTCATGTCTTATCTACAAGTGACAAACCCGCTTGCCTGGGTTAAGTGGCAGTCTCAGATAATACCCTCTCAAATTACAATCCCCTAAGTTTAGGAACCACTCATCCACTTCCCCTTCAAGTAGTTGATATAAGGCACAAGGTATGGAACCACTTAGCAAGCAACTTCCGCAGTGCCCATATAGTTAGGAACCAATGTCTAAAATCAAGGAGAGGCTTGACCATGTCACCAATAGCCCACTTCCTCCATGATTGCCATATTTCTACACATTTTCTAATGTGCTTGACTTAGTCTTGACTACACCAACAACACCAGCCCACTCTTGCATATTTTCATGGCCTCAATTGAAGAGTTTATAGCTAACATGCTCTATCCTCAACTGCCACTATTCAAACATTGCCTGCATATGTAACCCCCAAAAGCCTCTCATAGTCGCATAGTTTGGCCGTCATGATTGTCTCCATGTGCTGGATGCTGCGCACTTGTGTGCCGCCTTTGCATGCTTTAGCATGCAAGGTCCGCAAGCTTTGGCGCACTGTCTGGCACACTTTTTGAGCGCGCTGCCCAGTAGCGTACACGCTGCCCATATATGCCCTAGAGCTCACTGCCTTGTGTGCCTTCGCGCGCTGCTGATCAGCATGTGCTAGTTGTTATCCTGCCTCATCCTCCGTGCCAGACTTGCATTGCTTACTGCCTCAAGCTTATTCATTGCCACGACTGTCGTGCCAAATTGCCTTACTTCAGCGCAAGCGCACGCCCACATTGCTGCCCTAGACTTGGTACAAGCCCTAAACCAAGCCTTAGCATTGGCCTACGTGGCCTAAGGCGCTAACAGCAGGACTTCTCAGGTAACAAAAATGGGGATGTTTAATAGTGAGGTTGGGCTATATAAGGCCAGAAAATTGCTCATTATACCCATTTACTTAAAAATTTTAAAATTTAGTAATTTTAGATTTTGCTCATACATCCAATTATATGTCAAATATGGGGTCATTTTATGATGCCGTAATCAATACCGTAATTAAATAAAAATAATATAAATAAGACATAAAATTTATAAATTTAACATAAGATTTGTAAAAAAACATTAACTGTAAAATAAAAAATAAATTTTAGAAGTTAAACATAAAACTTGTAAATGGAAGGTAATTACGAGTAAATTAATGTAAAATTAGTAAATTGATGTATTATTAGTAAATAAAACAAAAACTTACAAATATCACATAAAACTAGTAAATGAACATTAAGTATAAAGTAAAACATAAATTTTAGAAGTGTAACATAAAACTTGTATGTGGAAGGTAAAATAAGTAAATTAATATAAAATTAGTAAAATTAATGGGTTACTGGTTAACAAAACAAAAACTTGTAAATATAACATAAAACTAGCAAATCAACGATAACTGTAAAATAAAATATAAATTTTATAAATGAAACAAAAGATTTGTATATGAAATGTAAAACAAGTAAATTAATATAAAACTAGTAAAATTAATGAGTTACTGGTAAGCAAAAAAAAAACTTACAAATATAACATAAAACTAGTAAATCAACACTAACTATAAAATAAAACATAAATTTTAAAAATAGAACATAAGGCTTGTAAAAGGAAGACAAAACAAGTAAATTACTATAAAACTGATAAATTGATGTATTCCTAGTAAATAAAACAAAAACTTATAAACATACCATAAAACTAGTAAATCAACATTACGTCCAAAATAAAACATAAATTTTAGAAATAGAACATAAGACTTGTAAATGAAAGGTAAAATAAATAAATTAATATAATACTAGTAAATTAATGTATTACTGATAAACAAAACAAAAGCTTGCAAATGTAACATAAAACTGGTAAATCAACATTAACTATAAAATAAAACATAAATTTTGAAAATGAAACATAAGACTTGTAAAAGAAAAGTAAAATAAGTAAATTACTATAAAACTAATGAATTGATGTATTATGGGTAACTAAAATAAAAACTTATAAATATAACATAAAACAAGTAGATCAATATTAAGTGCAAAATAAAATATAAACTTTGTAGATTATGCCAAAAATTTATGAATAAAAGTTAAAATAAGTAAATTAATATAGGAGTTACTATTAAAAAAAGTTCACAGTTGTAAAATAAAATCTCATTATAATGCTTACAGCTTGTATATTTGTTGCCTTTTTTTATTTAAATTGAATAATGTTAGCTTTGCATTTATGTAATACATATGAAGTTTTATTAAAGATGAAATTTATTCTCAAAATTAAATTTTTTAAAAAATATTATTTTAATATATTTCATAGTTGTTGTAACATGAGGAAGTGGTCTCTAAGCACAAGTAAAAAGTTTCAAACTATATGAAGTGTGCATAAGACTCAAAATTCGATCTAATTTTATTGATATATCATATATGCGTCTAATAATATAAGATTTTTTTTTTATTTTCTTTTTGCTTGTTTCACATTAAGATAAATAATTGCACTTGATTAATTTGTTTAATGAATAGATATTATTATAAAAAATGGGGAAAAATACACAAATGTCCTAAAATAAATATAAAATTTATGGTTAAACAAATTCAATAAAACTTATTCCACTTTTTTTAGTACAATTTTTTGTTTAATTAATGAGTAATTTTTTTCCATGTTTAATTAAAGAAAATATTTTTTATAAATTTTTTACTAAAATTCTATAGAAACAATGTTAAATTTTTAAATAATTAATAATCTTGTATAAATTTACTAGTTTTACTTTATATTTACTAGTTTTATATGTAATTTACAATATTTATATCTATCACGGTATTGATGCTGTAATTTTCATTACGGTATTATAAAATTTTCCGTCAAATGTATCATTACTCAATTTTATTTTAACAATATACCTAAATAAACTCATTAAAACTATTACAATTCTATTGATAATCAAATTATTTACTAACTACAATAGGATAAGAACAAATCACTTAATTCTAGATATAAACTCCCATATTGGAAAAATATTCTTATAAATTTATATGAATAACATGTTAATTTCTTTCTCTTTTTCGGATGTAGCAATAGACTTAAATCTTGGTATAGTCGGTTATATAGCTGTTGTGCGAAATCCCAAGGGGCTGGTGATGGTGGTGGGGGTTGATACTTGGGTTTATTAAAATGACGGTGATGTTGCTGAGGCAGAAACCTTACACTTTAGTTTACAACTCACTAGAGATATTGGCTTAGCCATATTTTGGATTTGTCATATCTCAAAGGAATGTGAAAAGGTAATGGATGTTCTAATTATGTTTGCTCCTTGTTGTACTAGTGTTCTTGTTTGGGCAGGAGATTTTCCATAACACTTATTTTGTTACCTTTAAGTTTGAAATCCACAAATGAATGAAAGTTACTATTTTCAGGAAAAAAAATATATATATATTTCTCTTTTTGCTGCATAAGGCAAAAGCTTTTCGTGATATTTAATTATTTTAATCTTATCCTCTTCCTTTGTTGGGTAATCTTATTTGCACATAACATTACCCACAAAATTATATAGGATAAAGGCAAAAAATATTTCACAATAAAACAAACTCACTTAGGTAGCGTTTGTTTTTTTATCTGAAATCTGAATGGGTTTAAATTTAGCTGAAGTCTGAATAGGTCTGAACTTCATATGTCTGACTAACATGTTTGTTTTTTCTTTTTCAATATCTGAATATAAGTGGCATCTTGTTTGTTTTTATAAATAAAAAAATCTTAAATATGATTATTTGACATTTATGTCCTTATAAAAATTATTTATACTTGTTATAAATTTTAAGAGTTAAATACGTACACATTACAATTAAAATCAAACATATGTAGAATTAGATAGTAATTGATCTTTAAATAAAAATATTATTACATTACTCCAAATGTAAAATTTAATCAAACTTATTATACTAGTTAAAAAAGACAAAACATACCTTAACAAAGGAGATTCAATGGGTTGTGCTTAAAGAAATTCAGTGCTAATAAAAAAGAGAACAAATAGAAAGAATAGTTGAATATAAATTAGAAAGAGATAAAAAAGGGATTATGTTTTACCATATGGGAAATATATATATTTAATATGGATATTATTGGAATATAATATTTATTTTTCATTCAGACTTTTTTTCATTCAGATAAAAGTCACAGAACTTTACTTTTTCTATTCAGATGTAAATATCTAAAAATCAGATATAAGTTGCAAAAAACAAACAAGCAAATTTGAAAGAAACATCTGAAGTTAATAAATTTTCAAATTTTAGACGTTTAACAAACAAGCTCTTAGTTTTTAATTTTGTCTTTACGTACAAATATCCTAATTGTATTTATCAAGTGTAATTTTGTATGCGAATGTTATGTTCAAATAGCACTGTTCTTCTTCTTTTTTTTTTTTTTTTTCAGTGTGGAGATACCTTATTTTACCCAAAATGCAAAACTTTAACGAGAAAGGCATACAACATTAACATAAACCTAAAATTATCTCCGATTAATCGAATATTCAATATTTAATTTATCGATAAGATATATGTAAATTACAGTAAAATCTTTAAAAAATAATATTGTTGGGACTGAGAAAAAATATTATTTTAACGAGGTTATTTATCAACAATAAATAATAATTTATTAATTTAACAGTAAATGAATATTTATTAATTTAAAAAAGTATTATATTTTAATTACCTTTGTCATCTTGGTACATTTAATATTCCTTTAACCAAGACTCATGTATGAATTAAAAAAATTATAATGTACGTTGAAAAAATATTGATAAATGTTATGAACATGTATGTAGAAGTCTAAAAATTAGTATAAGTATATTGTATGTAGATATGAAATTAATTACATATATTTTGAATTTAATATCCTAAAAGATAAAGTATTTCATATGCTTAAAGTACATTGAACATAAACTCTATAAATGCATCCGCCATTAGTTTTATTTTAATCTCAAATCATTAGATGCATATTTTGAAAAAGAGTTGAATTTAGAAAATTGAAGTGGCCAAGAAAAATAAAACCTTTAGTAATATGAATTTTCTATGTTATTTATTATTAATATTTTTTGTATTTGACTAATTATTAATTTATATTTTCATTGGGCCATAAAGGATTTGAAAAATTTTTTTATCTTACCCATTGGATGGAATTATTAATTTAATCTAATGACTTAAGTCGGGAATTTTTATTATTTAATCAAGCTTATAATTTATCATTCATTCATTTTTTTAGATTTTAGTATAATTGCGAATAATTGCGAATTGATTATACAAAACAACACGGTGATATTTAATTCAACTAATTAAATCATGTCACATCAGTTTGTATAAAATAAATTTGTACAAAAATTTGTGGCTATATCATTATTCTTAGAGTGAAAATCCTTTCATCCTTCGTTAAATTGACTTCAAATCCAACAAGAAGCACGAACGACGGTCTTTACTTTTTTAATTTAGGCATGCGACGATGCTATACAATCTTAACAAATACCAACTTCAATTTCATTCTGTAACAGACGACTAAAACTATTAATCCTGCGTTATATTTGATTATTAATAGAAGAAAAAAAAAAGGGTTTCAAGATAAAGATATTAAGTGGATGTAGAGAGTGAAATCTTTTATTCAATTTTAATGACTGTCCTTAATAGTAAATTTCCATGTGAGTATTTTAGGGCTGTAAGTTTCTATTAGGTGGGTTTTAGAGAGTATTATTTTGAATTCAAATAGCATCACCCTCAATATTTATTGTTGATGGTTTAACATTTACAATTAGATTAAAATAACAAAGTCCATAATTGATTCTTCGCAGTGTTGATTCTAATGAACTGAACTCCAGTGTTTGTAAACTGTTAAGCGTTCTGCATTCGCAAATGCAAATTCAATTTGGCAGGTTTTACCTATTGTATTGGCAGCAATCTAATGCGATCGGGCCAGTCCACATTACACTCAGAAACTGATTGATTTGGTACCAAGCTTACACGACAATTGACATGAGGCGTATAATATGTATACCATTACCATAATGCCTCGAGGGAAAGCAGTTTGTAAAGAAACCGTCACCGTGACAGAATTTTCACATCATGGGTCAGAGCAAAAGCACTATCAAGCCCATAATTTTATCAACAAACATTCTGTAGTTCAGACAGTACTTACTAGGTGTCTAGGCATCATATGAGCAAACCCCTTCCATTTTCCGCAATCCTGCATTGTCGACAAAACAAACAGATGACAGCAATTAACAAGCCAATGAATTTCAGCTATATTCAATTGCCTGTATATCGTACATTTCCAGGCAATCTTTGTAACGCACTCATACACATACTGACATACTAGAAGTTGCGATCAAATCCCCCATGACAGAAATATCTAATCCACCTCTGACCAGGTAAAGAATGAATCGTCAGCCAACAGTGACCTTGTCTGTTTTCCCATCTTTTTCTGAGGTTTATGACAAACAACACCCCCCCCCCCCCCTACCAAAAAAAAAAACTTAATCCTTCCAGCCCTCCTTGCTGCTCAACCGCCGTGAGGCAAGGCCTTTAGATGAGAGGCTCGGAGTAACAGGTAGTGGCGGTGTCTTCGGTGCCTCATCATCCCAATTATCATCCCAACTGTTATCCCATCCATGATTATTATCCGATTCTGAATTTCCCGGACTCGCAACGGAAAGCTCCATATCCAGTCTTTGATATTTAGAGGTGCCCCTGGAAAGTTGCCTCCACCGCAAGCTAACACACAAACAACCTGATGCCAGTATAAGCAGAGCAGCAAAAGATATGAATGCGACAGTAGGTTTCTTAGACAAGAATTTGAAGTATGTGGATTTAACAGAGTTATCGAAGTCTTCTACAGAATTATGCGCCATTAAATCCCTGAAATCAAGGCTGCAATTTCCATTTCTTGTCTTTATGGTGATCAAATTGTCAGTTCCTTTCCTTCTGACAGAAACCCTAAGCTGCATAACAACAAACATCACAATCACTGTCCACTCTTTGCACTGCATTTCTACCATGCTTTCTAGGAAAGATGTTTACTACAAGAATGTAATACAGTGGGTACAAAAGCGCAGGTCAACTCTTATTTTACTTTGACCAACTAATGATAGCAATTAAGATTTATAACAAATAACTAGTTGCATTAAAGATGCAAACATCTCATAAATCATAATGAAATTTTCATTCTAAGTTTTGGTATGGTTAGGCTCTTTCAACTAAAATTTTTCACTTAAAATTTCAACATAAATTTTGAGCCTTTGATCTTATGCAATGGTAGATTTTCAAAGTCCAAAGTAGCATTTAATGATGTCTAATCATCCACCACTAATTGCATGGAATCAATGGTTCAAAATTTGTGTCAAAATTCTAAGTTAAAATAGCCCATGCGGGTGATTAATAATCACAGGAAATCCAGAACATCTCAAATTCAGCAAACCATGCTCATTTCATTTCCTTTTGTCACATCCACTGGCAGGTGACAACGCCTATTCCAGATTCCCAGCCCTATTTAGTGTCCCTCGCTTCAGAGATGCAAAAACAAACATAAAATATTTTATAATCAAATGCATACAAATTTTAACTTTAATTGCTGTTCTTTCCCTTCATAAATTTTTTTCAAAGAGAGCTGGTCATCCTGGTACCTTCCATGTTTCCTATTCAAAAATTTCAGAGAATGGTAAAGAAACTTGTTAATAGGATTAGAAGCTAAATTAAGGGCTATAAAGAGTATGGAAAAGTAGTTACACATAATAGAAATTTGTAGTTTTACAGTGCCAGCGTGTAGTAGGAAGAGGAAAAATTGCTGAATGGGAATATTAGTCCAGATAATAGTAAGTAGGATGAATAAACAATGAGACTAATGAATTCTCAAATACAATCACTTCTGAGATGTTTTCAAATAACCATGAGCTTTTGTTTAGAAATACCTCATTGTCTTCATTCTCTGGGAGTTGAACTTTTGTTTTCTCTAGTCGAACATAATCAGGAGCAGAAATCCTAACAGTGAGTGGGCCCTTAACTTTATTCTGAATTAAAAGTGATAGATCTGGCGAGTCTGGAAAATTGCAATGGGAACTCAAATACAGACCAAATCACAACAATATACAGAGGAAAAAAATTATCAAACTACAGATGGACAATAAATTGTTGCAAAGCCCCTCTTTTGAGCAGAAGCAACCCCCTTAGAAATTAGAATGCGTTACTTACATAAAAGTTCATGAACTAGTATGTCAAGAATGTAAATTTCACAAGCTTTGAATTCAACCTACACCTATTATTTAAGAAGATATTCTTCAATTTAACTACTAATAATTACTACAAACACTCATTAAAAATATTTCTCAATAAACAAAAGCTCTAGACAAATAGAATTTTAGTACAAGGGGAAAAAAATAAAGATACGTCAAGCCTACTTCATGTGCGCATATTTTTTTAACATAATAGCATATCACAACAAAAAGGCAATAATACCTGAAATAATTAGCTATAAATTGTTAAAAGTAAAATGCATCTAATTGAAGCGAATGCTTACCATTTCCTGGAACTCTCAAACAAGCAACAAACTGCATTTTCTCATCCATGCACTTATTAGACGAATCACATTCTTCAACCCGAGTTCCTTCCTTCCTTGATTTGCCTGAATCATCGTCACCGCCCCCTTCTTTGGACACATCCTTAGATTTCACCTCATCATTCAAATTATCTTTTCTGTCACTCAACTCTTTTTCACCTTTTGGAACCTCATTACCCTTTTGAACATTATCAGCATTTTTTGAACCCAATGGATGAGATGTATTGTTTTTATCTATACCGTTCTTACCATCAATTTCCCCAATTGATTTATTCACTTGATCTACTCTGTTCCCATTCCCATTTTTTGTTTGTGGAGAATTTGTTACTAAATTTGATCCACCGGTTGTGTCATTTGAACTTCTAGAGCCATTTAAATTCGGATCTAATCCAGAGCTTGTACTGAAATTTGTCTACAAAAGAATACGTATAGTTACAAACTCTATTGATCTAACTAACAATGTCAAGAATTTAAAATAAGTTTCCTTTGCTTCAAGACTTACCTTTTCGGCAGCAGAGCTGCCATTAACGAGTAGTACTAGGAAGAAAGCCAACAAGAAAATGGAAGCTGCTTTCATATTTTTTAAAGTAAGCCCAATTCTTTGTGCTACAGAGGGTACCTAAATACAGAAATAAATTGGAATCAGAAACTTGAATTCGAAGAGAGTTTGATTGCCTGAAACAACTCGGCATTTGGCAAAGATTGAACATTAGAACTATGACTGACCTGATGAACGAAGTTGTTATTGCACGCGTGCTTGGCTTGATCTTGCTCGTACACATCGCCGTACGGATTATACTTCTCATCAAAATTGAGTTCATCTGGAGTTTGAAAGTGCTGCGTGTCTAGGTTTTAAATTTTAACAGAACAAGCTGACTAAAGTTGACCAAAACTTTTTGCATTATATTCGTTCATTCGGAGCCAGATGAAAGTACAAAAATCCCCAGTCTTCAACAATATGCGTTTTCGTTATAATTGTAGTACTGTACTATTGTAGTGTGCAAAAGCATATGGTCTTTTGTATTAATTTGTTTTTGTTATCATTATTATTGGGTTTTTTTTTTTTTTCACTTCTTCATTTTTGAGAATAAGCATATTGTCGGTAATATTGTCCATTGTTACGAGGTTAGTAGCTTGTGATGAAGTATTATAAACCGATAAGCAGATAGTTAATTAACAGGTCATTAAGATTTTATTGTTTATAGTATCAATGCTGAACTTAAGTTAGTTACATTTTAGAATTCACTGTGTCTTTTTAATGGTATATTTTACCGGTTACATGATCGAGCGCACATCTTCACCATGCAATTGATGCCAGCGCACTTGTTGAGAACAAGAGTAAAGAATAGAGTGACGGACAGACATCATCAAACTTGGAGACTTGGCAACTGAGCGCATTGTTTGTTGGGCTAAACGACCCAAGAAAATTTCGTCTCGTTAGCAAAAGTTAACAAGCCCGACTAGTCACTAAAGCCCACAAAGCGAAGACACACGAGGCAAGGGACCTGTCCGGGTCTCTTGTGGATGCCAACTCATTCTTTACTTCTTGCCAAGAAGTCAGCTGGGTGAGACCAAGGCGAGGCCTATCCATTCAGAAACATCCAAATATCGCGAGGGAGAATTTACGTGTGTCAATTCTTGAAATGTTACATTAGAAAATCTACCTATAGATTAGGATGAACTTGAGGGTTTGATAGTGATTTTCCCTTTAAGAATAAACACCCAAACATCAAGATTTGCATTAATGCATACAATTTTACGGATGACTGCATAACAAACTGATAACGAATATAACCAAGTTTATTAGTTGGGATAAAGCTCATGCCTCATGAGATTTGACTAGATTGTAAAAGTTGAAGATGTGGGTATCAGACTAATGGACATGGGGACATCAAGCCTCAATAATGTGAACAATTAGCACTATTCCTGAAATGGACGAGCTCCACAAACTCACCTACCTGGACGTCGGTGGTGCACGTCGGCCACATGGGGGCGCAAGTCAACTTACCCAATTTTGGGGTTACAATAAGTACACTACTACTAACACAGTGACGGAGTCCAACTAATTCTTGCTTTAACCAAGAATTCTTAATTTCACAATCAGACGAAGAAAGTTGTTATATTTGAATTAATAATTGTGCATCAGTTAGGGCTTTTTGAAGACCAAAGGTAATCCAATTGTCAAACCGACCTGGTCCAACGTGTTTCTGAATCTTGATTATTAAAACATTTTCAAATATTCTCAGCGAACCATTACAGCTCATTCAATTAGCTGAAAGATCACTGTTGGGACACAACCCTACTTCTGTCTAATGCAAAAACAATTGGACTTCCCCAATAGCGTGAGACTGTAGCTGTTACAATTTTTTTTTTTTTAATCTTTGGGACAATTTTCCCGCTTAAAATTGGCTCGAAGCATTTTACGTTTTATTGCTTCGAGTCTACATCGAAGCTTGTGGGTAAGTATCGATGATAGTATTAAAAACGAGTTTTTATGGACTGAGACATAACTCGTAGATGAACGAGAGAGGGAAAAAAAAAAATTGTCTGAATGGAAGCCAATAAATTGTAATTGGATTTAACTTAATTTGGAAACGGAGAAATTAGACTTTGACATTAGTTCTAACATCATTTTAGAGAAAACACTTAAAGTGATAGATAGTAGCTCAACAATCGTAATCTTGTCTTTATCGAATTGCAAGTTGACTCATGGGTGCAGCTTAATTAGAATGATGAGTTGTTTTGTTATCTCCAATCTCAAAATCATATCGTGCATGAGATGATCATACCGCAATTATAAGACGATGCATAGTCTCCAATGCAGGAGAAGGAGGCATACAAAAGAAAATCACATCAAGATTTCGATAAGAGGGGACCATTGCTAGAAAAAAGACAACATTTACACGAAAATTTTTTTTCAACGGTATTCAATTATTTTATGACATTTAAAGTTGAAGACAACAGAGACATAAGTCTCATCTATCCTAGCTAGCTAGGGAAGAGAAGCCAAAGCATATTCTGTAGTGTTCATATACGGTGTGCAGTGCACATGGGGACCAATTACCAGCCGTCAAAGAGGCGGTGATCACACACAGAGCCCCAAAACCCTTTATTGAGTTCTCTCTGCTCATACCGATTCACATTTTGTGTGAGTATTGGATCTGCGTGATTCTCTCTCACACACTTTCTATTGTCTTTTGATCATAGCTTGAGCTCAATATAAGTAATGTATGGAACAGTTCAACATTATCAGCCTCGCTTTTTATTGAGAATATCTTAAGTTCTCAAATTCTTTTGATCTTGACTTTCCAAGTCTTTAATCTTGTTTCCCATATAAATTTGATGTATATCAACAGCAAAATCTTAGAGTTGTGACGGAGAAGCAAAGTGAAGAACGTTGCACTACTAAACAGTTCTGCACTAGAGATTGCAGATATATATATATGTCAATATAACCATAAAATAAAACCCAATATAAGTGCTATCAACTTAATTAATGCTTTTTGATGGAGAAACTTTGAATAATTTGATGCAAAAAGTGGCAAGTGGGCATCATTGGAAAGCAATTATCGAATATTAGGTTTGTTTCAATCTCAAAAGATGTACGACTCTATTTAATTACTTCACAAATTTGGAATCATATTGTCCTTTTCCTGTACAATCACAATCAAATGTTCTTAATTTCCACCACTAACCTAAAATGGCAATTCATCTTCGAGACGCACTGCACACAATTCCATGTTTTTACAAATTTGTTCTATATATGAGATCAACTGAACATGGGC
This sequence comes from Murraya paniculata, assembly GCA_030449075.1. Taxonomy (NCBI): domain Eukaryota; kingdom Viridiplantae; phylum Streptophyta; class Magnoliopsida; order Sapindales; family Rutaceae; genus Murraya; species Murraya paniculata. Next base: position 1,367,641 of record JAEVFN010000035.1, on the reverse strand, counting down.
ATGGCAGAGACAGAGAATCAGACAAATCATGGAAATCTCTCTAATTTCAAAAGTAAATTTTGTCGCGATTTCAGACCAGCCACGTGGCTTAGATCCGTTGATTGTATAGAATAGGAGACCCCAATCATACATGAAACTGTGTCCAATAACATCAGACCCATACAGCATCAGTAATTAAACTGATGCATGGACCCCTAAATACCTAATTTTTGATTGATGGCTTACACTTCTCTATATAGGATAATATATATATTTTTTAGCTTACGTATAATCTTTGAATATCTATCATCCTAAGCATCCCATTTGTATCCTTTTGCTACCCAAAAATGAAACAAAGTTATTGGACATCTTAGAGCTTGATGAGTATTATTACAATTTACATGCATGCAGTTCTTTTTTCCTTCCATGTTAATTAACGCTTAAAAGTTGGGCTCATTTGTTCCAATAGTAGGTAAATGATCTCCCTTATGGGCTATCGGTGCTTGTTGATGTCACCATGACATCAAATTATCATTGACATGACGAGGGTGGTGGTTGAAGCGGTGTCGTATTAGGCGTTTCCAGTTGCTACGGAAAAATCTTCACCGAAATGAAACTGATTCACGAGATTTTGAAAATTCTCGTTTCTTCTGGGAGAGTTTTTTTTCTTTTTCCTTTTTTTTTTTTAAACTGCTTTTAGGAGTTGAATAGATTGGAAAGTGACACGTGCATATGCTGGTAACTGGTGGACCTACAGTTGGGCTAACGTGTCGGCCTCAGGAGACGGGACCACCAGAGATAGTCGGCGTCCGCCCTGCTGTGACCATGCGACCAAGTCCATATCCCGACGAAACAGAACTTTTTGACAAATTCAATTCCGCAAATGCCCCTTAAGTCACCACTAAATTACTTTACCAACAGTGTTCTCCAAACATACATATCGTTTCTTACGTACATATATATATTTTAATTCTTCGTTTCTTATTCTGAAATAGAAAACAACCAGCATGATCGTGAGCCTCATAACTCATAATATAATCATGAATCAAGATGCTGTCGTTTAGGAACTTGAAGAAACTTAATAATTGGAAGTGTAAGCACATTATTGAGTATTGAAAGCTTTCAATTTTTATGCATGTATAGTCGGTCTAAAATGCAACTTGGCTTAGTCCTGAGGGCAAACTTGGAAAAACTTATTAACATGAGCATTTGGATACACTATTGAATGGGGAATATAAATCCCATTAATTAGCATGAAGATTGGGAGAGTACTATTGAGGATTGACTTGAGAGACGAAAAAGGTTAGGTTTTGTTCACATGCCCTTGCAGAGGAAACAAACAGTTCATTGGCCATTATCTATTAATCAAGTTCCAAGTTTGAACGAAGATGGATGCATTGGCATGGGGTGTCTTCTGTTTGATTAATTTCACGAGCTAGGTTTGGCTGGCTGGGCTACATGGCATGATACAGCATCATCTATCTATCACCTTTTCAAAGGAAACCTTTACGTCTTTAATGCACCTTTGCTCAGAGATGGTCCCCATACCCATTTTGATATTGATAAGTCTGTTTCTGTTTTTTGCAATTTTGATCAGGAACCCTTTTGAAGAAAAAGGTCTTTGCCCATTTCAAATCAGTGGCTGATTGTCGATGTACGCTTGCAGATTAACTGGGCTCCTTGCTTTGTTTTTATCTTTTGGCTTGGCCTGGCTTCAAAGTTGTAAATTGATAAAATTGAATTAATGAACATTCATTAAATGAGTGCCCTTACTCTTTTGTCTGCAGATCAGATTCAGTTACTTCTTTAGACTTTTGTATATGTGAGTCAGATGTGATCACTCATAAATGCAAAGAAATAAAATCACAGATGTATAATCCCCATCACTTATCTCTTTTGGAGCTAGCGATTCAAAAAGTTCGCTTGTCCAAAACTGTGCGGGTTTATGGGCTTGTGAGTTGTGATTCAACTTTTCTACAAGATCAGGTAAATATTGGTGAAACGGTGACGGATGAATAGATTTAATCAATTAGCATTAGCGGTATAGGCTGTGGTAGGCTCATTGAAATTGTAGTCTGCGACATTACTCCAAGTTTTATTACCCATATTTGTTAGGCTTCCTTAGTCAAGAAACTAATGCTACTGCTACAGGTGCTTTGCCTGTTCCATTTCTATGATAAAATTTGATGTGATTTCGTACAGCTCAAAAATTATTGATCAAATAAAATTATAATTTTTAATTTTACAGCTACATAAGTATTTAAGACCTTAAAAGACACTCTAATTCATATTATTAAACTTTTTTCTTTTCAATATTGTCAAGTGTTTTCTTTCTTTTTAATTTATATTTTATTATTTTTTCTTTTAAAAAAGTAATTATTTAATTAAAATAATATTAATTTATTTTTATTTAAAGAAATTTTTTTACAAATATTATATTTATTTTCACTCTCTTATTTATCACGTAAGTAAACAAATAAATATTTAAAGAATAAAATTAATAGAGTTTTAGAGATGTTCTTAGTACATGTTTGATATATAAGTGCTCATTTAAGCTAGAAGCTTTAGGTAAGCTAGCCGGCTAGCTGAAATGCCTGAGCTTGAGGCTTGAAGTTTATGAATGAGATAGACAGAGCTTGCGTGTGTGTGTGTGTGTGTGTGTGGAAAGGTCCTTTGGCGTTGATGTGGAGCAGTACCAGAGGAATCAAAAAGGCCGGGATGAGTCTCTTGACTTAAACGCGTGGAAGACAAGTTACGATCTCTATGAGACTGGAAGCAGAGAAGCTTGACGACTCCGCCATGCAATTAATCCAAAAAGTAGCTTTTTAGCATCGTGTTGTATTTATCGTGGGCTACGCGGAGCAAATTTTTGTGGACACCCAAATCGGTAACAAGATTTTTCATGGTTACAGATCCACCTTTTACTCGACTCTTTGATTGCTCGTTGGCTCTGGTGAATTTACAGGAACACCCTTCTCTAAACCAGCTACCGTTATTACTTCTCTCTACAGTTTGATTAAAAGATTAAATAAAATATCCCTAAACCGGAAAAATTAATGATTGAGGAACGCCCAGGAAGTGTTTGAAACGAAGCGGGCACTTTTGAGTTCAGTTCTGAGTTGAATTTGACCTGTGAATTAGGTCGTTTCTTTTTTATTTTATTTTATTTTACTTTCAAACTCAGAACAGATTAGTTTTGAAAATTTCGACTCGGACTCGGACACGGACAGATCAGAATGCACTCTTAGTCGAAACATCAATGCATCCATTTTTGCATAATATTATTATTAGTGTGATGTCGTTCTAAAAAAAGGGGAAAAAATGTTAATCTAGAGTTTGGTTCAATAACTAAGAGGGCAGCATGGTCATTAACTAGACAGAGATGCCTTCTGGTAACTTTTGCGAGAGTTCAAATTATCTTGCAATGGAAAGCTGTGAACAGAACGGACAAGCATGGAAAGTGGCTTTAATCTTCAGCTATAAATACGTACCAGTTGGACCAGCCTCGGGGCTTTGCATACTAACTTAAAATTCCTCTTCATTGAAGAAGAAAATCTGAATTTTCTCTCCTCCCAAACACACACCAAAGCATCTAATGCTTCCATCTCTCCGTCTCCGCTTTTCTTAAACTATTTGCCTCAGTTCCCACATCAAATTGTCAGCTTTCCATGATTCTTCTCCCAACACTTATTCATTTTTGAGCTAATACCGATTTCTAATTTTCTCTCAAAACTATCTTTGCTATTTTCTCAGAAAATTTTTCTTTAGTCCTAAAAGTTTTTATTTCTTTTGTTCTGGTGCCCTGTTTCCTTCACTCTATATTCCACCAAAATCTTAAAAGAAATGGAAGGATTTCAAGAAAATAATCAACCTCCTGCATTCGATGACGGTGCTGACATCCGATCGTCACTATCGCAGCTCATATTAACAGGAGGCACCAACACAATAGACTCAATTTTCTCACGTTATACACCAACAACTACCATGTCAAGCCCTGCTTTTGAGCCTCTAGGCTCTTCAGTTTATCTTCGCCAAAGAGACCTTCTTCAGAAATTTTCTGAAGAAAACAAAACAACCAACACGACGCTTACCCGCAATTATATAACCAACAACCCACTTCAAAATTGTGCTTACGCTTCAAGCACTACTTATACAGCTCCACCAAAGAAGAAGCTTTACAGAGGAGTGAGGCAGAGACATTGGGGCAAATGGGTAGCTGAAATTAGACTGCCACAGAATAGAATGAGGGTGTGGCTGGGCACTTATGATTCAGCTGAAGCAGCTGCTTATGCTTATGATCGTGCGGCTTATAAGCTTAGAGGGGAATATGCAAGATTGAATTTTCCTAACTTGAAGGATCCAAGCAAGTTAGGGTTTGGAGATTGTTCGAAACTGAATGCCTTGAAGAGTGCAGTTGACGCCAAGATTCAAGCAATATGTCAAAAGGTGAAAAGAGAGAGAGCCAAAAAGAATGCCAAAAAAGTTTGTAACCTAAGTGATGGTGGCTCTAAAGTTGCTAGTGAGGCTGAGAGTGAGAAAGTGGAGAAAGTTGTTGATTCTTGTTCATCATCTTCGACTATGTCACCTTTGATTTTTGGGGATGGTGATTTGGTTTCACCAACTGTTTCTGAAGATGGGTTTTGGAAGAGTGAAAATTCTCAGCCATCTGTTTCAACCGAGCATCCAATGATGATGACCATGGAATCAGAATTTGAAAGCTGTTCGCTTGCAAGATTGCCATCATATGATCCTGAGTTAATTTGGGAAGTTCTTGCCAATTAGGGAGGGTATTTAAGTGTAAATGGTAGTACGGCAGACCAATTATGCTATCCTATTGTTCTTAGTGATGTCTTAACTCTTAAGCATGTTCGGATTTAGCTTAATTAGAGGATGTCATGATTAAGTTGGCCTTAATTTTTTTGGTATTAAGGCACTGTATTTGTCGTAGGTGTCATACTCAGGAATATGTTATCTGAGTAGAGCGTCTTGCTCCTGAAGTGACACATATTGTTATTACTGATTGTTGTTCAACTTTCAGCTGTTAATGAATTTTACACTTTTCCTTATTCTCGTTGCAATCTAACGAATAATTTGAGAAGCCAGCTAATCTCTCTTTATGGTGAAAAGTAAACTGGGCTGTGTGTCTTGCGGGCTTGTTAGTTGTCGTTGACGAGATGACGATGGAAGAAGAGGCAAAGGCTGTGGTCCAGGTGACCTTATCTTCTCGAAGAAAGATGGATGAAATGATCATGCCTCTTTCAGATTTAGCCAAGTCGATACGGATCCATGCAGCATCGTCCTTTTTATACCAGTTAATTTTGGCTTGCTTTGCTTTACCTGAAAACAATATGTTTAGTACTTGTTTATTATTATTATTATTATTATTATTATTATCGATACAACAATCGTACTCTCAGTTGAAAACTTCTAGTTATATGTTGCGAATACCTCAAATTATATAGTAGTATATGTATAAAATATGTCATAAGATAGAACATGATTGAAAAATTTAGAGAATCATCAATGAAAATTTTAAACTGTCGAAAATACTCCAAAAAGGTGAGATTTTTCAACAGATGATAGCCAGAGCAAGCTTTGTGATTATAGCAAACCGGTCACAATGGTTACTATAGTTGCTCTTCACATCTTAAGCTTCCAACTTGTCATTCAAGGATATTCTTCTCATGATTCCATTGTATTAAATAATTAGATTTCTCACGAAAGATTCGTGGTATGCATACAAGCTACAAATAAAATTAGAATAAAAAATGGTTTTCTGCTAATACAAACTCCATATGTGCTGTAACTTAAAGATATAGATGACCCATTTGCATTGACAAAAAGAAAACACGTGTCCTCAAGTAGCACTGCCCTGGACGGCAATGACTTTTCATGAGAAGGTTGGGGAAAAGAAAGAAAAGAGAAAGAAGGGGGGGGGGGGGGGGGTGGTGTGTGGTGTGGAGAAGAGAGAGAGAGAGAGACCCATCTGAAGTAAATGTTATTGCTGATTTTTACACAGTTTTGAAGTTCTCCCATAACCACAACTTATAATGTAAGACAAAATCAAGAAGGTGCGGTGAGAACCTCTGAAGGCAAAAATACACAACAGCCATATAGCACTACCAGCTGAGAGAATTCTTAGTTTGTTGTATTTTGGCGTTGTAGTAACTCTCCATTTCCTCCTGTAACAATCATGAATTTCATTTAGTCAAGGTACTACAGCATTCTGGAATTGTTTTCTCATCAAAGGAATGTGTTATAAGAGAATTATTGGTAACAATTATTTACAGAGTGCTGTAAATTAACCTAGTGTGGGATTTTTGCTAATAATAGAAATTTATCCCATTTCCGATTACTAGAGATAGGTAAAGATTTGTTAATTGAGCCTTTTGAGATCTAAGTTGCGGATTGTTCTATAATCAAGTGACCACTGCTTAGCCAAAAAGGCCTGGCATAGAATACTGAAAGAATGTAAATCCCGAGGGTGAATGGCCATCCATTCAAAGATCTGAAAGTTGCCTAATCTTGAATATGGTAAGCATTGACACTTCAATAATTTAGAAAACGGATGCATCAAATGGGACAAGATATACCTTGCAAGATTTTAGCAGAGGCTGCAAAAATGATGATCTGAAAAACCTAATAGATTTCCCAAGTGAGGTTTTCTCCCATTCTGCCACCAAGAAAAACATTGAAAGCGTCAACCTTACTGCAAAAAAGCAAATTACAATTGGGCGTATATGCAGGTAAATATGACTGTCCAGCGCTTTTTCTTTAACAAGGATGACTTGATCAGCTAACCAACAACTACCAGTCCTTGAAAATAACTACCAAAATGAACAGATTTCTGAGTGGTAAGTCCATCAAGTCATTGCATCCTCTATATGAACTTATTTTTGTAGATTGCTTTGTATATCATCACAACACTGCTTGGATGAGAAGACAATAGTATTTAATTCCAGAACTTGACTGAGTTGGAAATGGTGGAAAGCAATATGACATTGTAATTTGTGTTAACATACCATTATCAACATCGATTTTAGAATCTCCTGTGTTAAGTTCTCGTAGAAGCTGCAAATGAAATAAGACCAGACAATAATTTGTCAGAAAGAAAATAAATTCTTAGAACAGAGATATTCTACAATCTATACTGCACCTTCAGAAATAGTGATGCAGATGAGTATGAAAATTCAGTGATATATATAATATGCTTACCTCAGACAGGGTCGGTACTGTAGTTGGATCAAATTCTTCACAATTTTTTGGGTCAATGGGAATACAAACACAACCTGGAACAAGGAGAAATAGATCAGTGCAGCAGTACGGCAATATTAATATCCAAGGTTATAAACACAACTTCCAACAGTGATTTCCAGTAACTAATATTGCTTCTTTAGGATCAAGAACTTTACAATTACGAGACAACTCTAATCCTTTGTATTTATATGCAAAAATCCGACAATGATTGGTCAAAATTTTCATGTCTGTGGCCATGCTTATCTCATGCTATGGAATTTTCTGGCTACTGACCTGTTTTAGGATGTACACAAAATGGAGCCTTTAGTAAATGGTTCATGTGTTTTGAAACCTGATATACAGATAAGTTCAACATGCAGAATTAGAATAGATATTTTTCATGAAAGTGTAAAATCCTTCATCATAGAGGTGAAACTGAGTGTTGAGGAGAAAGAGAAGGTGAAAAGGTTGTAGTGGGTTGAGAGCACTAACCTCTATATCAAGCCTGGGATAGGTAAAAGCAAAAACAATCTCTTCAACACACCTACGTAGCCCTTGTACCTGGAATAATGAACAAGGTAAAACACAATTCACTCTGTTAATTATTTACAAAATCAAATACCAACCCTAGCTAGTTATATGACTTTTGCCAAACATCCATGTGAAAGGAAGTTGTGATAATTGTGTCTCATGATTAGAGACATGATAGATTCTAAAGATTTTGTTTCATAAATTTAGAAACATACATGTGAGAGGAAATCACGATTCATGATAGGTTTAAAGATCCTTATTTCATAAATGTCCTAACCAACCTTATGTGCCATAGATCAGACTTGTGTACACTTTAGTCACAAGCTAGTTTTTCTAATAGTCATGCACGGCAATACCTTCTGTTTTCCTGATTGCAGGATATTTTTTAGCTGCTCCCAGCGAAAAACATTTATGTCTTCTTTATAATTGGAAGTTCGCCTATTTTCCTGCCACTTCCCTCGAAGCTCAGAAGTAACAGCTACAAAGAAATCATGAATTTACATAATTAATAATCGGGTTTACAAACTATCATTGCAGAAAACCACAGCCTTTTCCATGCAAGGGAGATAAAGAGACATAATCTTTATAGCATACATTCATCAGGAATCATGCTCAGGATCTTTTCATATCTCTCCTCACTTGAAAACAATTTTTGACTTAAAAGCAACTTTTCCTCAAAGAATTCCCTGAGAACTTCAGTGTATGATCTCCTGCAGAGACAGAATACCTTATTAGAGGAAAGAGCAAGTCAAATATTATAGAACAAATGAGATATATGAACACTTACGCAAGGAAAGGATGTAGAGGGCCCGGAAAAGAAACCTTTTTATTGCTATTTTCATTGCCCTGAACAGAGTATTAAATGAACATCAGTTACACTAAATAGTATGAATGATCTACCAAAGTTCAATAGTATCTCTGAACATCATAATACTGTACCACCTTGTATACACGAAAATAGTCAGCAATAGCCCCTCTTTGTTCATTGGTGAGTCTGCAGAGTAATAACAGTACAGTTCAAACATCTCCATCACATGACAGATATAAGAAACTAAAGGAAAATATTAACTGTTTACAGTAGTACCTTCTAGCCTTTCCATCACAAACCCAACAGTGAACACCTCGTCGGCCACTATACACCCAAAGAATGTGATCGAAACCAAAATCATCTGCATCATTAAATTCAATGGAATCATGTCAAACTCAGGGTTTAGACACCTAACCCTTGAACATATGCACTTTGGAATATACATCACAGGCATGTTTCCTGCAGGAAGCGTATGCCTAGCAAACTTGAAAGAAAGCGTGCGATATTTATGCATACTACTTGACCTCTGAGAGCAGTATCAATCACTTTAATAGCAACAGTCATAAGAGGCCAGCACTCCAAACATACATCAGCCCCCGAGCAGCAATATCTTACATCATCATAGTCTGTTATATCCTGGAGAAGAGGTTGTAACTCAAAGAGGTCAGATCAAGAAACTACGAAGAAACTCAAATATAAGCTGCTATCATTTTGCCGTGAGTCCAGTAGCTTACAATATCAAAAATTAGTTCCCTCTCCACCGGAGCAAAAACATTATCACCACCTTGTGCATATGCATGCCTCTTAGCAGGCTGCAGGAGATAAGGATCACAAGGAAAAAGGAATCAACCACAAGAGAGTGGACTGAACCAAATATTGGTAATCAGAAAATTAAGCAGAAATCATATAGAGCAATTCTTGCAGTAATTCTGCCCAAACCACCATGAAGCAAAATATCAAATCCAGGATTATGCAGGACCCATCAATGAGTTGAATTAGTAGAGGAAGATGCCAATGTAATTTTTCAGAGAATGATGATAGTTATGTTTCAGGCTTAAAATATTGTAGTCTAATACATAGAGAATCTTGTAAATCAACTAGAAAGCAGAAAATGTTAAACAAATCTACAGATTCCCATGGCTATGTGAAAGAACAGAAATCTTACATCTACACTGTAGACAGGTCCAATATCTATTTTAGATGGACACTTTTCTTTGATGGAATTTTCCAGTTCAGATTCACTGTTGAAAGACTGAAATCGCAGATAAATGTCATTGTCTAGAGTGAAAGAAAATTCTCTTCGGCCAAAGTAGGACTTGTCACAGGCAGGATGCCTCCCATCTACAGACAAGCAATCAAGTGGGTTAATCACATAGAAGTATCAGCTTGAGCATGTGAATGGCAACGTGCAAGATAGAGCAAAGATTAGTTGATCAGGACAATGCCGATTACCATTTCCATAGGACATCCACTTGAAAATATCAGCATGTGGAAAAAGCCTTCCTGCCACATCATAAACATAAGCGAGAATTAAGAGCCCCTTTATCATTTTCAAAACACATGAAAACGCAAAGAAAAATATTCAGAAAATTCAAAGCAATTTTCTTAATTATTTTTTTTTATTTTAAAAAAATGATAAATAATAATTACATAAATATAGTTGTAGAAAAAAGGAAAACAATCAAACAGGTGGTAAAAAATTTCAAAATCACCAGTGCAAAATAATCAGACGAAAAGGGCAGAGGGCAGAGACTAGATAGTAATCGCATGAAAATATAACTTAAAAAGGAAAACAAAAATCAAAACGCCGCGGCGGCGCGTGCAAGGCAAATGATAGAAACATTTACCATAATAGACTTTGAGATAATTGGGGTTGAATCCATCGGGAATCACGTTGCCTTGTTCAGGACCGTCAATCAGCATATCGTCACTTCCATTCTCGGCTTCCTCCTCTGTCATGTTTAATTAGAAAATCTACAATTTAATCAACAAAGTCAGCACTTAGATTCGATAATTAATTCTTCTAAAAATAAAAATAAAAAGCCGTTGCAATTGAAAACAATTCATACCACGGTCCACGACCACGCTGAAAGAAATTGCTAATTTAATTGAAGATAGAAAGAAACGCTGACCTTAGTCGGTGAAGAGCGCGTACAAATTTTGGGGCGAGATGGCAACAGAAGCTTTGCAATGGCGGGAAAGGAGCGAGTTTAGGCCTTTTTAGGGCTTGTGATGGGCAACCTTTTGGCGGGAAATGTACTAGCGGCTGATGAGCTGCCATTGGTAATTTTCATCGCCTATTTTGAATGTGGCCCGCGCTGAGTGCCCTTAATTTATAAGGGCACAAATGTAAAAATATTAATTTTTAAATTTTTTAAATTAAAAAATAAATAACTTAATATTTGTTTTTAGTAATTTAGATTAAAAAAAAACACATCATTTAAATTTAGGTATTCAATTTTATTTATAATTCAAAATAATTTAAGTTTATTCAGATTTCAGATAAAAAAATATCATCTAAATCTTAACTGTATATTAATATAAATACATGTATGATAGAAGATTATGAAAAATTGAGTACAAGTCAACTCAGCAATGGATTCAAATTCAAAAAGTTATAGCATGTAAAACAATTGAGTTGATATGTGTGACAACTCATGAGTTTCCTATGTGTTATATTATATGTAATCAATAATATTAGGGATTCTAATATTTGAATCCTAACTTGATTCCTAATATCATGTGACACTCATCTATTGGAAATAAATTTCGTATTTTATAAAATAATTTAACTACCATCTAATAAATAAATACTACATCAATTGAGATTCAATTAAAACCTAAATATTGGCTGCCTAGCATTACTCATATGTTCTATTGTTTAGCCCTATAAAGTATTGAAGCAAGTTAATAAGTTTTAACATATTTTAATTGTAATATGCTTGAACTAATTTTTCTAATTTAATATATTCATGCTTCATGCCAGTATTAATGACATCCCTATATACGAAAAAAATGATCTTCCGAATGGTACCTTCTATATTACAAAACATTATCAAAATAATCTTCACTTTCAATTGTCAACTATCATCAATTTGGAAGTTGCGCAATAACCACTCTCTTTGAATTCATATGAGAAATAATTCGAGTGTTTGTGGGTGCATTAGTTAGGCATTGGAGGATGATATATTTACCCCATTTTGTTGTTAAGAATATTAAAGAAAAAAAAAGTTATTAGGCGCCCACTCATTTGCCATCATATTATAAACAAAAAAAAAAAAAAAATTGGGTAAATTAAAGTATTCATCATTTTAAGAGGTAAATTGAAGATTATCATTCTATTTTAGAGTGAATTGAAGTTTACCCAAAATATTAATATAAACTTCCAAAAGTAAGAATTGAGAGTTTAACGGTTTTGGAAAGAGAAAACCACCAAATTGAGAATTTTACAGGGAATACAAGAGTCAAACATAGACCACTATTAAAGTTAGCTTATGTTAAGAATATATATATACATATACGTGTGTATGTGTTGGTATTTTAATAAATACAAGTAACTTGAAGGATTTTTAACTATCTTATTATTTTTAGGGGTGTCAAAGAAACCAGCCCCACTCGGAATCAAACTGCACCTGGGCAATGCGGCCGAGTAATACTTGGCCCGGATGAGGCTAGGTTAGTTTTAAGCATCACTTAGATAAGTTTGGAGTCCGGCCTAAAATTCGGATTTCATTAAAAAATATTATAAACTATATTATTTTAAATAATTATATTTTTTGACCCATCTATTATTATATATATATAATATATATAAATTTAAACATTTGAAGTTCATATGTTCATGTTGATTTCATTAAAATAAATTTAAAAATTATAAAATTAAAAAACTAAAAAAATACATATATAAGATTAAAAAAATAAAATCCGGGCATAAAATCCTGGATTTAAAAATGCAGCCTGGTGTTGGGCTTTTAAACCCGGCTTGGGTGTCTAAAAGATATATCCTGGTCAGGTATGGGCATGGCAGACTTAGATTTTGGTATTCCTAATTATTTAACTTAATAGATTGCATAATAAAATTTATTTTATTCTATTTTTCTAATTTTTCTTATAAGTGCCATTATGTCTTTATAGTACTATCCCTGTATCACAAGTTATGTCTTCAAAGAGAGGTGGTACCATAGCAACAATCAGCAACAAAAGAGGAATTATAATGCTTCGATAGAACTGGCCAAATTTAACACGATTCAATTATCTGTTACGAACATGATATGAATAAAATGTATAGTTAGCAAATTTGACACGATTATTAAATAAACTGGGTCTGGATTAACACAGTTTTTTTTTTTTTTGTGTGTCAGGCTTGACTTATTTACTCAATTAATGACACGATTATAAAATTCTATACAAATTTAGAACTTTAATAGTATAAATGTGTAATATTTCGGTAGACATATATATTTTATAATATCAATAAATAATATTCATGTAAATTTTATTAAATATACATATATTAAATTAATTATTAACACAGTTATTAAATAGATCATGTTTGCACCAGGCTTAATTTAACATGACACATATATGAATTTTTGACCAATTATTGCCAACTTTATGCTTTGGGATAAAAATTATATTAGTGACTGACATAAGAATAGTAATGCCAAAACCATAAACTTTTTGTAAATATGAGTTCATATAAACTAATATGAAATAATTCAAGCATTACCGTTAATTGTCATATTTGTTAATTGTTTTAACATACCAAACGATAAAAGGTGATGTATTCTCTCTCTCTCTCTCTCTCTATATATGTATACATATACATATATATATATATATATCACCTTTTAGCGTTCTATAAATATATTAGCCATTTTCTCTCTGAATGGCTAAATATAAATATAAATATATTTATATAAATATATAAATAATTCGGATATGAATATATTTATATTCGGATATAAATATATATCCGATCCTATATATATATAATAATGCTGCTTCCACAAAAAGATTCTTATAAACTTTTGATAAAAAAAATACAAAAAATAATCGTTTAACTTAAGTTGAATAAAAGAAAAGTAAAAAAATAAGGTTAGGATTGTTTGTTAAACGTTTGGATTTGACATTTTATTAATTCTAGACTTTTTTTAATTTTTTATAACTTATGTTTAATTTTCAGACATTTACATTTAAATAAAAAAAAAATGACTTTTGTCTGAATGGAAAAAGTCACGAATAAGAAGTTAATATTGTATCCCAAATATATCTCTATAAAACATATTTACTTTCTAAACTATAAAATCTATTTTTCTTAATTTACACAAGGACATAAATGTCAAATAACAATATTTAAGATTTTTTTTATTTATAAAAATAAACAGGATACCACTTATATTCATATATTTTTTTAAAAAAATTATTCATATATTGGTATTCATACTTTAAAAAAATTCAGACCCATTATAATTTTAGGGCAAAAAAATGCTACCTGAGGTTTATAATTTATTTCATATTAAGATTGGGACAGTTATAATTTAATAATTACAATACTAAAATATTTGATAAGCATTAATATAACTTGAAAATTACGATGAATTGTTAAATTATTTCTATGATAAAAATTATAATATTTTTATTATTTTTGTTAAAGTTATTATTTAAAAATTATATTTATTATATATTATTAATTTTTTATTTCATAATTATAATTTTTTCATTGGGACTAAGTCTTGTGTAATTAATATTTAAAAAAAATAAAATAAAATAAAAAGGAAGCCAGACGCAGTAAATTTACAAAGTGACAAAAGGCTATTTTAGCAATTGACACCACCCCGGAAAAGCCCGTGCATCATTAATACGGCACCGTTTCCAAAAATTCAACATTTCAACTCTTGCAAAGTGGCAATTTCAAAAGTCTTGTTGGCCAAAAAAATGTGATTCCCCTCGCCACACAAAAGTGCGAATAACAACAATAAACAATACTCAGAAAAGCAAAAAAAAAAAAAAAATCAACAGATTTAATAAAATTTTTTAATTAGGTGGATGAGATGAGAAGCTCTGGACCTTTCGCTCCGAATGGCGGTGCATTTTGGACGCTTCTGAGAATCCGTAACAGAGCCCCATATTCCCGCTGACCTTTTGGAGCCGTCTTTTGCGGCTAAAGCGATTCGATTCTGCTAAGGTTTTGCCATGATGGTGACCAACGATTATATCACCGTCAACGGCAGCGGAAGCGGCGGGTTTGGCAAGACTGAGGAGGACTACATCAAGAGACACCACAAGCATGATGTCCATGACCATCAGTGCAGCTCTTCGCTTGTTAAACACATCAAAGCTCCCGTTCATCTTGTAAGCATATGCTCTCCTTTTTTTTTAAATTTTATTTTAAAGGAATCAATTATTCATGTGAGGTTTTAATTGCTGAGATTGTTTGAGATCTAAGAAGTTCTGTTGGATTTTTGTAGTTGGCTAACCTGAGTTTTGACTGCCTAATAAAGCTTTATGTCTTTGTTTGTATTTTCAATCATTTGACGCAGTAAATAACAGTCGAGGTCAAAAGATGAATTGAAGCATTGGGTTTATAACATTCCTTATCTTTATTGGCTGACAACTGTTGATAGATTTGTGCTAATTTTGATGGACATTTTAGTGTTTACCATGTGTTTGATGTTTGTTTTCGAGCTGGAATAACTGCGATAAGTTTGTTTAGAGCTGTGTTGAAGCTTTCACAGGTTCTGAGTTGAAGGCCAAAGTACATGCTTGACAAAAGTTTTCTAGACATGGCATTGGATTTTGATTTTTATTTATTTGTTTTTTTCTTTCGTGATTGATGTGGTCTTATTAAAATTTATTGAAACTATTAAAATTTAGATTGGACTGAAGAAAGAAATAATGAAAAAAATACACATTTCGGAACAGATTAATGTTTGGAAATTGTGGATCAGTGTCAGATTTTACAGATTCTTTTTTCTTCTCCTGAGTGAACGATTGTGGGTATTTTGGCAATCAGGTTTGGTCATTGGTGAGGAGATTTGATCAACCGCAGAAGTATAAGCCGTTTGTTAGCAGGTGCATTGTGCAGGGTGACCTTCAGATTGGAAGTGTTAGAGAGGTGAATGTTAAGTCTGGTCTTCCAGCTACAACTAGCACTGAAAGGTTGGAGCTTCTAGATGACGAAGAGCATATATTTGGCATGAGGATTGTTGGGGGAGATCATAGGCTCAAGGTACTTTTGTCTTGATTGTATAAGTAGCTTGCATGTTTTGCACTTTTGATTGTATAGCCTGCACAGGTTGGCATCATTCAAGTTTCATCCAATATCCTTGGCTATGAATCATTGTCTATGGTTTTGGTTAGTTATTTTTTTCCCCCTTTTTTTGGCATGTCCACTGAAGTTTAATATGGCTAGATTATGAAGACATGTTACATACCGTCATAGGCTCCTAGCCTACCTTATCATGCAGTTTGGCTTCTTTTCTTCCGGTAACTTTTGGCATGGTGAAGAATTGAAAACTCAGAATTTCTTCTCTTGGTGGGACAAGATTTACTGAGTCAATCTTCGGTTATTATCATGGTGATACGGTTGAGTGGGTCTATGATCTGAAGAATCAAATTTGACTTGCGTTTTGGGTCAAAGACTCTGTAGGCCATTCAAGTGGCTGGTTAGCTATATTATCTCTCACCACTCTGCTCATCTGGTTGTGGCTCCATTTCTTAGTTCTTACATGGTCATCTTTTTGTCTAACTAGCACATTTTAAGCAAGCCCCATTTATTCAGTGCTGCTATTGATGGATCAATAGTGTACCACTTTATTGATTAGTTCACATATTTTGCATGAGCAGTATTATTTATCAAATTCTTCATGTGTAATTATTATGAATTGTTACTATTTTACATGTAAATAATTGAATTTTATTTGAATGTATTGGCACTGTTTTTCGATGCCAGTGTTCTATTATATCTAGATCATCTGGAAAATTTTCCAACTTTATTTCAACTTCTTCCTCAAAATTGCAGAACTACTCGTCCATTGTTACGGTCCATCCTGAGGTTATCGATGGCAGACCAGGAACACTGGTAATAGAGTCATTTGTGGTGGATGTGCCTGATGGTAATACCAAGGATGAAACATGTTATTTTGTCGAGGCTCTAATCAAGTGCAACCTCAAGTCACTAGCTGATGTCTCCGAGCGTTTGGCTGTGCAGCACTGTACGGAGCCCATTGATAGAATCTGAGTACATAGGGTCAGGTTTGTAAGATAAAGGTTCTCATTGTTGTGGGTGGAGAGTGAGAAGCACGTGATGTCAAAAGCTGATCTTACAGTATAGCATTTACAGGCGTGTTCAACTTTTATATTGCATATACTTTTGGACCAGTTATTTTCTTTCACTAAAATTGATCATTGGGTTCTCATGTTCGTAGTAGCTGACAATCAAACCTCATTTTCAGTCTAAAAGTTTTCTAAATTAAAGATCGAGATAGCTCCTTTGTGATTTTCCCATGTTTAAAATAATAATGTATTGTAAATCCATCTGCATGATGAATTTGTGTTATATGCCATCACATTTAGTTTTAAACCTTAAATACAATTTGGATGGAGGTTTAATAATTTTTTTTTCTTTCACTATTATTTGTGAAAGCTTGAAGCATGTAGGTGTCATGCAAAGTGGGTGGCTCATGTTTGGGCATCCTTTAAATGTGTGGTGGATGATGTGGCTGTTAGGAGTGAGAGGGTCAAGCCCGCGTGACGTGACACCTTCGTTGAATGTGAACCGGATCTGCCTGTGTTTATTACCGTTGTTCGATAAAGATGGAAAGTGTATAGATCACGAGAATCCTTGCTTGTTCTCTTCACTTAAAGCTCTTGTTTGTAAAATTTGTGGAAACCTGAATCTTATGCTTTGTTGACTAAGATTTGCTACGTGCTAATTGTACCGTCTGCTTGAGCCATGCCACAATTTTGAACAGAATTTTGGTTTCGATTTTTAAAAGAATATTTAGGAAAAAAGAAGAAGAAGAGAATTTGTTGATAAAAACGTTAGCAAGGGATCGCGGTAACGGTCGCCACTTGATCGCTCTGTCGCGCTTGCCTTTACGCTTTATTCTTTAGTGTTTGCTTTGTTTACCGTCGCTTACCAGGCACCCGCTATTTCTTTGTTTTATTCCGAATTTATAAGAAAAAAGTGGTAATATCTAAAAACTAAAATAAAGCATTTAGGTCTAAAATATGGATAAGAAAAAGAAACTTAGCATGCTTGGGCTTTGATTGGCTGTTAATGCGACTTTTGGTGATTTGTATTGTCTTGAGAATAGAGGACAAGGATTGGGTGTAAATTTTAATGCTAAATATTTCTTATTTCCATCGAAGTTTTTGGAAATAAAACATAAAATTCTTCTTTGAAAAAGTTTATGTATCGCATGCTCTGTTTGGTTGTTCCAATTGTCTCTCTTGAGAACCGATACAGGACGTTTCTAGGCTAGATTATATTATTTTCCATTTTTGGCACTGTTGTTTTCAAATACTGCATCAAATAAGTTAAATGTTTACCTCTTTTTAGCTTGATTATATAGTAGTAGTTCTATTAAAATATCAACCCAACTAGTAGTCTTTTCTAAGTAATTTTATTTAATTAGTTTATCTAAATTCAATTCTTGAGAGAGCAGGGGATAAAAAATTATTTAATTCATAAATATTATTATTATTAAAAAAAATAGTTATGCAGATAATGTATAAAATTGGAAAAGAAACACATTATCCAAGCTCGTCCGCCATGGCCCACGGGCCATAAGTAACCTCTCTAATGATGCGTCGAATCTCGTGTTAATTATACAACCTCCCTCTCCCTCACTCGTTGGTATTTGCTCATTGAAGGCAGTCACTTCGTGACAGATCGGTAGTTTGCTCTGTTACTTCACTCAGCTTCCTTCATCAGCTTTTTAAAGCTCTCCCACTAGACCATGAGCTTCTTCGACATCACCGACGCTCTCTTTCTGTTGTAATTAATCCTCAATTAACAACTCCAGATCTTCATTACCACACTTCAACTTATCACTTTCTCTGTGTTATCATTTCCAGATCTATTATCTGTTTGTTCCTTTCCTCTTGTATCTGCTTCCAAATCCAAGTATATATTTTATATCTTCGCTAAAGCATTTTTTTGTACCCTCTCTCTTTGTCACTGTTTCAAATATTTAAAATCTTCACTGAAGCTCTCATAAACAATACATTTCTCTCCTAAAATACTGCCCTTGAGTATCGCCAAAATTACGAAAATGTTCCGTTTCCTCATCACGCTTTCGATTCTCTTATCATATTTCAACTGCTTTTCCCTTGCGAGCGTGGTGACGTGCTCGGGGATAGTACCGATAAGGTACCGAAATGACAAGATATCGATCACCGATTTCGGTGGCGTCGGTGACGGAAAGACCTTGAACACGGAAGCGTTTCGTGAGGCAATCTACCGGATTCAGCATTTGAGAAGGAGAGGTGGCACGCTTCTTTATATTCCTCCTGGGGTGTACTTAACGGGAAGCTTTAATCTTACTAGTCACATGACTCTTTATTTGGCTAAAGGTGCTGTTATCAAGGCCACTCAGGTAATTCATTTTCCTAAGGACTAACGTAATTAGTCATTAATTTGCCGTTTTTGTTAATTTTTTTTAACAATAAATTGAGTTTATTAGAGTTGAGTTGAAAGAACAGTTTATCTCCTATGAAATGTGCACCGATGCGATATTCCAAAGATCTATGATATATGTCATCGTGGTATATTGCCACGTCATCTGGATTTTGTAAGTGTAAAATTGTCGGTTTATACATTTACCTTAGTATTTGCTAATGGCTTTCCCATAACGTTGATTCGTATTTGAAATTGTGGTGGATATTACATGGAATCTGAACTATTGATTGTCGCGGATTGTGCATAATAGTATAATACCATATAAATTATGTAAAATGGTCAGACCAGAATGCAACATTGTAGAACATTTGTTTATGCACAGCCTAAAATTTAATTAGGACAGATTTATTTCTAACCACTAAATACAGGACCATTCAGGGTCTTTGAACACAAATCTGTGAGTGCAGATTGGATCGTTATAATAGACATTAAATGTGATTGCATAGTAGAAAGGCAGATCCTGCTTCTTTTGCTTTTAGTAATCTAATTTGAATGATTGATTTTGTAATGTGGGTTCACTTTGGGTGGTCTGAGCTGTGTGATATAGTTGAAATGTCTTTTGATTGGGACATTGTCTGTCTTAGCCAGAATTATGTTACGCGTTGGGGACGAAGAGATCTCAATGAATTATGGTGGGTCCAAATATTAAGGAGAAAAATGGCAGGTCTCTGTAGCATGGTTGCATGTGCATTACATTTAATAGAATTTAGAATTCAGCAAGTTGGACAGCCAGATATCTGGTGGATGATATTGTCCTCTTTGGTGCTATCAGATTAAAAAAGAATATTTTTAGGTCCACTACCATGTAAAGCTGTGGATACAACCCCTTGCTTTGGTAAGGACAATAGTGAAATTATTATTCAATAAAAAGACCATGCCTCTTTTCAGTTAATACATGTTATTAACAGTACTAATATATGATTAATGTTTTGAATCAGTCTATATATAATCAGTCTATATAATATTACTTTGAACATAGTAAATAAATACAGAAGAAACTATTATTGAATGTCAGAATTTAAGTTAGCACGAGCCGGTTTTATGTCCGATTGTTTAAACATGATGCTGCTGCCTAATAACCAGGGTATTGTTTTCGGATCTCAACAGAAATGATTTTGGTTTCATTTCTCAAGGACCTTATAGAATATTAATCAATTTATTTTTGTGAGTGTGATTCAAACGTTGAGTTGTTAGATTTATTATCTCAACAGAAACCATAAGTTTACCAAGTAAAGCTACATTTTTGGACTGAGTTCCTATATTTTATACTCTACATTTTTTAGATGATGTTATAAACTATAGGAGATAGGAGACTGAGCCTTCTATTCTTACGTGCATGGTGTCCAAAGTAGAAATAATTGGAACTGAAAGTCCAGATGAAAACTACTTCTTGTTGACCCCTCTGCATTAACTAACTTTATACCTATTCTAAAACTCTTCTTTGCTTGATTCTTCAGGATACCTGGAATTGGCCTTTAATTGCCCCTTTGCCATCTTATGGAAGGGGAAGGGAGCGCCCTGGAGGAAGGTATATGAGTTTTATTCATGGTGATGAACTTCGGGATGTGGTAATCACTGGTGGGTTCCAACAAGATTGTGGTTTTTTGCTCCCAAATTATATCAGCTGAAACCTAAGCATCTTAATCAATTTATTCTAGGATCGACAATTAGAGTTGGGAACTAGGGTGCTGCGTGGTAGAAAAGCCTTGTTTATATTCAACAATATGCTGTTATTACTATACCATCTCTGTCAGTTGTTCTGCATCGTATTATTGCTCACATACTGTGTCTAAGTCACTGACATTCAGTTTAATGATCTTGATCTGGATATCAATGCCATATTTGCTCTGTTGATATCAATGCCATATTTTGCTTCTTGTTTGATTTTTTAATTTTTAAGTTTGAGAAAATTTTCTCCGTAGGTGAGAATGGAACAATCGATGGTCAGGGAGCCATCTGGTGGAACATGTGGAGGCAGAGAACTCTTCCTTTCACGAGACCAAATCTTATTGAATTTATGAATTCTAGGAGCATAATCATTTCCAATGTGATTTTCCAAAATTCACCCTTTTGGAACATTCACCCTGTCTATTGCAGGTAACAGTCAAATTTATTTTTTTAATTCTAATGCTCGCCTTCTTAATACATTTACATGGTGCATGGTGATCAAATTGTGTTGATACTACTGGAATGGCCTGGACACATTTTTCAAGGAATAGGGACTTTTGAAGGGCATTCATATAAATGAAATGTTTGTGAAATTTTTTTCTGTATAAAAATCATAGAAGCCATTTCAACCAAGGTTTAAAGTTGTCCAGGAGTGTGTCGTTGGCCTAGTATATATTGATAACATGAATGCTAAGGCTGGATTTACTATTATTTTGCCAATTAAATTCACATTATGATCAGCTGATTTGCTCACCAGTCACCATGATCTGGTGAGATACTAGAAATTTGGCTGGCCTTCTCAGCTCCTTATGGTTGCTGCTTACTGGTAGCCTGTTACAGCTGATGTGTAAATTGCAGAGAGAGTTGAAAATTCTGGTTTGATATCTCTTTTCCTTTTTTCACCCCTGTTACAGCAATGTTGTTATCCGTTATGTAACCATCTTGGCTCCAGCTGACTCTCCCAATACCGATGGAATTGATCCAGGTACTTACTACAGTGCAATTTTTTAAATTGGTTTCTATCTGTCCCTGGTTTGATGCTTTCACACCGTCCGCACATGTACGAACACACATCATGTATGTGAGTGAAAAAACTTTAACAATCACTTCTTGTAAAGAATCTCAAATTTTTTAACTGTTTCAATTTAGATTTCCTATAATTTAAAGAAACCACCAATTTTCCAAAAATCTTTTGAATGTGAGTTGAAAATTCAACATTTTCTATAGATGATCATTTGAGCTTTCCTGTTGCCTCAATTTAAGCGGATGATATTTAACTCTTATTATTGATGCAGATTCAAGCTTGAATGTCTGCATAGAGGACTCCTACATTTCAACAGGAGATGACCTTGTGGCTGTGAAGAGTGGGTGGGATGAGTATGGGATAGCTTATGGTCACCCTAGCTCTGGCATCACCATTAGGCGGGTAACAGGATCATCCCCATTCGCCGGAATTGCAGTTGGGAGTGAAACCTCGGGTGGAGTGGAAAATGTCTTGGCTGAACACATTAACCTTTACAATGTAGGAGTTGGTATCCACGTTAAGACGAACATCGGTAGGGGAGGATTCATAAGAAACATTACAGTCTCTGATGTATATATGGAAAATGCGCGCAAGGGGATAAAGATAGCAGGTGATGTTGGTGACCACCCTGATGACAAGTTCAATCCGAATGCTCTCCCAGTCGTCAACGGTGTCACAATTAAGGATGTTTGGGGAGTGAAAGTCCAACAATCTGGTTCAATTCAAGGCTTAAAGAACTCTCCCTTCACTGGGATCTGTCTTTCTAACATTAACCTTCACGGTGTGGCAGGACCAACATCTCCTCCGTTGAAGTGCTCTGACTGTAAGTGGATCGGCTTATCAGGTAAAACCATGGCCGTGTTCGGAACTGACCGGCTCCCAGCAAACTGGTGCCTGTTCCAATCACTTCTGAGTTCATGTAAATTTTTCGTCTCAATTCAAATGAAGAATAAAGATTCATGAGTAACCCACTTAATTTAAATACTAGCTCATCCATTTCGTAAAATATTTATGCTCAACACAAGCACATTAGACATACGATTTCATCTTTCACAGATGGATTATTTACGTACTCGATACAAACAAATCAAAAACTAAAACATATTCGAGAGGAGAAAAGAAAAAATGAAAAGAAACGAGAACACACTCACACAAACGTCAATGGGTGGTGGTTCATCAGCAAAGATTACATTGTCTAATTATTCTAGAATTTAGAAGTAATTCAAAAACTTGCGGATCTTGGTCATGAACCCAGTTTCATGTTCATTCTCTTCTCTCTCTTTCTCCCACTGCGCCTCGTGGCGTCGATGGAAATGGTGGCGATGGTGGTCACTTGGCCTCCTGGACCCCTCTCTTCCCGTCACGTCATTATCGCGCCACAGATGAAACCTATGCACATGAGCATCGCCGTTAGGAAACTTGAGCCACCTCGCAGGAATCTCACGAACCTCCTTCTTCCCATCACCTTTTGATATCAGCATGTCGTTGCCGTACGTCATCTCGCGGTGATGGAACCATGGCTTCCCCAGAGGGTGGCGGTGGCACGGGCGACGGTTACGGAACGTGAGAGACGGATGGTGAGGGAAGTGACGGTTTATTGGGTGAAAGTTAATCACGGTTAGCGGTAAGAAATCTTTAGTCTCAGTTTCCGGTTTTCCGGATTTGGACGTTTCGGTTTCGGAGTCGAGTTTCTGGCTCGGAAGAAGAATCGACGTCGGCCACGTGGCTGTGGTTTTAGAATCAGATTCTTGTTCGTTGGTTGAGACACGTTCTTTGATGACGTCACTTTCCTTCAGATCTAACGGAGTTCGGGCCTGTGCGAGAGCAACAACGAAGAGGAAAACGGCAACGGTGACGGTGAGCTTAGCCATTTTGGTGGATGGTTGTTGAATGCGAGGACGGTTATTGAATTGTTTATATATTAAAAATGTGAGAAGCGAAGATTTCGGGTAGCCCGTGAACGCTGCAACGTGGAGATTTGAGTGTGTGGGAGGAGGATTGGTGCACGCGGCAGCTTTGATAAACACGTGTCAGAGTTATAGAACTTGCGGTTTGTTCGGGTCGCTGCTGAGTCTATACGATAACGGGTTGACTTTGTAGGATGTTTTAGTATTTACTGGCTTCATTTTCTTTTTCCTTTTTTCGCCCCCGAGTTTGTAGATATAACACACAACAAATGGCTTTGGCAGTTCAGTTTAGGGATGGGCATTTGCTTCGATTTTGTCTGAACTAAATTGGATCGAATTAGACTATGGCAATTCGATCAAATTTGGTTCGGATAATAAATGGTTCATAAGTTTTTGAATCAATAAGCTTTTGTTTACCAAACAGAAAAATCAATAGATTTGGCAGAAAAAAACATAAAACGAAAATTAAATTTTATATTTATGAATATGAGTGATTATTAATGTGATAATATACATTTTAAGAGATAATATAAATACTGTAGATGTACGTAGAAATGAGTTGGTAACTTGTGTAAAGTTAAAATATTGTTAAAAAAATATGTTAAAGAATCAAGAAGTGGTGAATGTCAACGACAAATAATAAAATTTTAAAATTTTTTTATATCTTATTTTGTGTTGTTGCTATCGTATTTCATTTATTATTGTGGATTTGTAATTTAAATTAGATTTATAGACTGCATGAGCTTGTTTCATGTCGAACTTTATTATGTTGATTTATTCAACTTTACTATTTTTTTATTATTTATAAATTTATGGTCTCAAAATTATTATTCTTATAGTAACAGGTAATAGTATATTATCAGTACGTTTTTTTTTTCTCTCTCTCTTTAATTAAATGTACAGGTACTTGAATCAAACAAAACAAACTGCAGAACCAAATCGAACTAAATTAAATGGGTTCGATTATTGTGTTTTGGCTCTAAGATAGCACCGAACCGCATCGGATGTTGGAAGAGACGGTGAAGAAGAGCGAGAGCTCAGATGTCAAATCAATTATCAATTCGACGGACCCAGTGACAGACACGTGACAAGATTTCAGTTGGTCCCCAAAATTCCATTCCATTCTATCTTAGTGTCAACCACCTGGTCCTAGGTCCCTAAAAATTAGCCTTTCTGCTTGTCCAACTTTGGGCTGATTGAGTCCAGTCGCTAATGAAAAGGTTTTTATTGGGCCTCCTTCTATAAAAAAAGCCCATGAGTTGATCGGCCATGATAATCCAGCAGCCAAAGAAAAAGAAGTGTCCCATGTTGAGACGGCTCTTGTATTGTACGATGAGCAGAAGCAAAGCAAAATTAATAATTAATTTATGAATCTAATTTATTACATTAGATAGTAAAGAACGAATTGGAGAAACTAAAACAAGGTTGTCCTCCAATGCCATCAGTAGAGGATTAAAATGGGTTGTTCTCATTTGCTTTTAATTTGTATCTTATCGAATCCTAAGGACCAAAAACGAGGTACCGCCTCCACCCTACCTTGGGTTCGATATCTCCCATGAAAACAAACGTCAAGCCAATCAAAAGAATCCAAACTCTCCATCAAAATGATCACAAAACCGACTAATTGTTCATAATTTCACAAATTAATTAAATATTCTCTAGACAAACCCCACCTCCACCTCCGCCTCCGCCTAGATAGTAAAAATGCTGTCAAGAGCCTATACGAAAAGTAGGAAGAGCATTAAAGAAGGAGGACAAAGCAAATCAGGTTCAATCCATGAATACGAGGACTACATGGTTGGGTTCATTGGTGATCTACCGTTGATCCCTTGTGGGAGTGGGATAAACCGTGGGGTCCACATGACAATGAAAGAGGTTTTGAGATCGTCTGTAGGAGTGATGGGAGAGAGTCGTTTGGGGTTAACAGACAAGGTTGTGTTGTTAAAAGGTGACATGTTTGCTGTGAAAAGGTTTAGAAAATTGATTGTTAGGAGAAGCGAGTTTGGTAAAAGAGTTGAGAGATTGGCGCATTTTAGCACACTGTGTGAGTATCTTGTGCCTATCACTGCTTATTTGTATGCCAAGAGGATCAAGTTTGTTCTTTGTGACTATTATCCCATGGGAAGCCTCGCTGACCTACTTGCCGGTGAGTCCCCTACTTCTTTATTAATTTGCTCATAAATTGTATTACTATATTATGATTTTTAGACTACAACATTACTTCTTGCTTATAATGGATGATAGATACTACTTACTATTTACTAGAGATATAAAGTACTCATTCGTACAAATTAATGGGTCATGCATGCTGAAATTTGACAATAAAATTGCATGTTCGGGCCAATGTTATTATTATGCAAATTTGGAGTTCGCCGTCATCCAATTATGTATGGTCTCATATATGCACAAAACATTTATGAGTGTTTTAAAAAATTTAATAATAGTCTCAATTGATTTGATGGTATCAACATAACACAGAGATTGATCTCATGTAGGACTTTCTCAATATTAGAATCACTGAGTATGTATTATCCATTACCAATGATGTCAGACATTATCCCAAAACGTGTATTTTAAAAAACTACGTGTGTGCGGATTTTTAATTTATTGAGCGGATATATATATAAAACTATAAAATTAGGTGGAAGAAGGCTCAGTCACACTGCCTTGAATTGGAAACAACGGCTGAAGATAGTACTTGACATCGCGCGAGCAATTTCTTTCATCCACACAGAATGTCCTCCAAATGAAAGGAACATGCAAATGAACGTGCATGGCAACATAAAACCCTCCAATGTGATGATAAATATCGACTTCTCAGCCTGTTTATCAGATTACGGCTTCACCCAATTGGCCGAACGCCTTCAAGCGTCCGATGGTCAATGGCCGCAAACGCCGCCTCCGGTGCTTGAAAATTTTTACAGCGAAGATTTGTCTCAAAAAAGTGATATTTTTAATTTCGGATTAATAATAATTGATGTAGTAGCAGGATCCAGGTTTCCAGCAGGTTTCATGGAGTGCTCGCTAGAAGAGATTAAAGGAGGTGCCGTCGAGTACTGTTTCGAATTTGCTGTGGAAGGAAGAGAGAGGAGGCGAGCTTTGCAAGTTTTGGACATTGCATTGGCCTGTACGAATCCTTTGCCCGAGGCTAGGCCCTCCATACAACAGATTCTCTTGTCTCTTGGAGATGCATGTCATAACTAATGTTTGACGATGTACTTGGACAAATTAAATTAAAGCATATATAGGTCTTACCTACTCAATTATACCATTCATCATAGATTGCAGGGATCTGTGGAAGCTGTTACTGTGCGTATTTTGTAATTAATATTTGATGTGTGTGTGTGTGTGTGTGTATCTATATAATGGAAGAAGTGGTTCCAATTAATTTTTCACTTTAATAATTTCTTTTTCTGAAAATCTGCATAAACCTACGGCAAAAAGTGTAGGAGTTGTCCGGTGATCTGCATAAAACAACAGCTAGCCAATTAGCTGTTGTTTGTACATTATCAACATTGGGAACTACACCAGGGGATGATGAATTTTTAATATATATACATATATATATATTCCAGAATCATTAGACTCCAACTTTGAGGGATGCAACCAAATTTGAAAATTGCCTTTGCATCATTATTTGTTGGCATGATATATACCTTCAGCGTTAGAATTTGACAGATCACGATAAATCAAATAATTTATTGGTTTTATTTTGTTGAATCCCCAATTTATTGATATTTTTATATTAATGGCACTCTCTCTGATAATCCAGTCGTTAATTACAAATTATATATTGTCCCAATAATGTAATGTAAAATGGCACTCTCTTTGGTTGATTTTGATTATACTGTTACTCCACGTGCAATTAAGGATAATTTTTTTTTTAACTCCTAGTTATAATAACAATCTTCAATTTATTCTCTAAAAATATGAAAACATTTTATTTATCACAATTTACCATTAAGAAGACCCCCAAAAAAAGGAAAAAAAAAAAAAAGAATCAACTCCTCCCCCTCCCCAATGATTGTCATTCTAATTAGAAGTTAAAAAAAATAATAAAACAGGAATTTTCACCCTTGCTCCACCCGAGGACAACAAACATTACACACGCATTTGTGTACGTGTTGATTTGATTTGTGACTTGTAATTTCTTTAAACAACAGAGATGAAGATGATGGCCTCTGCGTTTTTGGTACTGCGTCTCGACATGTAGTTCATCGGCTTCGGCTGCAGCCTCAGCCTGCACGCCTGCATGCCTGCAAGAGTCAAAATTAAGTGGCAAGTGGGAGTGGACCGCCATGTGTGAACTGACAACTGTCAGTGTAAAACACACGAGTACGAACGCTCTCTCCCTGTCCGTTTGGTGTCTCTTCAGAACTTTCCAGTTTCCTATCATGCTATTAATTAAATTCCCACTCCGCCATGCTCTCCAGTCGATTTCAGCTCTTATCCAGCGGCTTGACACTCTCAAAAGAAGGGGTGCCCCTCTCCCCCTACTCTCTTTACTTCAACACGTGGAGGTGGAGCCTCCTGAATGATTGATGCCCTGGCCAGAAGCACACAACAATTCCATGCAATGCAAGCGATAAGCTGCCCAATTTATTCAACTCTTACAGCACAGACTACAGAAGCTCTGGAGCCTCCGTGTTGGAGTTCATGTTTCAAGTGCTTTACATTTGTGGACGAACAATTGCCACTGGTGGTGGTGGCCCATGCTTGTAACCGTAAGCATTTGACATTAGTCTTCTGCATCACTTCACATGGAGTGGCCAATGGCTAAACCTTTTTAACACTCTTTAAAAGTGTGAAAATATTATTTTTTGAGATAAATTAAAGATTATTATTTTATGTAGGGATAAACTGAAGTTCTCAAATTAAAATGGAAATATGGGTCTTTACTAACTTTTAATCTCCCAACTTGCAGTACACTCTGACTCTGAGTACAGAGACCCGGTCTGAACCTTCAACAGCATTGCCGTATGAGCATGTATGATCAATCTGAATTGGGTCCCATTCTATCAACCTAAAATCTCCAATCTTTGACTCTGTAAAAGTTTGGGTTTAAATTACAGCACCGTGCGGTGCATCAGCCGATTGGGGGAATCTATTGACTGTTCAAACCGCCCAAAACTTGAATCAGATCAGAAAATAAAAAAAAAAAATTGTCCCCAAGAAGCATATTCATGCTCATCCAAATATTGGACTTTGATTTTGCATCAAACGTTCAAGTGGAAAATTCACTCTTATCTTTTTTTTTTTATTATTATATGTTTTCTAAAATACCTTTAATCACAAGAAGTTAATGCTTATTTTGGTTCAGATGAAGATAGAACAATTAGGGTTAATTCTCTCAACATAACTTTAAAATATATTTTATCATGTATTTTTAGTGATTATATATGGTTAGAATTTAATTTCTTCATTTTTATTTTTTTAAATCATGAGGGAATCTTAATCTTTTATAAAAATTGAGGAAATTCAACATATTTAATTTATTACAAATTCGAATTTAAAATTTTCAATTAATCTCATATCTTAGGGTTTTTACGTCCCAGCGCATTCATTAATTTGCCGATTACACAGTTTTTCAAATTTTTGTTATGACGGGTTCATATTATTGGCATGCAGTTATATATATACACACTTGGAAGAAATTAATAATATTATTATTATTATTTCACGATGTTTTGTGATCTAGGTTAATTAATGGGTTCATATTGGTGACATGCACTTAATTTAATTATAAATTGGCTGGGGAACATGTGGGTGCCAAAATTAATATTATTTGACAAGACTGTAACGTTATTTATGCTACTATAGTGAGATATGAATTGCATCTTTGACTTTCGAATTCTAGGCTTGTCTGTTAATCAATTGAAAAAAAAAAAAAGAATTAAGAAAATATTGATAACTAAAACAAGATCAAAATTTGTTTAATTGTTCTATCTTTCGGCGCCAGGGACAAAATTAAGTATCTAATTTGTCAATTACTTCCATGCCTTGCAGGTTCTAACTAATTATTAATTATCTTTGATCAGGTCAATAGGTTCAGTGGTTTACGCCCATCAGATCAGGCCATGACTCAAATGTGCATGCAGTTCTACTACGTACTAGCTAGCCATGTTACATAAGACACTTTTGTGCATTTTATGATATCGAATTTCTTCTTCCTGTTGACCTTTCTACCATTGATTATCGTATATTTCAATTTTTTAACTTTTAGGAACCCTATTAGGTGAGAATTGAGAAGCTTCAAGTGTGAACCAATATCAATGTGTTTGAATTAGCTGCAAAAGCATTAATAAATGTCATTATTCCCTATGATATTGATATATAATATTAATAACGGGGGCATTTCAGTAAGATAAATGTAGGTAATTTCACTATGTATCCGCAGCTGGAAATTAATTACCACATATTTTGTATTTTACTTACGGAAATGTGGGTCCTCCCATCTCCTGGCTGGATGAGTGTTGAAAATTACAATATTTTCATTTATTCATGTATAAATAGCCTTCCATCCCATGAACACATTGAGCACGCAAGCTACAATTAAAGTAACAAAGCAAGGAGATAGAGAGAAAGAGAGAAAGAAAGAAAGAGAGAGCGAGAGGGTAGTACAACATCAATCTTATTATTAATGGGAACCCAAAATGCCGAGCTATATTTTGTTTTCATGAACTATGATCCTGAATATCAGCGCCTCCGAGCCGACAGGTCAGTTTGCACGCTACTTCATATCAAATGTATATTGATTGATAATTTGCTACACGTACATTTCTCGCTCTCTGATAATAATATTGTGAATCAATTAATGAACAATAATAAACGTGTATTATACAGAACAAAGCAAGGGGCAGATGAGCTAGATTTGTATCTGAGTAAGAAGCACGATGAGCTGTTGGCCAGCACGCTTGAACCGGGCAGCTACAGAAAGACATTGTCTTTGGTCATCGTTGATGGTTTTGCGGTTGAGATCACTGAAGATCAGGTGATGCTGGTCTTTGTAAGATATGTGCAGGCTAGTGTGCTTAACTAGATATATGCTGACTTAATTATTTGTTTATTTGACCATATGTGTGTATTTATTTATACGCAGGCTAACGTACTCAGATCTGCAAATGGGGTGAGAGTTGTGGAGAAGAACCAGGAGCTGCCATAGATCAAGAGGCCAGCCAGCCACCAATTATATATGAGTACTGTCGAAGATATATATATATATATATATATATATATATATATATATATATATATATATATATATATATATATTTAATACTTAGATATTTGTAAATGTAAGTTGGGTTATTAATTGTCGATGACTATGAGCTATCTCGAAGGGTAAAGGGTGGCGAATTCTAGGGAGATTTTGTATTAGCTAGTGTTAACTATTGAACCATATCTCCTTCTATCATTTGGGATTTTGAATTATATAGTTTACTTTACCTCTCTAGGATCTCCATATATACGTGTGTATTAGTCTCAGCATATTATATAGAGTTTTGATTTCGTGTTATATATGCAATGTGAAAAGCCACAGATCTCCGCAGCCCAATTTGGGACTCATAAATTTTGATTTTCCAATCTAATCTATACGAAAATTAAATTTAAGTTAATTCTCATTAGCGTCAACGTAGGGAGAAAAGCTCTTTGATAAATATCAAGCAAAGGGGGGATATGTATACCGGCTGGACCTCAGTGACGCGATTGAGATCGGGCGTGTGGTCCAACTCCAACATCAAGCCAACCCCATTATTAATTCGCCGGACCCCACCGAGAGAATCAAACAAACATCATGGCGATCAAAAGAAGGAAAGAAATTCCTCTATGATCAGGTTTCTGTTGGATGGTACAGGACAATTATTTTTATAATTGTTATACATCCACGAAACGAGAAGCAGGTTAATTGGCTAAGTTACTGTTTAAGACTACAAAAAAGGGCTCAGCAAACCTAGCGTGAAATGGTAGCTAGCAATTTTCGACAATGTTTGAAAGAGAGTTAGGCTGATGACACGACATATATACATGTGTGGCTCATCTGCTTCTGTAGTGTTGTAGATCATCACATGCAACATCGATCTATATGACTTTGCTACGAAGCTGCTGTTCTAAAGCATTTCACTATCAGTGTTCGGTACTGTCCCCACATCGCAACTCTGTAAATTCCAATGGGATATTTTTTAAAAAATTTTCTTAAATGCAAAGTCGTCTGGTCTATTTTTATTGGATAAAGCTAGCGCAATTGTCATCGGCATCGTTTCATGTGCCTTAAGTAGTAACTTTCAGGTGCTTTTCTGGCTTCTGCATGCCCTGCACAGTAACCTCTATCTAACAGAACAGCGCCACTGAGTCGTGAATTATATAGGCATGCATCTAGAGCTACGAAAAGCAAATATATATACAAGAGCAAGAACTTTTATGTAACGTTAATGGCTTAATGCTCAATTTGGGACCACGTCCACGCGACTGGTGGAGGCAGCAGTTTAAATACAACTCACCGCCCAGTGGCCTCTGGCATCTATCCAGCGTCATCTTTAAGTGAAAGTCAACTAGCCCCGTTGCTCACTATTGAGATCGATTGCTGAGTTTATTTACTCCTATTGCATTCGTTTGTTTGTTTTTTAAATATATATACAACCCACCCCATTCGATTTAAAACTTCAACCGCTTGCTTTTACCGTAAAAAATATCAACCAATTGGGCAATTCTCTAGCCATGTATTTGCGTGAAAAGTTAATGAGTTACGGTACATATTAACAACACGTAAACTGAGATGCCTAAGCTTCATGAAATACTAATTTCGTCTAAATCGAAATTAATGTAGAGCACTAAGGAGCTCATGCATTTTGCTTTGATTTGATTGATTAAAAAAAAATATTAACGAGGACTGTTCTTAAGAGATTGATTATTCGTATTTGGGGAAATTATTCTTGCTTTCCCTAAGTCCAAAATCCAAACGCCGTAATGAATAAAAAGAATTATAATTCGTCTTCTCTGTTATATTATTATCTCACACTCAAAAAGCATGGAGGGACAGGGTTATTGATACCCATGAAATTGATCGGTAACATAATTCTTCGTTAAAGTATCATGTATGAATATCAATATTAACACGTATAACATATATGTGCGTCGGTGCATCATGAATAAATTAAATATATAAATATATGATCTTGAATAATATATATAAATAGTTAAGAAAAGCATGCATGCAAAGAAAAGAATCACTTACCTGAACTATACTACTTGATGAAGACGGAGCAAGCATTATTTACTCACCCCAAGAACCTCAGTCTAACCCTTTAATTGAAGGAGAACAAGGCCAGTTCAGAAGCCCTTGACGGAGAGTGAGCAATGAGTGCCATTAATGGCCTGAAATTAAATTAATTGCATTGCTCTCTCTCTCTCTCTCTCTCTCTCTCTCTCTATATATATATATATATATGTATGTATGTATGTATGTATAATCAGATATTTGAATTTGTTTTGAAGACAACTTTTGTCCACTCTCCCTAAAGGCCTCAGGCCCAGCAGTCAGCTGCAAGCATTAATAATTGCCATTACTTAACGCCAGAAGCCCTTGAGGGAGAGTGAGCAATGAAAATGTCTTGGCGATTTCCATTTAAGTTCCAGTACAGAAGCAAACTCCTAAGTTTGCAAGAAAGACACCACTTATTCGATCTCCCCCAAGTGCTCCTAACCTTTGCGCTTCTTAATTTGTGATCCTAGCCATATAATATAATATATGGCTCGGGTCAGAAGCCCTTGAGGGAGAGTGAGCAACCAATGCCTTGAGGGAAAGATTCACTCTGTTTATTGATTTCTTAAAGATTGGCTTAGAAGCCCTTTTATAGTCATGAAAAAGCTAAGGGCGAGTCTCTCCATATGCGGAGAAACTTAACATGTAAAGACATGTTGATGGGGTCCCCATATCTTGGCATTTTACATTTTGTGGCTAAACCAGATCCTTTTGTATCTCTCGAATCAGTATAAAATTAGAGATAACAAACTTTAAAACCATGATCGATAAGCTTAATTTGGACACATTTGGAATCCATATTTATCAAAACCACACAAAAGTCAACGTGATGCTCTCCCAATTTGCAAATCCTAATCAGTCACTTACGACCAATTGAACAATCCAAGCTGGGGACCATTTGGTGGGTTACGTGGGTATTCAGAAATCAAACGCTTGGCTCTTAAGAAACATGACAAGGCAAGTTCGGGGAAAAAAATAGGAAAAAAGGAAAGATATGTATATGTGTGTATATATATATGGAGTAATAATATAGTCACAAACTCTTGTATAAATTTATTTTGTACAAATTGATGTGGTATGATTTAATTGGTTGAATTAAATATCACTTGGTTCACATCATTTATTTTTACTATTTTTTATTTTCTTTCAACCAATAAATTAATGCTAAATCAGTTTGTACAAATTTAGTTTGTACAAGAATTTATGGTTGTATCATCACTCATATATATATATATATATGTATATATATGTATATATATATATATATATATATATATATATATATATATGTATATATATATATATATATATATATATATATGCTTTTAGGCATCTCGGCCTTATCCCAGGCACGTGATTACTTGCATGTCAACGCTAAGATAATTCTCTTTTAACATTCCTCAAATCTTGCTTCTTTATCTTTCACATGCTGTAACTGTTTGCTTTTAAGATTAGGCCACTGTATCGCAATATCTTTCAACAAAACTTGTCTGATTCTTTGTCCACGCCAAATTGCCATTGAGAGAGATTATCGTCAAAAGTAAGAAACTGGAATAGCAATTTCTCCAATTTGTAAATTGTTGGGCTACTGGTCTACGCACTGGACCTCACCTGTCCAACCAGGCTTGCTGTTTGGGCTTTATTCATCATGGACTGCATTTAGTCACGTGGGCTCTGAGAAGGTGAAGTGCCATATGGGCGTTGCCAAACGGTTGTTAACATCTGGTCTGGCGCCAAAATCGAGTTAGGGTTTACATGGAAGAATTATTCATCTTTCACTATAAAGAATTAAAGAAATTCGTTACCGATTGTTAACCTAAATCAAAATGGATTCTCCTTCACCTCCTTCGAAGCGAAGGCGAAAGAATGAATGCGGTGATGACGCATCATCACCAGTGGTGGTCTTTGCTCACGGCGCTGGTGCTCCTTCCTCTTCTGATTGGATGATCAAGTCCAGCACTTACTCTTTCTCTCTCTTTTTCCCTTTTTTGGGACCCTTTTGTTCGTTTTATTCTCATTGATTATTGTTTCTTATGTTTATTTTGTTTTCAATTGAGTTGAACTTGAATTTTGTATGAACTGTAAAGGGATATGGTGTATATTACAGTTGAAGACCACTGAGCAACTAAAATTCCTAAATTCTATGCAGATGGAAGGATATGTTAGGAAAGGCATTGAATGCTGTTGAAGTAGTCACATTTGACTACCCTTGTAAGTCATTTCTCATTAAATTATTAATTTGGTACTCTAAGCATTGTGTTCTGTTCAGGTGTGTTCTATATTATGCTTGTTCAAGATGCTTCAAGTCAGCAAGTTACCTTTTGGTGAAGACATTGAAGTTAGCTTATACTGAGTCAGTGGATTTGATTCTTGGCAGACATTGCTGGTGGAAAACGAAAGGCTCCTCCCAAAGCAGAAAAATTGGTTGAGTTTCACACAGACGTTGTAAAAAAGGCTGTTGCTAAGTTCCCAGGCCATCCCCTTATTTTGGCAGGGAAATCCATGGGTTCAAGGTATTAGATATACCTTTGAGCATGAGAAAATCATACTGCAAATGCTTTTATTTATTGAGTTAGGTTGGTTGGTTCATAGTTCTTTTAACCATTGGTTCTTTGTCTTTATGAGAAATTGTCTTAAAAGTCTGACATACATGTACAATTAGTAAATTGAATAATCTGTATGTAATGGGCTGTATAATTCATTTTTCTGGTGCCTTTTCTTTCTTGTTTCAAATATATCTGTAGAGTCAGCTGCATGGTCGCTTGCAAGGAAGAGATTGCTGCTTCTGCTGTACTTTGCTTGGGATACCCTCTTAAGGTTTGCTATTATTTATGTCTGTCGATTTGTGATCCCAAATTCTGCTTGTCATTGTTCGTTATTTTAGTTATTAGTTAACAGTCTGTTATAGTTTGAATCACCTCCTGTTGTATTTTCCATCTGTCAGTTCTAGTGCCATTGATCATGTCAATTGATTCTCCTGGACATTGCAGCTACGATTATCAAAGATGTTATCTGTTCAAACTTCTTAGGAGCTCCTTTTAATTAGGAAACCTCCAAATGTTAATACTTTAGCCTATTATTGAGCGTTCGTGATAGTTGTTTCCCTCTGTCTAACCCCTGATGAACTCCACAAGAGATCCTTAACTTTTAATGTGTTGATTTTATTTGCTTATAAACTTATCTAGCTTATAATTTATGAAATTTAGTGATTATGCATTGCTAGATGACAAGCTGCATCAGTACATCTGTGATTCAAATGATTTGAGATTCTCCTGACCCTAGATAATTACTAAAAGCTACAACTTCTTTACAGTCTGTTTCTTTAAATAGTTTGCTTCAGCTGGCTTGCTGAAAATAACACTGGGTCATGATATCATTTCAACCTAGCTATGGTGTCAAAGGCATTTGTCCTTCAGATGTTATAGAAATGAATGGTTCATGAAGTTTTTATTTACAGGCTCTATATAGCTGAAAAGCCATACATATAAAGTCTAGTAGGAAAATTATGCTAATTCCAGTTTTCTGATAGTCCAGGGCATGAATGGAGCAGTACGAGATGAGTTGTTGTTGCAAATTACGGTTCCTATTATGTTTGTACAGGTACCCTTTTTGCTTTCATTATCAAATATTTTTGAAAAAGAGTTTTATCTATTGGTGATGGTTTTGAAACTGTCTAAACTCTCTGACCTTAGGTCACCCTTTCTTATCTGGTTTAACTTATTGTTAGTAAAAATTGAATGCTTGTAGTTCTGTTGATTGGTGCATTGCCTATGTGGGATAATCAAATCACGCTTTTATCCCAAGTTTATACAAAATTCTTCTGCTTGCTTTAGCATGTTTTAATTAATCATCATTTTCATTATGCTGTGCATTCCCCTTCCTGGGTGAAGGGTAGCAAAGATGGGCTCTGTCCCTTAGATAAGCTGGAAGCTGTTCGCAAAAAGATGAAGTCTCTGAGCGACTTGCATCTGATTGATGGTGGTGACCATTCCTTCAAGATTGGTAAGAAGCACCTGCAAACAAAGGGAACAACACAAGACGAAGTGGAAGGTCTTGCTGTTCAGGCCATTGCAGCATTCATATCCATGTCTCTCGGAGAAAGGTAAAACCTTTGCTGCAAAAGAGTTTTTCAATGTATTATCAAGGGCTGTATAATTTTGTTTAGGGCTTAGGGA
Source organism: Murraya paniculata (assembly GCA_030449075.1). NCBI lineage: Eukaryota > Viridiplantae > Streptophyta > Magnoliopsida > Sapindales > Rutaceae > Murraya > Murraya paniculata. The sequence goes on along the minus strand of JAEVFN010000035.1, from coordinate 1,330,367 downwards.
ATTGACCAAGTCCAAGGCGATCAGGCAAGGGGATCTTTTCTTAGACTTTTTGTAATTGCTTGATACGTGAAGGCAGTTTTGGAGAAAATATATAGGCAGCAGGCATGGTCAGTTCAAATTGTCCACTATAATTATTCAGTCCTTGAATCTCCTTTTGCAAGAGGGACAAAAACTTTTCTGTCAGGAAATTGTGTGTTGCCGTTTTAAACCAGTTCCCCACTGAAGAAATTGCACATTTCTTTATACAGATAATACTGTCTCCATATTGAAATTCTATTCTATCCTGCTTTCATTCAAACAAAGTTGTTCTTGGTGCTTGAAAATGTAGATGGGAACAAAACAATCCATTTTGCTGAGTCTCTTAGAGAATCTGTCTACAAGGAAAGGATGCATCTTCACTTGGAAGTAATTTCTTCTTCATTATTATCACTTTGAATCTGGTATGCTGTTGCATGATGAGACAAAAGCGTTTCTCTAAGTACAAATGTAGTCGCCCGTTTTATCTAATTGCCCGTACTGAATATGTTCCATCTTCCTTGATATGGAAATATTTTATGCCCACATTAAAAGTTTCCTGTCCTATTTTCATTTATACAAAGGTTTACCGTGTCACCCATTTTTTCGCATTCCTTTAGTGTTTAGCATATCTTTCCTCCGAAAAAGGGAATAAAGATTCATGATTTCCCTGAAGTAGGTTTGAGAAGGATCCTTCCCTTGCTTAAGACTAGTATGATCAAGGAATTACTAAGGAAACCAAACTCTTCTCCTTCCCTCTCTAGAGTATGATCAACTGTGTTTACCTCAAAGAAAGCCACAATAAATAAAGTAATCTCCTTTAGCCAAGTTGGCAATAGGAGAATTTTGTTGTCTCCATTCCTTTGAGCTTAACGTCTATGTTGGCTAACGCAGCAGCTAACACAATGCCCAAGTTTTTCTGAATACAATACAATTGCCTTTCCTTTAATAATGAGATTGTAATAATTATTTGGGACTATTATTCTTCTTCTTGTCATGAGGAGAATAATTCTCAAATAAATTTTTCTTGGAATTGAAATACTTCTTTATATGGATAAAACAATGTTCACATAACAATGAAATTCTCTTAATTCCATTTTCAGTCGAAAGGATGTGTTCTTTGGGGTGGGTGACACTTTTCTTTATAGACATGACACAATACGATAAATAATTATGTCGTATTCATGTTGGACCACCTTAACACGATTACAAGTTTATGATGTGAATATTAATTTATCATTTTATCATATTTTATATTTTGGATGAGTGATTAATTATTAATTATTGTGTTGTAATGTTGTAATTTTATAATTGTTGTTTATATATTAAATTTTTATATCTTGGATTAGTTTAAGTTGTACGTTGTTTATAATTTCTTGTTATCATATGTATTATTTTTATTTTTTAAAAAATTGAGTTATGATAGTATTTCCATTGGTAACTGGGTTGTTAATCATGTAATTGTGTCTTAATTGTATCAAACAGTAATGTGTTAAATGTGTTGTGTTGTGTCACCCGTTTATTAAGTGGATTATATTCGTGTTTGAGTTTTTTTTTACATGATTAATAATCATATTGCATCCGTGTTTATTTAAATTTAATACAATACGATTACGATACGATTAGACGAATTGACACCTCTAGTGTCACTCGATAGTCATTAGGTTTGGCATTTAAACTCATTAATGCTATGGCTCAGCTAGGTTTTCACCTCAGTTACTACTATCTCCAGTCGAGCATGCGATATTGAATTTGATCATGCGATCGTAAACATAAATAGTATGTAGATTACGATTATAATGAGACGTGAGCAAATAAAAATAGCACAAACGTTCTAGCTTCATAGAACTCGTAGTACACTTGTGAAGCTACACAGTCGTCACTGGATTACATATCCATGTCTTGCATGGGACTCCTGATTATTTGTTGGTTTATTTATGTTATGTGTGCTGTGTAGCTTTAAGCTTCTGCAGACACCAAACAGAAAAATGAGAAAAGGAAAAAAGAAAAAAAGATACAATGATAAAGAAATAAAAAATGAAAAAAAAAGTTGGCTCAGTTGAAATTAGAAACTTGCCATATTTATAAGCAGCGAGGGCTGCGGCATTCGTCGTCACTCTCACTCTCACTCTCACTTTCACTGTAGCTGAAGTACTCTGCGGTGCCAAAGTTGTCTCTGCACTTCTGCTTCCTCCTGTGAGTAGTCTTCACATGAGATCCTTGGTGTTTGCCATAGTAGCCAGTAACAGCAGGAGCAGGGCCATAGGTCTCGGTCAGGTTGGTGCCTGTGCCAATTCCATAGTTGCAGTAAGAGGCTTGCTGATAGCCAGTCAGTGGGAGCTTACCCATGTTGTGGCTGTAGCCAAGAGCTGGGTTTGCGGTATGGCCGTAATACTGAGTCTGAGTATGAGATCCGGCCATTGCAGGTTTTGTGAAGTAGCCAACCATTCCGTGGCTCATGTATTGGCTTTCAGTATAGCTGCTGAAACCTTGGCTTTCATATTCATTCCCATATCTGTAACAGTGGGCCATGGCAACCAAGGGAAATATTTAAGGAGCTTATGGTTTTTCTTGGGGGGCTGCTACCTTACAGCCGGTGTAAGGTACAGCCCCTCACCATAAACAGTGTCGGGTGCACTGTTTACGGTGAGGGCTGTACCTTACACCGGCTGTAAGGTAGCCCTCACCTTTTCTTGAGGTCTGTTTTTGATTGCCTCGTGATCAAGTCCAGTTTGGGAACACATTTATAGGCAACGTGCAAGTGGGATTCCTTCGCTTTAATTATATATCATCTTTGTCCTTTGAATATGCTTCTTTTTGCAAGTGGTGCGGCATATTACACAATGGTCGCTACTTTACTTTTTCGAGGCTATCCTTTGATTGAATAAGTTTAAGGGCTTTTTTGGTTTGATTTTGGAATTCTTACAAGTAATTTTGAAAAGATAATAGTTAAGATTAGTACTTGGTAAATTTTTTAAAAAATTATTTTTGACAAAATCATCCTATCGTATAACAGATTTTAAAATGTAGGGGAAAGAATAGTCCTTTAAAATCTAATTTTAAAAATTATTTTTATACTTAATACAATTTCATATATATCCTCATACATATTATAAAAATTTAAAATTATCCTTATTAATTAAAAAATAAGTTCATCAACTTTAATGAGATTATTATTGTTACTAATTATTTTGGGATAAAACAAAATTGATAATATAAAATATTTATTTCAATTATCAGTTATTACACACACACACAATTTAAAATATTTTATATACATGTCTATTAATATGTAAATAGCTTTTATTAAAATATTATGTCTAATTCGATTATTTATATTCTTACAGCAGTTTAACAGTAATATTTATCAAACATACACGACTGCTTTTAAAACTCATAGTATTTTTAAAAATAAATTTTTTCAAACTTTTAACAAATTCTCTTCACAACTTATTATTTCTACAGCTGCATTACCAAACTAGCTTTCAATGTATCATCTTTGATTAATGCCTTTTGTCTTCTAATATTTATTAATCATTTAATTTAATAATTAGTGTTTGATAATTAGGGATCTATTACAATATTGCATAATAGTTGTGGATAAAAAAATAGCTTAATGCTGTAGGACATGATCATTACATCTTTGCGCATTATAAATTTATTTGGTACTGTAGGACATGATCATTACATCTTTGCAGAACACAATTATAACTTGAGCTACCGGTGTTTGTTTTGGGCTTACTATATATAATTTAACGAAAAGAGGAATGTAGGGCATTATTAGTTGTTCGAATCATCCCAAAAGTCTTTTGTTTTGGGAGTGCTTTTTTTTTTTTAAGAAATCAGATTTAAGTGTTATTTTTTAATTTTTCTTTATTTCAATATTCGAATTTTATTATATCAAAACAATTCACGTTTTGCGCTTTTAGTAAATTTGCATGTTAGGATTAGTAGAAAGGGAGGTAAAACCCTAAACGTGAAATGGTTGCTTATTATTATAAATTTTCTCATTGAGAATTCAGTAATACTTTTCCTTTGCTCAGTTTTGCCCTCACTCAAACTCAACTATATGCAGTCTTTTAAGTGGATATTTAATCGTATGAAATAGCATGTTAATATCAAAGTGCGTTATAGCATAAAACATATAACACAAGTTTAATTTGAGGCAACATTAATGATATAAGAGGTGACCACAGATCAGGATATGGCTTCAAAGGTCACAAGGAAGAACATCAATACTGTTGACGGTCTGATTGTATGAGAAACGTGAGTGCGTATTAATTGATATCGAACAGACATTATATCAGGTATATATATAAACATACTCGTATTGAATCAGTGATCAATGTAAATATACTCATATTGAATCAGTGATCAAATAAACAGAGATGAATAAGTTTTATCATAGCTGAATAGAATTAATAATTCAATCATTGAATAAGAAGCATACATGGATCAATACCCATGTGATCCGTCATGGGCATTGTATTTATTTATTATAATTAAACTATATATGGTTGCCAGGGGGGCCTCAAATTCATTTGATTATATGTATATCCACCATTGCTCCTTTTACTTCTGCAATGAGCATTTAACACCAATGAATTAGTGAACAAAACATGGATTCAAAGCAAGAAATTAAATTAATGCCAAATAATTTCGGGTTGATAATATTTAGTGTATAGTTGCGTTATTTATTATTTGCCATGCTTACACTTTGTCTTATGATTCTTCTTTTGCTCATTTTCATGAATCTTGTTTCCTTTCTAGTCCTTGGTTTTCTTGATTTGCAGTCTTTAATTTCCACGCAATTGATCATGAGATTTTGATGACTTGTGCCCAAGATGATGCTGCTTGGTGGCCCATTGCGGCAGGTTCACCATCTTTAGTGAGCTTTTTGTCATAGGCCGCCCACATAAACCACGAATGAATGCTAATTTAGCGAACGCACCGCCACACTCCGCAACAATCCGTCCAACGGCTAAATACACGCAAACGGTGGAGTGCGTTTAGCGCCGGGCCTCCTCTTACACACTTGCGGACCCGTGATAAAGCCTGCAGCTCAAGCCCGAGCTCCAAATCATCAAAGCCCAACGGGCCAACATCCACCAAGGCTTGCTAGCTTGGTCTATCTTCTAGAAGTCTCTACACCCTTATAGATAAGCCACTTGTACAACTTGCCCACTTGTGTAACTTGCCAACTTGTAAATGAGCCTCTAGAATGAGCCACCCACATCTATAAATAGGGGAAGACACTTAGCATTTTAAGTATCACCCACCAACAAGCAATTGTAAAGCTCTCTCTTGTAAACTCTCTCTTGAATAATAAAAACTCTTCATTGGCTATATTGCTATCTTCTTACTAGTTTTCCTTTAAGCATTTTCGCTTAGCTAGGTTAAGAAACTCTCAAAGGCTTACTTAGCGACTCTGTGCTTGAAAGTTGCCTAAGTACCGCACGGGTTGCAGTGCATCAAACTCATCCCGTGACATTTTGCCATTTCATAGCTAGAGTGATGGCTTTTAATTCTTTTATCATGGTGGTCATGGTTATTTTATATATATATGTGTGTGTCTTCGTGGCAAGCAGTTGTTGCCTCAACTGGTTTAGTGCATTGCATATGCACCGATCGAGGCCATGAATTAAGTAGAATTTCTATCGGGGTTAATTTATTTTTCTTTTGGTTTATTATTTCTCTTTTTGGTGAAATTAAGTGGGGATCGGAAAAAATGCCAGGCTCATGTCTTGTGTGTGTATGTGTGTATATATATGTATGACCATATTGCATACGTTTTTGCATTTTTTTTTGTTTTCTTTTAATTGGTCCATTTTTGTTCTTAGTTCTTACACTTATACATACACATATGGAATATGCATTATTATTGGGGAATCGAAAATGTAGATATATAATATAATACTATAATGGATGGGAATCATGCTGTCTGCCGCAAAAACCATTGATTGCTTGCGAGAATCTGACCCTAAAAGCAAAGAGTGATGATATAGTCACAAACTCTTATACAAATTATAATTAATTAGTTGAAAGAAAACATAAAATAATGAAAATAAATTATGTGGACCAAGAGATATTTAATTCAACCAATTAAGTCATGTCACATTAATTTGTACAAAATAAGTTTATACAAGAGTTTGTGACTATATTATTATTCAAAAGCAAATAAAGAATATAGTTTGTTTGCATGAGGTGAAAAGAAAGATTAAAGTTGGACGCAGCTATTTTGTTCAGCTTTCAACGGTGACTAATAGATTTACTTTGAGCTTTCATGAAATAAAAAACACCGTGTCACGTGGGTACGTAAAAGAAAATTGCATGCTCATGTAATTTCCATCATGAAAAAAAAAAGAAAAATATCACATACTTTTTTTTTAATAGTGATTTTCTCATTGTTCATATAAGTATTAATTAAAATGTTGGAAATAAAAATTTTAGGGTTTAAGTCATGGATTTTTACATTAAATAATAAAGTGTGTTATACGAGTGTTCAAAGTGATTACGTAATATTGACTTATAAAAAAATTATCCTTAATAGTAATTTATATAATGAATATTTTTATAACAAATTTTTATTAAAATTAAAGTGTTCAAAATAATTTTTAAAATGTAAATAATCTCCACCTAATAAAAGAAAAAGATTACTCACTAAACTTATGTACTCAACGAAACTCACCACTAAAATTTGAAATTTTAATTCTTACTCTATAGACCGGGCGTAATGTGCAGTATACAATTAAATTGAAAGTATTAATATAATTCCCTGAAATTAAATCTCTCGTCTCTGAATAACTACTATCCTATTTCCTACAAATCCTTTATGTCTTACTGGAAAGCTTGATTGAATTTCACTAAAAATGAATTTCTTCCTTTTGATTTTGGCCGATTAGAAGCAAATGTCAAACTAAATTTCCTCTCAAATTTTTCGCCCCAGAGGGGCATCATAATGTGGTCACAAATTTACAGTTAAGCCTGTAAGTTTAATGGTAAAAGTACTCACTTCTTCAAGTACCAAAATCTTTTTTACCTAATTTTGTTTTTCAAATAATTACTCTGCCTACTTACTTCAACTTTTCACTTAATTTTTATTTTCAACCAACATAGTTTTTTTTTTTCCAATCCATTCTAATTTCTCAAATAATACCCTCACAGATGTCCGATTTCTAATTTTGAATCCAACAAACAATATTAGTTTTCTGTTACTTGCTTTTTGGCGTAAAGTAGCCGATCCCTTTAATTCAGTTGAGTTCGTAACATTGTACATTTCTTTTATTCTTTTTATTATGTTATATAAATTTATAATTATAAAATTTTATTTTTTATTAGACTAGACATTAAAACTATACATACATGTTATGGGCAGGTTAAATATATGTAAAAAAATTATATTTTAATTACAATAATATATTTTGTTAATTTTTTAATTATTTCTTGGACTTTTCAGGCTGGGCTAAGGGTTTTTAAATGAAACCTAAGCCTACGTGAATATTTATAAAACATGTTCGCGTCGGTCCAAATGCATCCCAGGCTCAGGTCGGGCAGGTTTTTTCTCCCATCCCCACTCCAAGCAATGAGAATCTTTTTATAGATATATAAAATACACCCCCCCACACACACTTAATTGCTTATAGTATCGGCCACAAAGTTGATTGGGCTCCTTAATTATTGCAATTAAAGTAGTTTTAATAATAAAGGTGATTTTCAATAATAATGATAATAAAAAGGGTGGATCATATCCGAAGATGCCTCTTTTTACTGGCCTGGGAATAAGGTGCTGTCTAAACCCATACCGGAAAAGCAGATTCAAAGGCTAAATTGATGTGACAAGAGGTTTACAAAGTGAAAGAAATCCCACTTAGTCCATGCCTATATATTTGCTCCAACTCACAGCCATGGAGAACCAAGCAAAGCAAGGCAAGCACAGGCGAATAGAAAAATACTTACTTACCACAATCGCCATGGCCTCAACGCAATGCTGCAAATACAAGCCAGTTGAGCAAACATGCAACCAAGGCCAGTACTATGAGTATGACAGCTCAATGGCTCACAAAACCCATGCAAGCCAGCCCTCATTGGTCAAAACCGAGACCCAATGCACCACCAAAACCCAGGCCTACTATGGCCAAACCCAAACCAACAATCCAAGTCCAAACAATGGCAATGGCTATGGCTATGGCTATGGCCACCCTCACACCCACACTAATTATGTGGAGCAAACCAAAGCTCATGGATCCACCACCTACTGCCTGCGTGGACCAAAACAAGGTCCACGGACGAGGGCAAGGCCACGGCGACCCCCATTCATCCAATTCCAATGGTTTGAATGTGACGGCAGCAACAGCATCAGGATGCCATGGAAATGGAAGCAAGAAGAGAGGTGTGCCCAAGAGGAGGGGTCTGTTACAGAAGCTTAATGATGGACTCTCTGCTGGAGATAGCAGCAGCAGCAGTGACAGTGAGAGCGATGGTGAACACTCCTCAAGGAGAAGCCCAAGTGTACGTTATTTTTTCATCAACATTAACCTGATCTTATTTAACACTCTGAAAATATTATAATTTGCTCTTTGGTTGTTCTGCAGCACTGCTAAACATCCGCTGAACTGAAGGTTCCTCTCGCAGCCTACGCATTAGCTAAATAAAATGAGTAATGAAAATCAATAAAAAGCCACGTGACATGTGGTGTACTTGTCTTTCCTATATTAATGTTCTACGTGCCTCCACTACGAATCGAATAATATAATTAGGAGCCCTCTAACATACAATAGTTATAACTTGCAGCTGTAAGTTATAGCTGCTGTAAAATAAATAAACAATAACCACGTGTTAGTTATTGTTTATTTAACTTTACAGCAGCGGTAAGTTACAACTGGTGTATATTAGAAAAATTCATATAATTATATTAAATCTGGTGATAATAAATTTGTCGATCTGATCGGGACAGTGACTTTTTCATTCGTTACTGTACTTGAAATCTAGCACTTTTTATTTACAATTTCATTTTAACTAACCCTAAATAGCGATACCTGCAAGAAGAACTAAATAAATATACAGCGTTACAACACAAATGTTGTAACTAAGCATGCATAAAGACTAAATATGCATAATGATAAATATCTAAAATTCAAAAACAATGGTTTAATTTATTATTTACTTCATGAAATTAAGTCACGCTAAATATAAATTAAAAAGAGACCAAATATATATGGTGTCGGCTCGACCTGCTCACCAATCGTTATATATAAAACAACAGAAATGGAAATGGTCGCTAGCTCGTCATTAATTGTTTGTGCGTAATTGTGTCACAAAAACTTAATACCAAATCATAATTGCGACCCCATGATCATGAGCAAGCCCAGATGGCCAAGTGTGCATGCAAGTTGCAGCTTAGTTTAAATTTGATTTTTGAGAGTAACAGTGCAAAAATCAAAGAAATATCTTAACGCGAGCTCTCTGTGTCTTTGCGTGTGTGTTTCTTTTCCAGCACCGTATCACATCACGAATGGAGCTTGACCTCCTGATATTCTTGGGGTCGTCTGTGATGCAGTTTATTGAAGGGGCCAACATCTCGTCGATTCAATTTCTCTGAAGAATGCCAAGAGACAATAAAACTACTTACACAGATTCGAAATTAGATTTGTATACATACTGATTTTTTATTCCTTAATAAATACTACAAGCTGATGAAACATTATTATTAATAATTAAATTTCCCTCTAAAGACAATACAGAGAACCTAGAAGACCCTTATTATTTGTACCACTAACTCAATTAAAACACAAGTAAAGTACTGTAATTAACGAATAAATTAGGAATTCCGAGTAAATAAAAAAGAGAGTAGTAGTAACTCAAATAGGACAAGAAATAATATTAGTTAGTGCTAATCTGCTGGGTCCCAACTCTCTATTTTCTTGCGAATCTCGTTAGCAGTATCGTACTCCAGTTTCGTAAGAAATATTAGAACTACTGATGCGAGAATTGCTAAGACCATTAGCCATGCCCATGAGGTGAACTTGGACACTGCCATGAATGATTCAATTAACCCACGACTGCGACTCAACTCATCAACTTTTATTTATACTCATCGGATAATTAGTGCCAACCTTGCATTACATGTGGCTTGTTTCACCAAACAGTTTAACCACTTCACCTCGTCCGCTCATCTTCCCCTTCGCTCTTTCACTCACATGCATAATGTACCGTTTGATGTTTATCTCCTAGTAAGATTATAGAAACTACATTAATACTTTAACACATCTCGCTAGCTTTTGTAAAATCCTTCTTATCTCTCGATTAATCATTTCGGTGGTCTAGTAAATGCACCCCAGTCCTTTCCACCTCAAATCACCTTTTTTTTCTTTCCTTTTAAATTTCATCATCATAATTTTTGCACCTTTCCTTAACAGGATGTGCTGTCTCGTAGTAGATTGAGGCTGGCCTCTTTCTCATGATTGAAACTACGTGGCTTTCAATAGTCATTTTAACTAACCAGCATAACATGTGATTTCTTCTCTTTATCTCACCAAACACTTCAACCGCTTTACCATATCTACTCGTTTATTCATTTGTTCATATTTATGATTTGAGATTTAAATTATCTCATAAGCTTCTAGAAAGTGGTGGAGGATGTTATTTTATTTTTTTATTTTTAATTAAAATATGTATTTTAATCTTTTATTTTAAGCGTAATTATAATTTAGGTTTCGTTTGGAATTGAGGCCGGACAACTGCAACTTAAAAGATACAGTACTAAAGTAGCACTAGCTGTTGTAGCTTCGAATTAATTTAATTTTACATTTGTATGATGAAAAATCTATTGTATCTTTACTGCTTTTGTTAAAATTATTATTTAAAAATTATATTTACTGCATACTATTAATTTTTATTTCATGGTTACAATTTTTTTTTACTACCAATACCAAACATGGCCTCAGTTTTTTTTTTAAAAAAGTTACTTAGAAAAATAGGTTTACTCCATTATAAACAAGGAAGTATTGTAATTGTTAATTGAAGTCCAATTACTCAATAAAAATCCCTCTTCATAATTCCTTTGTAATTATCTATCAAAATCTCGTACAGTCATTTGGATTAAAGCGCCATGTAATCTCGCTGTAAAAATGTTATCAAAATTAAGTCGTTTAGATTAGAACGAGATATAATCACTCTTCATTTAGAGTGTAATCTAATCATGTTGGCTTAGGCTATTTCTAAAATGACATCTAATATTTATTTATCCTATTAATTAACTTTCACTAGCCTGCTGTGTCAATTAGTATTAGAGAGATTCTCTGTCGATTGCACAACTTTCCTGGCTACCCACATCCATCCCCATAGAATCAACAAAAAAAAAAAAAATCTCAAATTGAAAACTTTAGCCACCACACCCACCATCACCACAGCCGCCAACACAACCACCATCCATCACCACAGTTCAGTCAACTGCCACCACCACTGGCCTCGCTAGCCTTCACTAACCAAAATTCGACCAACCGTCGTGCAACCACACGCAAAAGCAACCCAAACCCACTAGCCACCACCTTAAAATTCAGCTTAAACCCTTCAACATCATCAATGGTCACTGCCATTATGATCCCCAGCCACTACCCAACAAAACTCGACCATCCATCTTCTTTAGTCGCCACAAGTACCTCCAGTACATAAGCGCAAACTCGCGAGTTTCACTGTTTCAATCCACCTCCACTGTCGTGAGTCTTTCTTCACCTCCACCACTACATTCATCGCCATTATATCTATCAAATCCACCCTCCCCACTCTAAATCACGACCACCAGCCATAAATAACACTAAATCTTAAATTTTAGGTTATTTACAGTTTTACCATTAGTTGTATTTTTAATTTAAGAGAAAAAAAATGGAGTATTGGGGTTCATATTATCTCATTAAATTTCAAGATATCCTAGATTTTGATGGCAATGCTTATGATATTTTTGATTGGATTTGTATGATGGATGATTTTCTTCAAACTGTCTGTCAAAAGTTGTTATCTCTCATGCATCATTTAAGTTGAAAGGTGATGCTTTAAAATTGTGGGAACACCTACAACAATTAAGGTTGCGACAAGGGCAAGATGAAATCAAATAATCGTTTGATATGAAACAATTAATGAAAGACCATTTTTTTTTTCATTGTGATGAAGTCGAACCATCTCTTTCTACACAATAAAAATAGAAGATGATGGGATTGTTGATCTACTCGAGATTTTTAACGAAAATGTATAACCTACTCTTGATTTGAGCATTGAGCTTAATAGAATGATCAAGTTTATGCAATAAAATTAAGTTGAAGAGACCCCGGCAATGATTGGCATGATTGTGCTTATCCACAAGACTAGAAGATTATTCTTAAAGAAAATTTGGCTACAAAGAATAAAGTTAATTGGTGAGAGCATTGAGCGAGATTTGGCAAAAGAATTGAGAGGCTTCAAAGTGTTTCATTGAACAAGACTTCATCTTCTGAAAGGGTTGCTCATGAGCGCAAGAAAAAGATAAAGCATGGATAATTTCGAGTTTCTAAGAATGATTGATGAAAAAGACTATTAAATCAAGCTCCAAGATGTATTGATACTTCACTTCCTGTTTCATCCTCCAGATAAACTCGAGGAAGAGTTTTTTTTTTTTTTAAGAGGGCGCGAATGATATAGGACATTATTTTAGGATTTTGAATTTTGTCATTTTGGATCTTTATTTTTCTATTATTAGGTAGAGTCAATTATGATATGCATTTTAGTCTTTTATTTTCAATATAATTATGATTTATTTTTCCTTTTCAGTTAACTTGGGCAAGTAGCTTCATCCAATTATAAATACGGAGTCTTTTCATTCGAATCATCTATCAAAATTTTTATTGTAGAGTCGTTTGCATTAGAGTATAACCAAATCTTGCTATAAAGTGTTATCAAAATCTCATTGAGTTGTTTGGATTAAAACAAGTTATAATCACACTTCGATTAGAATATAACTTAATCGCATTGGCTTAGGTCGTTCCTAGAGCGATATCTAATGTTTATTTGCCTATCAATCTTCTTTCACTACCCGCTGCATCAAGCTTCCTTTTCTTTGTTCAGTGCATATTCAACTCTCCACTTTTTTTCTCAGTGTTTGGGAATTTTAAACATAATAAAACTGTAAATATTGAACTTTTTTTATATATATAATAGGTGCATCTCTTTATACTTATAATTATTATTTTTATAATTAAAATATAATTTTTTGAGTTCATGTTTGGGGATAAGCCCAGGGCCCGAACACAAACTCGAAAAATTTTTGGAACTTAGAATTATCCCAAAATAGACCCAAATTTGTTTTTAATATTTTTTGGGAGCCCACAGTGTCCCCAAATTGATCAAGGCTATGAGTATTGCTGCCACCTCTAATTCACATCAATAGGAGTTGGACCAGTTCACTTGAGACTCTTTCCTTAAATACCATATAATTATTTTCATTGACTGACGCTATATTCATATTTTATTGTGCGTATTTTTTATTGGCTACCTTACCTTACGAATGCTGTAAAGTACAGCCCCCCTTACACAATGAATAGAAAGTGGGCCCAAATGAGGCCGACAACTCCATTTTATGAGAGTGTTGTATCTTACAACATCTATAAGGTAGTATTCTCCATTTCTTTAAATTCCTTCAACTCTTTTGGCATTTAACTTCTTTAAATATCTAGGTTATTTGTGCAACAAAAAGACAATGAACTTGTATGTCGCTTGAACAGAATATCATCGCTTACGTTTTCAATATGTTTTCTTTACATCCAAAATAAGTTCTACTAGCATTTAGTACTTTGTTTGGTCAGCCGTATGAAACGAAAGCAGTTATAGCTACTGTGGGAAGCTTTTGAAGCATATGGCACGGCGGCTATTCGATTGTACCGATGAATATCTCTACGCACACATTTTCACCCGTAAATTTTTGTTCGTGTTCCCACCAAAACTTTCCAAGAACGCTCGTGAATCTCATGAAACTGCCAAAAGCGCTTGCTCGCCTTACGTCTGAAAAACACTCATCGTAATTAATTAAACAGTTTCTTTCGTTATTTATTTATTATTACTTTTTTCAACGTGATCAAAACTCAAATCAACAGTACACAGGTATAGAGTCGCTTTTGTTCGAGATCTTTTTTCCCTCTCCCAAAAAAACGCGGTTTCAGAAAATCTCGGCCAATAGAAATTAAGTGAGCAAAATTTAATGTAACTATTACGAAATTTCGTGCCAAAAGGACTGAAATTTGACTCCTTACATCCCCTCGCACTCACTTGATTCAGAGGATGAGCTTTAGTTAGAATTTTCAGAAAGCATGATTGCTTGGTTGAATTCTATTATTCATATATTTTTCAAATTGACGATTATGCATAGTTGTATCACTTTTGACCAACAACAATTTATATACATTGACGTGCATATAGGTTCCTTGTCTCAGCTAAATGGTCCAACAGTATCACTAGGTAAAATCACCCAAGAAAGATGGAAATCAATGCTTTCTTATTTTTCCTATTGTCTTATGTTTTTACCTCTTCTAGAATGAATTGAATTTTCAACTGACGTTTGTTTCATCTTAGAAAGTTAAATATGCGAGCCTTAAAGTCTGGTATATTCAATCGCTGCACATGCAAATCCAGATGCTTAAAATTTTAAAAGCATTTATTGACCGAGTCCACGTTAAAAAATTTTTTCCAGAAAAACTAAAATCGATAACCCACACTTGTGGATCAGCTTACGCCAGTGGTATTGATTCACTTTTATAGCAAAATCACAAAACAGAAGCAAACGCGGAGTGGGTTTGAAATTTCTTTGGTCCTACTTCTCTCTCTTGACTCTCGCACTTCATTCGAGTTTTAGTTTTAGTTTGCTTTCTTGACAGGAGATAAATCCCTTGGGACCCAAAAACTTTTAACTTATTCCACACGATAGGAAGATCAAAGATAAGTACTAATAACAGGTCTTTCATGTCAAATAACAAAATATATGTATATCCCATGAAGATACAGTCAAGTCAAAATAATGGATGGTGCGAATTTGAAATATTGATTTGTATATAATTCTAGATAGAACGACTCACATGAACATAAATCATTAAATCTAATGAAGGTTGGACAAAATTATAGCTAAGATAAATAGTGCGGAACCAAGGAATCGATAGAAACCAGGACAAATTATTGAGACAATTGAAATTAACAAAACATTTAACTCTGATGACATATACCCAATATTTAAAATTGTCGATACTATGAAGAAAAAGATTTACATCTTAAGCTCAATCATCAAGTTATAAAAGCACGCACAGGAATCCCTCCCCTCCCTCACGAGAATAAGGTTCAAGTTCCTTTCTGTGTATGCTCTCAAAAATTTTATGATGTAATAGTTATCATTAGATTGTTTTAACTAAAAATAAAAAATAAAAAAAGTACAAAGTTTTTTAGAAATGTTTGTAGAATGAGAACTGGTCAACATTTGGACCTCCACCACACTCTCACTCTACTGCTCATATGACCAAAGACCAGTCCAAGCTGAAAAACTCGGTTTCTTAGTCAAACTTCAAAGTTTATACATTCCAATGGCTCCCCTTTCTCTTTTAAATGCACAAAGCTTCCACTTTTGCATCTCAAGGCTCAACAGCTTCACCCTTCTTTACTTCAAACCAGCAGGCATCCCTTCTCGTAGCTCAAAATATCAAATATAAAATACACACACACACACAAACCAGACTCCAGCTTATTCCATGATTGTAGCTCCCTACTATTCAAAATTCTGTCCCTTTCCACAACCCTCACCCTTTTGGCTTTGTTTCTGATACTGAGTGAAGCTTTCGTTTGCTGCGCGATGACCTATCATAGCATGATAAAATTTGTTTATTAGACATGAAGTGATCATACATACGCACACAGGCACACATATATTTCAAAACTTTTCAAGTTTTTGCTTGAAATTTTGAACTGAGACAGAGACGATCGCTAAAAATGGAGAAAGCATGGAGGTTGGAGCAAAAGACATTGATCAGTGAGCTGATTGAAGGGATGGAATTAGCAAATCAGTTGAGAGTGAATCTGGGTTCAGCTGAAACAAGTGAAGTACTGGTGCAGAGGATATTGTCTTCATATGAGAAAGCTCTTTTGATTCTGAAATGGGGTGGCTCAATGGGACAGGCGCAAGCTAGTGGTGTACTGCCAGAGTCTCCAATATCCACCAATGGGAGCCCTCGAAGTGAGGATTTTGATGGGGCTTCGAAGGATAATCAAGATAGCTCAAAGAAGAGGTGAATTTGTAATCTTAAATGAATATTTATTTGCCGTCTGTTTCTGCAAGTTATTTTTATGCTAATGGTTACTGCAAAATTGGGCTGCAGAAAGACATTACCAAGGTGGACGAATAAAGTGAAGGTTAACTTTGAGAGTGGCCTTGAAGGACCCCTCGAAGATGGCTATAGCTGGAGAAAATATGGCCAGAAAGATATTCTTGGAGCCAAATATCCCAGGTGATAAGTACTTCCTCTTATCACATTTAAATTTTTTAACTGACGTGTATAATGACTTTCTTGCTGATAAATCTAATTATGTTTTTTTTTTTTTTGGGGGCATTTGCAGAAGCTATTACAGATGCACCTACAGAAATACACAAAACTGTTGGGCTACAAAGCAAGTGCAAAGATCAGATGAAGACCCCGCCATTTTTGAGGTCACATACAGAGGAACACACACTTGTTTCAATGGCAGCCAATCAGTTCCACAACCAGCATCGCCAGAAAAACATGAACAGAAACTAAACCACCATAGCAACAACCATCAAAAAGGCTCAGGTATCAACGATGAGTACTTGGACAATACAGAGATTGCATCTCCTTTCTCTTTTCCAACATCATCATTTGGATGCATGAAGAGCAATAACCATTGCTTTTCATCTTTGATGCTTGACGAGAATAATTTCTTGGGTGGTTTCTCCTCATCGTTTATTCCTCCGGCAGCAGCTGAATCAAACTTATATTACATTTCACAAAACCAGATGAACTTTGGAGATGCTTATAATCTGCAGCAATCAAAATCGGATCTCCTTGAGATACAATCAGCCAATAATTCAGCCACCAATTCTCCAATTTTGAACTTGGATTTCTCCATTGATCCGGCAGAACTTGATTCAAACTTCCCATTTGACACTGCAGGATTCTCATTCTAATTCTATTTCAATGTAAAATAACAACAATAAATTTAAAACTATAATTTTGGGTTGTGCCATACTTGCATCATTGCTTTATCTGGGTTTGTAATATATAATAGGAGAACAGATAATTTAGGAACATAAGAGCCTTCTTTCTGGTGGCTAGGAGATACAAATTAGTCTTAGTATCACTTGTTAGTTTCCACTTTGTCTACGAGAAGCAGTTGTAATAAACTTGATTTTCAAACGCTGCATGACTTTCGGAAAACAATGTAAAAGTGCTCAGAATGTGGGAGATGAGTTCACATAAAGTAGAATCAAGCAAGACACAGTCGTAAACCATAGGGGACGTTTTCAAACAACAGCTGATACAAGCAACTCTGAAATTCATCAACTGAGCAAATTCAAGAGGAACGCACAGCAATCTTAATTCGAAGAAGATTTCATGATTACACTTTAGATGAAAATTAAAACAAAATTGTATCTTGTTCACATGGGTGGAGTTTAAGAGAGATTCAACAATAATCACCCTCAGAAATTTACTGAAGTAGACATAACACTTGGAACAAAACTTCATAACACTTGGAACAAAGCTTCACAAAAAAACAGACTGAATGAAAATGAATCACACATATAATTCTCCAGCGAAAACTAACAATCACTTTAAACAGTGAAAAAAGTGAGCTAGATAAGCCAATAATGAGGTGCTCATCAGTAAAGGGAGACTGCTCAACAATGTGGTTGAAGATAATAAGCAAAGAGTAACAATTCCTGTAAGTAAAGGAAAAGCAAGAGTGACCAGAGCATCAATCAGGCAAATTAAAAGTCCATTCAAAGGAGCTCAATCCTGCAGAATAGAAGGCTATTTAGTGCTTGAATTAAATAAATTGAAAAAATTATCAACAATACGATGAACACAGAGAGGTATTTAGATGAAAGGCTTTCTCCTCTATGATTCATAAAACATGTGGTGTGCTTTATTTTGCATCTCTAGCTTTCCGAAGAGCTTGTCTCAACCCCAACACGATGAATATATTGGTGAGTGTAAGAAGCGATTCAGCTCCGCCATGTAAGCAGTCAACATTGGACAAGGAAGTACCATAATTCACCTTTGCTGCCCAAGCCAATAAAAATATATATAACACCAAAAAAAAAAAAAAGGAAAAGAGGAGGTCACAATCCACCGTTAGATGCCTCTATTCTATATAGACTAATAAAAAAGGGACGAAATTATTGCTCAGTGTTGACAAGTTACCATAAATTCCGGCCGGGACTGCTCCACGCAGTTGAAGGCACCGGAGACACCAAAATGGAAGAAATTATTAGAGGTGCACGTGCAACAAAGCTTGTGAGTGAGAATAGTTATATAAATTCAATAGGAATTACATTTGTTTATTAGTAATGAGAGTGTTAGTGACTTACAAAATCATTGGGCACTGAAACTTGTATTGGGACTAATTCTATAATTAAATTAAGTGGAGGAAGGATGAAGGAACTTACTGGTGGCGGCAACAAAGGCAAGCAAGAAGTAGAAGCCAAAGAGAGTGAGCTTGGGAGCAGAGTTTGATTTAGTGATGAAGTAGAGGAAACCAAGATAGGGAAACAAAGACAAGGCAAAAAGCTGTGATGCTAGGCTCTGCGAGTCAATGCTCATATTGGGTGCCCACGGATCCACTGGGAGTAACCATCCACACGCTATTGTATTTGTTCTTCTTCTCATCTTAATCATACCATTACCAATGATTCTTCTTTCTCGGTAGCTCTTGAAATCTTGGCTTATTAGTCTACATGGGCGGTTTGTAATTATTTGAGGATACTGTAAGAGAGGAAAAGAGCCCAGGGCGGTAGCCGTACCGGCGGTTGCAGACTGCAAACGAGTGATCGCCACCATCACTTGTGTTTATCGCTTCGCCTCGTCTACTCTTCTACGTGGCTGCGAGGGGCTGAAGTTTATAACTCAAGCGGAGACGGGCAAGATGACGCGTGGGAGTAAACGAGTTCTAATTGCACGACACGAAACGTCGTCGTTTTGTATCTAGGTGCGCTAGGAAATTCGGCATAAAATTGCGTACACAGAATCATAATGAAATTACATACAAATGAACGTCGTGTCGTGTCGTGCTTATTATTGTTATTTAGAAAGGAAGGAACCGCAAATTGCCAAACTCTTTGAAGAGACTACTTACTCGTTTCCATCTAATTATGCCAATTGAAAGACTAATCATCAATGTAACCCATACAGACATAGATATAGACAGTGAAAGGAAGAACTCATGGTAACAGCACCATATGACAAGCCAATCTTAGCCATTATATTCTTGCAATTAGTGGATATCGTGTAGGTCCAACAACAAAGATTGCAAAATTAAGATAGGAGCCTTATATTTAAAAAAGGTGACAGAAATGATCCCAAGCTTCAATTATAACGAGTGATGCAGTCAATTATCCTAGGCAGCAGCCAAAATTTGGCAGCAGAAACTATTTTCCTTCCAAAATAATCAGAGACTGAAAGGAAATGATGCTGGTTGGCGCTAAGTAGTGGGTTGGAATGCAGCCTGTTCACCCCAAACGCCATTCAAGTTAGATTGCCACAACCTTACCATCCCATCACTTCCTGTTGTTGCCAAGGTCATCCCACTCATGTCCCATTCCATCTGCCACACCTGATCACAAATGAACATAATAGTCAATAATCAACCACCTCCCCTCCTCAGTAAAACTGAAATAAAAATCAACAGAATCAATCTGGGCCTTCACATTCTTCAAGTACTTGCTTCCACATTCACATCTTACAACTACTCCATATAGAGTGGGAATTTGTGAATGAAACTGAAAACAAATACCTCGCCTCCGTGGCCAGGGAGCAATGCAACCTTCTCTACCGAAAGCCTTCCATCCAACTCGGGGTTTGCTCCAACATGCCAAACGGCAATGCCCTTCTGAGTTGAAACAGCTATCACCTCATATGGCCTATAAGAAAATTAAAACTCAATGTCATTTCATAATACTCATATTTCCTTCAGTTCCTAACAAAATGGTATCAGGCCGGTGAAGGTATGAAGCTATTTGCTATGAACTTCCCCTTAAAAATCCATCATTGCACGTTTGCACATTGGACAGCTAACCATTGGATTATGGAGTCGAGGCATTTTATTCACAGGGCATAATAACCCTTCCAAACTGATTGATTGAGTAATATGCATTTTCATGGCATAAAAGACAGGCCCTTACCGGCCGATGTTTAGCGCCCATGCTACGGCATAAACCTGATCACCCCTGTCCTCAGGCAAAGCCAACTCCGCCACTGGTAGCCATCTATTATGAGCCTCATCAAATTCCCATACCTGAAGAAATCTACCATGAGTTAGCTCATCAAATATATCAAAGCAGTCTAAAAATCGCTTATAGATAGACAACATAACAAACATAACAACAAGATACAAACTAAACTTTGCACCATTATTAACAACACAAATACCCTAGACTTTCCAGAAATTAGAACACAGTGCCTTAATAACATAGTAAATAATATCTTTCAGGCTGAATTTTTAGTATTCCACAACCTGACCATTTGCCAAAATGAGAGAATTTAGCAGCAAGACAGACATAATCTACCACACCTTGGAGGAATTGAGTTGTGGTGTGTCCGAATTGAACCCAAGAACAAAACTAGATTCCTGGTTTTCACCCTTCTGTGGATTCCAAGAAATGGATGCCGATAAGCATGAGGCCTTCCTAAACATAGTCACAGAATCAATAGCATTCTGAAATTCAGCCTGTAAAATGGAAAAAAAAGAAAAAGAAAAAGATAAGGACAAAAAGAAATTAAAGAATAAATAAATAAATAAAATCCATAGGAAGTCGTGAAATGCTCAAAGAACCTAACATTTTTCACCTATTCTAAGTCAAAATCTCGATAAGGTGGCTTGCAATCATCATAAAAGAACGAGAAGGTGTGTTTAGCATTTTATCAAATTACAGTTGACTCACGCTTCAGTGTCACCAGCATCAGCATAAATGCAAAATAACAAAAGAATAAAGTAAAAGAGAATAACAATCACCTGAAGCTGCCAATTTTTCAGTGTCAAGGGATCTAGCAGCTCATAAACTTTAACATGGCCATCTGAGTATGCAGCAACCTGCACTCAAACCAACAAACTGTTAAAGTTGCTGGGAAAGGTTTTGGCGGCAGAATTTTGGAAACAAAAACAATAAAATGAAAGCTCACCAATTTCAAACTTGTGGAAGAGACTCCAAATTGAACATCTAACACTTGAGTTGAACTGCTCTCAAAGCTCTTACAGAGCTTCCACTGCAGAGGCTGTGCATCTTAATGTTAACAAAATCCAATTACTATACATCTAGGAAAAAGAGCCAACACTTGTTCGTATTTAATTATCACACGGCCATAACACACAAGGAGTAGAAATATATGTGTAATTCAATAAAATACCTTCAACAATCTCTTCCCACAACAGCAAACTTCCATCAGAGCAAATACAGGCAACTGCGTCACCGAACTCCGGTGGCACCCAAACAACCTTGACAATGGCACCCGCATGTACCTAACCAAAATTTAATGCCAGAAAAAAAATTGAATTTGAATTTGAATTTGGAGTTCCAAAGTAATAATAATAATAATAAAGTAAATAAATAAACTTGAAAAAGATAGAGCGACAGACAGGCCAATGAGGGAATATAAGAGAAGGACCAAATAGAACTCACCCTAGTTTTGAGGTTGCAGGTGAAGGAGGAAGAAGCGGGGTCCGGTGAGTCAAAGATGCCGAGGGTGCCGTCGGTTGAACCAGTGGCTAGCCTCCGGCCACAGTAGTTCCACGAGGAGCACGTTGTGCCCTTGTCAAGAGTCGCCACTGCTTTGTCCATGTCCGTCAACCGTGAATTTCAAAAGCTCAGATGAGAGGAGCTCGCCCGCACGCGGTGAACTACTGCTTTGTCAAGAGAGATGAAATGAAGTCGCCAATCACTTAAAGCCCCATCTCTCCCCTTCTTTTCCGAGACCATAATGTGGGCTGGGCTTTCAACAATTGAACCTTGTCTACCTAGGCCCAGATGCCACAACTCAAAGCCGTTCGTAGGGGTGGATATTCGGTGTCATTCGATTTGGTTTCAAGTATAAATACCGAACAGGTCACGAAATCAAGTGATGATTGGTTTGAGTTCGATTCGGCCCAAAAATTGAATCAAACCAACAAACAGATGGGTTCTCTCATTTAAAATTAAAAAAATAAGTTAGCAAAAAAAAAAAAGAAAAAAATTTCAAACCTAATCCTCGCCGTCTCACTATTACTCACACACCACCACCTTCGGAGTCAATCACTCACCATTTTCACCGCTGACAAGCATCAGACTTCGCCACACCATTTCTGCCGATCGTCTTGCAGCAGTGACTGTCCCCTCAGCCAGATCATAGCCTCAGCTAGGGGTAGAAAAAATCGAATCAGTTTCCAAAAAAATTGGTTCGGTCAATTTTGATCAGGTCCGGTTTGGTAGCTTTAATTTGGTTCAGTTATTGGTTCACTAACCCAGAATCGAAATCGAAAAACTCGGTGAATTTTATAAAGTTTTAATAATCATTGGCATTATAGAAGGGCTTACAACTCATAGTCTGTATAATAGGCTAACCACTATATGCATAAATAAGCACATGTTACGAAACAACTGAAAAAGATAAACCTCAAGTTCTAAATCCAATCACCAATCACGTATACTTCACAGCTGCTCACTAGTGCCATTTCTGCTTTGCTACTGTCTTGACAATCATGATGACCTCTACCTCCGTGAGAGGTGAGTTTGGGCACTTCCTTTTTTTTTTTTCATTTTCTTAAACGAAATTTAAAATTGATTTTGTTAGTATAATATTACTTTCGTAAATTAAAAATTATGATATTTACTCATAATAGGATTCAAAATACGGAAAAATATATATATATATGCCCAATCAAGCAATGGAATTTAGGCCGGGCATTGCGCTTGATGAACTTGGGTTTCACTATTTTTTTAAAATAAATATGTAATAAATGAATTATTAAATCAAATACCAATCAACAATGGTTAAATATTTAATAAAAAAAATTAAAATAAAGCATTAGATTTTTTAATTTGATTTTCTACAATATCCTCTTATTAATTAATACATAAAAGAGAGTTTAATATTATAATTTTAAATTTTTTAATTCATTATTAAAATATAAATTAGAGATTTAAGTTTTTTATTTTATTTATTTTTAAAATTTAGTTTATTATTTTAATTTATAAAGTTAATTTTTATAAAAATATAGGATTTGGGCCTGAGGTTTTTTTCCTTAAGCCCTTGTCCAGGCCCCCATGTGGGAGACTTAAGATCCGTTTGGAATTAATGATTGAAACTCAATAAGCTGCTTATTTAATAATTTTTAAATTGTGTTTAGTAAATTTTGTAAAAACAGTTTATTTGATAATTTTTTTCATTTTGACAGTAGCTTTTAAAAGCAGGTGGGGGTTACTTTTTATAAGCATCTTATTAAATAAGTCACTATATTTTTTTAAAGTTCCTATTTTAACCTTAGTATTTTAATAAAAAGACTTACTTTCTATAAACTCTAATGTATAAATTATTAAATATCATAGTTATCCCACAATTAAATTACCTTTACAACTATTATATATTCTCCTCAGTATTAATTTAACGTGAATACAATACATATTACTTTTATTTTATTTAGATTATGTATAAGTATGAATTTTTATTGTATTTTATGTAACGATTATAAAGTTCATTAGAATTATTTAATTTAATTTTTTTCACTGTATGCAATTTTATGTATTTAAAAAGAAAAGGAATGTCTAAATAATTTATTAAATATACTCAAAAAATAATAGGTAATTTAAACTTATGTCTGTTTTGGTCATTATATAATAAAACAAAACTTTCATAACGAAATTTACCAAACGCATGTACTCTACTTTTCAAATTCATAGCAATCGTAACAATACAGTTTACCAAACACATAGTTGCTTTTTTAATTAGCAGTTTTTTTATTTGTACAATAAAAATAATTTATTTAATCAGCTACCGCAATCTCAAACTGACCTTTAAGCTAAAGCCTGCCTTTTTTGCCATCCCTAACTATAACTCTTAAGTTGAAGACAGGTCTTCAATTATTAAAGGTACCGTGTTTTTATTTTCTTTTTATTTTTTTAATGGGCTATTTTTTATTTTTTAAAATTTTGTTATTAGCATTATTTATTTATTTGTGTATTAGGCTTATTTCAAGACCGCATTTGAGATATCTTGTGATTTTTGGGTGAGACTACTTTTAGTTTTGAAAATTTCTGCAATCATTTATAGTTATCTCTCGGTAGTAGGCATTTAGCTATTTTACACTACGTTGGTCTAATAACTTAATTTAAAACATGACAGTTTTTCAAGTATTTTATTCTCATTCTAGATTTATCAACCCCAGACAGGCCGCCAATAAAATATGCATAGTGTGCAAAATAGAAGAAAATAACAATAATGTGCAAGAAAGAAGGAGAGACGATTTTCGAGAGGGTGTTCAGAAGAAGAAAAAATGATAGGTGATTGAGATCAAATGTTTAGCAATCTTTTTCTAAGCTAAGCTACCTAATGGAGGAGAAAAAGTGAAGTGTCACTGCTGTAAGGATGACTCCGGATGTCATAGCGGCTTCTGCGCTAGCATTTAGCATAAAATGCTGCATTCTTGACCTATTTAAGAGTTTTTTAATTGGTAAAATAGTCGAGTCATTAATTTGTACTCAAAATTAGTTTTGATCAATTCTTTTGAGAGATTGTATAATCGAGCCAAGTAAGGAAGAAACTGAATTTTATGAAGTTGTTGAAGCAGGTAATAACATGATTTGTTAATTTTGGTAATTTATTTGAAGTGTTCAACATTATAAATAATGATTTTCATATTTATTTGAAGTGTTTTATTATTTTGCTTTATGTTTTGTTGATAGATTTTTTTAAAAACATTTTTTGTTGTTTTAGAGTTATGTTATCGTATTAAGTTGGTTTGGTAGTGATGGTGGCAAATGAGTTCATTTGGAAATAGTATTGATAAAATTTAGATTGTAATTTGTATATTTGTATTTGTATACATCTTGAAATTGATAATTTTTTTAAGAAAATAAAATAGTTGAATGCGTATAGGCGTTGAAGAACAAAAATTTTAAATCGGTACCGAACCAATCAATTCCGATTTAGTTCTTAATTTATTTTGGTCCTTATCGGTTCTTAAAATTCCTGTACCGAACTATTTTCATTTTATCCCGATACTAAATCGCTGCTCATCCCTAGCCGTAGTCCATCGCAGCCACATTTAATCGTTGCTGTCGTGCCGGTGACAGTGAATTCTTTTTAAATTTGTTTTCTTATTTATTGTTCCTTAAATTTGCTTTGCGGAAAATTTCAAAAAGAATGGTTTAATTTTTACAGGTTTGCAGTTGTCAGTGGAATTGATTTAGGTTTGCGATCATAGCTATAAATAAACAAATTTAAGATTTTGCTTTCTTTGAATTATAATATGTAGAGCAAAACTTACTGTAACATTGCACGAAACATTTAATAGTTGAATAAGCTGCACGAAATCCTGTGGCTGTACTGTTGACAGTTGAACTGAAATGAAACTCCATCAGAAATTGTTTCTCTTATTCTGTGCTTATGGGTCGTTGATCTGTAAATTAAGAAAACAATCCTTACATGCGGAGATGGGAACCAGCCAAAAAATAAGCCTTTACAAGCCTAAAATCTTATGTCTTTATGGCTTCCATTATTTTTCTTATTTTTTGTTTCCGTGGCTCTGCATATTTTAGGATCGAAGCATAACTAACTAGCATAGAGGAATTGGAAGGGTTTCGAAATATGCAGTGGGGATGCGGTTACTTTCTTCAAAGAATTGGCTAATTTTCATTTTAAAATAATTTAATGTATATATATAACATATGCCCTTGCACATAATCATCTGAATTCTGGTAGTCGAATTTTCCAACAAAACTTTTTCAGCTTCTGGAGGCCGAAATCAGTTGAGGCTCCGTTTGCCATTGGGTGTTGCTATTTGTGGAATTGTGGCCCTGCCATTGTGAAATAAAATATTAATGGATGCTTAAAATCAAGCTGTAAATGCAAAGCTTGTGAGAAACGCACCCTGGGCATCAAGCACGTGTAAATTCCAAATTCCCGATACTATTAAAAATATATTAAAAAAATTATAAACTAAACTTGACGAGATACATACGCGCATACATTTGGACTGACAATTACATTTGACTTGAGATGGGCCTCAAGCCCTCAACTTCAAATATTCTATTTCTACGTGGCCCCGGTCACATTTAACTTGCTGCATTAAATCGCGGGCAGACTCTGAAAGATTTGAGCTTACGCCGGCCCATATGGTCTCTCACTCACGCGACACCCACCCACTTTATCCATCGCAATCAATGCATGCATATGGTCTCAAATGGTGTGCAATGCGACGTTTACATTAGCGACAAGTTTTTGAAATATCTCAAATTCTGTGCAATGCAGCTATAATATGTATAGTTAAATTTTTATATAACCATAATTATATATTAATTCTTTAAAGTAAATACAAATATTTTATAATATTATTTATTTATTATATAATTAATATAGCACGTTAAAAATATTTTAAAATTTTCTTTAAATTACATCTGTCAGTTCAATAGTTTTATTAAATTTGACAATAATAAAATAAATATGTATACATGGCATGTTGGGTAATTCGCCTTCATTCGAATGGCGATGTGAATATAAAATATGTATGTATTTACATTTATGCTGCGGTGTTGGCACCGTTGAAAATTAATTTTGTTCCACCGGCACCGTTCCATCCATCGATCAGTCAAACAAAATAAACGTGCATGAAGCAGTCCATAGCAAGTACCAGTTCAGTGTGTTCAGATCACCATAACTCAAACCGAAAAACCTTTATTCCACTTCTTCCACGAGTTACGTTCGTGTAATATTTATTAAATACGACCACACTATTTAATTAATGCTAGTTTAATTGGATAAAGCTTATCCAAAAACTAGTGTGGATCGAGTAATAACGAATGAATTAATTAATTTTTTGAAATTAATGATGAGAAAGATTAAATTATTAATTACAAAATAATACCGAAGGGCTTCCAATCCCACCTACCAACACACAGGCGGATCCATTCACCCAGTTACAGGCTTCATTATAAAGTTGCCTTCTCTTTCGGTAATTTACTTGAAAAATCTTCTTATCCACTACAGAAAGCTAGCGCTGTTGAGAAATAAAGCAATAGAAAGCAAAATGAATGCTCCTTTCAACACATGCTAAAGCTAGCAAATTAAACTGACATTATAACATCAAGAACGGGCCGATGAAAGCACTGTTTAACGACCGCCACAGAAAGGTAACAAAATTGGAAGTGTGATGCGTAAATGTAAAGTTTGCTGGGTGTCCTCGTTGATATGAGTTTTGCTCAGTTTTAGTTTAAAAGTTTTATGTCATACTAAAACACAGACACAGAGATATGTATGCTCATCATTAATTTATATAAATTAATAAATGGTATTTTACTCGGCACAAGATTGGATCGGCATAGAATTCAAATCTGTCATAATAATCTACAGAACATCCACGGGGTCAAATACATATGTTTCAAGAATCAAAAAGAGATAAATTAAGAAATGACGGCCGCACCATATATAAGCTAACAAAGTACGTACTTGGTACAATTGCTAGAAAGTTATATTTCAACTGTCTTCTTGGACAAAATTAAAGGGGGTTATACGCATCTGTCATGTTGTTGGTGTTTCATAGTCAAAAAAGCTTTATAAAGACAAGGCAATATCACGAAATCCAGTTAATCTGGGCAAGCAGATCAGTTTATATACTTGGAATAGAGTTTAATTAACGGAGTGTAGGCCTGGTTTTTGCTGATAATTTAAGTGATATACGTGCCCGCTTGTCAAAGAAGCCAAATTTAGATCAAAACTCAAAAGCCAAGTATTTTCTTTGTTTTTAAGATACATAATTCTGAGTCGTCATCTAAATTTGCATGTGCATCGGAATCCACAGTCACTTGTTACCTACATTTCTGAAAATTATGATATTTTACATTGGTACCAACATCATAATTAAAGATTAACGTGATTTCTTCGTTAGGTTGCGGTTGCTAAAGATAACAATTTTTAGAGTGCGTTTCGGAATAAGATGCTGTAACTTTTAAACTACAGTTGCTGTGTAGTAAAATTTATAACTGTGGATTAAAAATATTAGCTTTTAAGCTGCTGAGCTGCCAAAGTCCAACTACAAAGTGCACCCAAACACCTAAACGCACCCTTAATTTAATGAGTGTAGTCGCCTCATCGTCTTTGTGACGACTTTTCCGTTTGCACTTCTACTAGTATAAGAGTATATTTTCTCCTTATTTGGCCGTAGACCTGTTTTTCGTTGAAGCAAGTTTTTGAACTAGCCAATATCAATGCAGGCAGGTACCGACGAAATCAAATTCTGATACAACCATAAACAAAAATTTTATGCCTCTCGTGGGCTGTAGATTGAAGCTTCGGATGGCATTTCCGAAGATAAACCAGTTCTTGCAGCATGCGAGGTTGTGTTCCGCTGTAATAATGGTGATTTCTTAAGTGAATTTTGGGGCTTATCATTCTGCTTAATATGCTGAAGTTATGTCAGCTGCACTAGCTATCAAGCAATCTTTCATTAACGGCGGAATAACTTGTGGTTGGTGAGAGATTCAATATTGAATTGTATTGTAATGGCTTCACTTTTGTGGGACTCGAATTATTTCGATCCTAATTATAGATTTCATTGATTATTTGTTGTTTCTTCCTCGTTTGCTTCTTTTATCACGATTTTACATGGAACTTTTGCATTTTTTTTAGCACCGTATTTTTTACTGACGGGATAAGGCTCACCCCATTTCCTCCCAATTTGTAATCTCTCAATTTTTTCTATTCAACAGAGTTTTCCTCATTCCCCCAAGATTAGTTATATATATATATGTGTGTGTATTCAACAAGACTTATTAGCCTTATAAATATTTAAAAAAATAGTAGCTGAAGTTTTTATGTGCTCAACTGATTAATGTAATTTTTATTAATCATCCAATCAGAATCTGATTCGTTGAAGTATTAGGTCATATAGCTTGTTCTTGTAATTACACTAAACGATATTGTTTTCAAGACTTCGACACACTGGATCAAACGAACTTAATTTATTATTCAATTCAATAAAAATGTAAAAAATAGTGTTTAGTTATAACATAGACAAAATAATCTTTCTAAAGTCGACATAATTCTTTTTTAACGATTGGTTGCTCCTCATGGCTGATAAAACTAACAATAAAGATCCACACAGATCCGAGATAAAAACTAAAGAAATATTCTATAATAGGAGACGCTATTCCATCCTTGAACAAAGGCCTTTGAATTTCACAAGAATCGACGCTACATTTTTGTTTATTTTTCTTTTTATTTTTCCTCCCTTCTTCGGAAAGATCAGCTCCCATCTCATGTTATGTTAGCTTAGCCTATCACCACCATGCTACCTTGAGCGAAGATGCTAGGGAGGAGCAAAGTAAAGATTTTGCATATAAGCAATAGGGAAACTCCAATAATAATAATAATAATAAATTGATAATAATTTAGACAACGATTGTCAAAGTTCAAAACTAACTGTGCATGTGATCATAAAACCAAAAAACTTAACAGGAACATATATTAACATATATTTAGAAACTATATATATATGATCTAAAATTTATTAAGCATGCTCATATTCGATATTACGAAAAAAATAAAAAATCGGTATTACTAAGCACACGAAATGGCAATAGTGGGAGCTGTAAATCTCTCCGACGTGGTTCTTCTTGCCAAAGAATTGATTTCCGGCGACAGCCCACCAAAGTCTATCTCCGGCCCTTCAGGTATCGTCGTGAGGGCTCCAGTCTTGTCATAGTAAACGCAGTATTCATCATTTGAACGGTCACGCAACTTTAACCAGGAACTAGAACTTTGCTTTGACTTGAAGACAGATTTGAGAAGCTTCTGCAGAGACCGAGAGATCTTCGAAGAGGATTTTCTGGTCACGGGTGGAGCTGTGGCTGGGCCTGGGGGGGCTGGTGCTGGAGTAGTGGCTCTACGATCGGGCAAGTGAGGCATGGATAGGGTTCTTGAAACGATGGCTGAGTCAAGTTGACGCTTGAATGACTTGAGCTCAAAAGAGTCATAGAGTGTGCTCCCACAGTCCCATACAAGCTCCTGCTTCTTCTTGCCGGTAGGTTTTTGCGATTGGCTTTGTGTATGTGTTTGTACTTGAAGCTTCTCCAATTTCGGATGTTTTAGAGTATTTTCCATTTTCTTCGTCGTATTCAAAGTGTGAAATTGAGAAAAATGGCGAGACGGGAATGCATATTTAAGAGGAAGATTTGTTGTGAGAGAGTCAGAGTGGAAAAATCAACACTAAAACGGACCCCCTAAAGTTTATCCCAATATATAAATAGTTCCCGAATGTTTCAAGAATGAACATATAAAACCCCCATCTTAGTTTGTGCCGTTGTAGTCGACTCAATGCATGTGGCCCCTTTACTCCTTTCACAAAATCAATCTTGCCATTATGATAAAATTAAAAATGTAAAGTCCGACATCTTCAAATAAACGGAAAATAATCTCAAAGAGAATTTATATATTAATTTTTAAACGTAACATCTAATTTTATTTTAATAGTGTGAAGAATATTTTTAAATTTGAGTTTTAATAGGTACATAAAAATAATTTAAAAATAATAATAATAATAATAATAATAATAATAATAATAATAATAATAATAATAATAATAATAATAATAATAATAATAATAATAATAATAATAATAATAATAATAATAATAATAATAATAATAATAATAATAATAATAATAACAACTGTCATCATTATGATAATTCTTAAAAATTAAATTCTAAATGTATACAAGATGTCCCCAAATAAATAAAAGATATTAAAAGGGAATTTAAGCATTAATTTCTGAAAACATGAAGGATGTAGACACATATTAAGGAAAACGCTAGGGGTACTGAGTGTACTTTTTGCTTCGTCTTTATATCGGTTGGTGAATAATCTGACGCGTTGGTTTGGTTTGGGACCTATGCGAGTAAAGTTAATAACCGTTCACGGCCAAATCACATGGACCATATAAAATCGCCATGTCCGTGTGAGGATTTCCACAATTTAAGTTTTGTAATTAATAGCTAAAAGATGGTTGGACTTAGACTTGAGTGTTGTGATTTGGACGTTATTTGTTGATAATTAATAATTTAAAATCCCAGCATTGATTAGGTTAATTTATGGTTTTAAAATACCATTTAATTTTATTTTCAATGGCGACGCTGATGCTATCAAATACCTAAAAGGATCCCAAGTGATATGCTAATTAAACACGTAGATCCCATGATTAAGCATGCCGCATTATATATATCTTCTAATTTAGTTAAAAAATATCATCAAGACTGGAAGATATATGGTTCTGCTTCGCAATTGGCTAGGAAATTAGAAAATAAAAAGGGGGAATAATATTTTGAGAATGGGTTAATGGCTTTGAGTGGGTCTGGCTCAATTATTTTAAGGATCCACGAAGATTATTTGCGCTAAATGCATCACTTCAGATCTCTTTGGCCCATTACATGGATTGAACAGTTGATTTCCTGCATCTTTGACAAATCAAATGTTAGTTAATTTGACGAGACTTATTTCGTGCCTCGCATCTTTAGATTAAGATTCTCTCACTGTTGCGATCTTTTTCTGAACAAATTTTAAAAAATAAATGTAATTAAATTTTAATTACACACTAACACTAAAATACAAGTGGTACAAGATTTATAAAAGGTCAGTAAAACTTAAATTAAGACCAATAAAACTTAAATTAAGAGAGAATTTTAATCATATTTTTAGCTATACATGTTGGACTCCTTACTTATTTAGAGACCTCTGATTGGTGCTGCACGCAGCTGCCCGATAAATGTTGCCTGAGCAACTCTGTACATCCATTACATATCACGTTTTTGGTTCGACTGATCCTTTGCTGTTTTTGGAGAACATATCGAGGTCGAAGCCCTTTAAACAAGCAAAGTGTCATTGCCAAGACCAAGAGTCATTCTAAAATTAAGATACTAATCATACACAATGCTTTTAGTCTTTTATTAATTCGA
Organism: Murraya paniculata; assembly: GCA_030449075.1. NCBI lineage: Eukaryota > Viridiplantae > Streptophyta > Magnoliopsida > Sapindales > Rutaceae > Murraya > Murraya paniculata. The sequence goes on along the minus strand of JAEVFN010000035.1, from coordinate 1,297,930 downwards.
ACCTATGTCTCTTTCAAGCTTCTGATCAGTTGAGGATTAATACGCGTTCTGGTTATTTCTATGAACTTCACTTTCAAGGAAACCAATTAGAAGGGAAATTTAAAATGAAACCATTAATAAATGTAATCAGTCTTGCGTGTTGATCATTCAGTCTGAGTCGTGTTCAATCAGAGTTTTATTACCAGTCAATGACGACAACCATGGCCTTGGCCTTGGACAGAAATCAATTCTAGTTATTAACCCAAAAATGACAAAAGCAGAAAGAGTCTTGGTACCACCACATGTTTAATATTCTTTGCCCAGTTACCTTTATCCTGTACCATTTTTCGATATGCAACACAAGTTTTAAGTCAAGAGAGCTTCCAATTCTAGTTATTAACCCAAAATGACAAAACCAGAAAGAGTCTTGGTACCACCACATGTTTAATATTCTTTGCCCAGTTACCTTTATCCTGTATCATTTTTCGATATGCAACACAAGTTTTAAGTCAAGAGAGCTTCCACTTATGACCAGATTCTACACAACAAATCTGCCCCATCCTTCTTGCAGTTTGTTAATCTTGACCGCCAAAAATCAAAATGAAAACGAGCAATTCACACAGATGTCACACCTATATCCAAGCCCAAAGGGCTACTTACGCCGTGCAATTCAAAGAAGTGTACGTGTATAGCTGAGGATGATTAATCAACCACATCACTGCTAAAGAGCTTGAACTTGTTGGCATCAAGAATCAGCTTTCTTATAGAGGAGAATGCACCCATAAATCCAGCACCTGTGAACACAGCCATGATAGAAATATTGATCCAATAGATAATGGACCTTTTGGGAGGTTTGTGGGTCATGTTGTAGAGAAGCATTGGGAGGATGAAATCAAGAGGGATAAAGCCAATCGCCCCGACTACACCGTTAATGTCTCCAAAGAATGGAAGCATCGCTGCCATGAATCCACAGAATATCATGTACAGTGTCCGAAGAATCAGCCTTGGAATAAGGTTTCTTTTCGAAAACACCCCTTGCTTTACATCGGCTGATTTCTTCTCCATGATCTCAAAAGCTACTTGAGAATATACCTATGTTACAAAGGAGGAAGGTTGCCTCAGTTAGAGCTGACAAAACGGGTCATCGGGTCGTGTTCGTGTCGTGTCAAATTTAGGTCGACTCATTTAATAATCGTGTCAAAATATTGAGACCCAAACCCGACACGGAAAATAAACAGGTTACCCAATAACCCATTTAATATCTATATATTTAATAAACATTACACACACACCCTCCAAACTATTACATATTTATATTATTTAAAGTTTAAATTATATATATGTAAATAATATTATATATTGATATCATCAAGTATACATGTGTATCAATATTTTACACATTTATACTATTAAAGATTCAAATTTATATAAAATTTTATAAATAAAACACTATGTATATGTTTGTCTTTAAAAAAAAATTAAAAAGAGATAATCATGTTTAATATTTGAGTTTTAATAATAAAAACCTAAAAATTAATTTAAAATAAAAAATATAATCGTGTCATTGTTCGGGTAAATGGGTCAAGAACTTAACCCTAACCCGACACGGAAAAAATTCGTGTCAACCCGAACCCAACCCATTTAATAATCGTGTCGAATTTGACGACCCATACCCATTTATTCGTGTCGTGTTCGTGCCGGGTAACAAAGACAACAGCTAGACCAATAACTGATGTTGGAGCCAAGGAAGGTCCATTGTCTGGCATTAGGCTCTTGAGAATGTTTGAATTAGATTCATTTCCAAATGCCCAATATCCAGAAACTGCAGCCGAGTAGAACGTAACAAAAATTACATTGTAACACATTAGAAGGCCTTTTACCATTTTCCCGGTAGCTGGTGGAGCCAAAGTTGCCTGTATTAATGCCATTGAAAAATTGATATCCAGAAAGCATGTGTCAATCAAATTATTTGAAACTGCATTAGGTGAGCCAGACTAATCAATGACTTAATTTGACCAAGCAGTCCAGTTTACTTCTGTTCATCTTAAATGACAGTTTTTCGCTAAGCTACGTAAGAAAGAAGCTAAATCTTACAACTGATGAAGACACTGAAAACATAGAGATGTATAAAAGTGTTGAGGATACCTGTATTTCAGGTAGTATCCCATTTCCAAAAATGGCAGCTACTATGGAGATAGAAGTGAAGGCACTAAAAATCCTTTCTGATTTTGAAGACTCTAAGGAATAGTCCTTTGGAGGAGCATTTTTAGACAATCCTGCATGAGAAGTAAATTTTCTTCAAACTTCAGAGGAAACAAGAATGTAAGAAGGTTACCTTATTAGAGATGAGAATCATCCCACAAAGCAAAAGTTACTCCCACAAAGCCACTTATGAAAGCATAAAGTTCTACATTAACCGAAACATTATGTGAATTTTATATTTTTGAAATCAATTTCTGCTCTAGCAAGTAGCAAATGAATACCATGACATTGTTCAAGACTATGTTGACAAATTAATTAATTTTCAACAACTTGATTAGTTCATCTGAGAGTGGCGTCAAGACATTCACATGCTTACTATAAGGAATCTCAACCTAGTTAATTTTGCATTATACCTAGGAGGAAAGAAACTGAGAAGGCGGTCCAGTGCCAATTTAGGATGAGAACATGGATTGGTGTAATCCATGAAAGTACCAAGCTGATCAAATAATCCAAATTCAGGGCTCATAATTCGAGACAAGTATGATCACAACAAACTACCCGTTTCTATCTAGTTTATCATTGTACATTCTTGATCCAAGCATCAAGATGAGTAATGGATGCACTCTTCAAAAAAAGAAAACTGGTAGTGATTTTTTCTGTATTTTAGATGCAAATCACATGGCTTAACAGCAGAAGTGCCATGGGGTGTATGAAGTTGGTTTAGTTTTTGGAGCATGCAGAGAAATTTTCAATGATAAAAACCTGTTGCATGTATATATAGAAATCTTCATACCAAGGAAAAGATGCATGGTAGTATATACAGACTAAAGATAGGTCGAGGATTTGAGTACCTGCATTGATACAAGCACCAACCTACAAGGAAAGTGTAGCCCAGCTAAGCAACAGAGAGACAAGGTTGATGTGTCTGAGGGAGTGGAAGGTTGGAAGCTGAGAGAGAACTATCATTACCACTGTCACCATTGCTATGAACTCGTACAGTTTCAAAGACCCGTTGGGGTAAAGATCTGAATACATTATCTAATTGCAGGCCAAAAGGGAAAGTCAAGAAAAGAAGAAAAAATGGAATAAGACCAAAATAAGACATTGTTATCCTGGTAAAATTCTAAATCAGTCTATTGGAAGGCCTCTCCACCTCAAACAATCTAAACGAAACCCCAGCTTTTATTCTTAAAGATGTGTAAATATTAGTTGACAGTCTGTTATATGTCTCCTGTGTAGTGTGAAGTTCCCTTCTGAATTCTTTTAAATTAAGAAATGGTGATTGATTATCATTAGGAACTCTCTTGCTCAACATGGTATCACTAGAATACAACAATGGTAAGTTGGTAGCCACATAGTCCCCGCATCTTCCTTTGGCTCATAGATTCTCATCGAATTAGTTGTTACTAAGGCACTAATGCCCTGTTTGATATTGTGGTGCCGGTGGCTTTTTAAACCACAATAGCTGCTAAGTTAGCATACCAAAAGGTTGAATGCTAAAACAAACCGTCTAAATTAAGTTCCTTGAAAGTATATACATTTTGGTTCTCAATCATGTTTGCACTAGAGCTTCTGATTTACCTATAATGAACACAACTCTTCACAGATAACAGCTAATTCTCGTCCAATGTGCCTTAACGGCTCCATTAAGCCAAGGTCACCATCATTATTAAACCAAAACTAGAACAGACCTCATGAGACATCTGGGGTATTGCCAAAAGTGAAAAAAAATTCACTGACAGAATGAATAGCAAAGTATGGAATCCTATCATTATTAAACATTAATACAATGGTGAATGGTCCCACGTATCCTCAATAAATACAGAAACGTCATAATCTGTTTACATTATAGATCAAGCTTATCGTTTGGATAAGATTGAATCAAATTCAACAATACCTCTAGTTGATGATGATGATGATGATGATGATAATGATAATAATAATAATAATTCAAATAGTAAGAATACCTGTAGGCATTCTCCCGCAAGTAAAATTGCTCCAATTCCAACTCCAGTGTTGATCGCTGTTTGAATAAATATTACAAAATAAAACATCCATCCAGACCCTGCAAGAATACACAAGGCACTGTCGCTTAAATAATTATTGCATCAATTTTTTTTTTTCATTTGAGGTTGTTTTTGCAAATTACATTTGATTCTATATTACAATTCCAACGTTAAGCCACGGAAATCATTTCATAATTTTTTCACTATAAAAGCAAAAGCATTGTGTGTTGGCACAAATCAAGTTCCTTGGGATGATGAATTGATGATATAATACATGAGTCATGCCGGCACATCACCACGTCAAAACGCACTGGTGGTATAAGTCAAAAAAAAAAAAAAATTCATTATGAATTGTGTGCACATCACCACGTCGAAACGATCACTGGTGGTATAAGTGAAAAAAAAAATCATTACGAATTGTGTGCGCATGCCTTAGGGTTAGCGTTCACATCGGCGCGATAAAACTCCAATACAATTTTTCAATTTACCTGTAACTAAACACGATTCAAAAATCTATCCATACAAGCCATTTAAATTTCCATACTAATAAATATTTAACGAGAAGAATGAGTTTAAAAATCTTTATCACCCGAATAAAGTTCAAGACATTGGTTTGGCGGGACATGAACCCCATGCTGCACCCGACCCTCCCAAAAGTTTCTATTTTTAGAAACAGCTTCTACTTTCAAGACGCTATCGCTAAGTTGGAACGGTCAATCCAAACCCGAGCTAACCCAATCAAGCCCGACGGGCCGGCGGTTAAATTTAATGTCCAATTTGCTGCCACGTGCATTTTGAAATATAAATTCAACTAACATTTAAAATATAAAGTCCAAACTGGAAACAGTTTTCAGAACAAACAGAATAATAGAAATAAAAGCAAAATTCAGGTAAAATGTTCCGTTTCCTGTTGAGAAGAAAAGAAAATTCATAAACGAAATTACCAAAAGAACCGGTGAGTTAGTTGCAAGAGTCACCTAAAACGTCGGCGGCAAGCTCGCGGAATCGGATGTGGCGACGACCAGCTTTCTCACAGTGGTCTAGCACCTTAGACATCAGATAATAAGAGTAGAAGGTGACCAATCCCATCACCGTTAAGCATGCAAACCCCAGGCCCCAGCCGAGCCCCCGAAACACGTACGGCAGCGTCAGTATTGTCGGTCCCACTATCGCCGTCGTTAGATGAAACCCCGCGTGCCACCACTCCCCTGATATTAATTATCTTAAAAAAAAGAAATTAATATAATGACTTTTGATTTACAAAAGAAGGTTAATAAGGATATGGATTCGAGAGTTGAGATGACCTTTTGACTCGAGAACAAAGGCGGCGCCGGCATCGGAGTCTCGGCGGACCTCCGGGAAGGGGTCCGGTTGACGAGGCTGAGCCATTGAGTGGGCAGCTGGTTAAGTTGTTTTTTCAGTTCATAGCAAGAAGGAAAAAAAGATGAAAAAAAAAAAACAATGAAAGGATTAATAATATATAAAGGCCGTTTATTGGGGGCGTCGAAAAGAAAGGAAGACGCGCGCATGGCTTATCGTAGAGCCTACTAGGAAGAGAATCGTATGTAACGATGACATCGGATTCGTTTATTTATTTATACATTTTAGTGAAATAAGAGACTAAAAATAAAAATGCAACTTCAAAGAGCTCTGCTGGATAGAGATAAAAGAAAGCAATTCGATTTCGAGTGGTGTTTCGTAACGTGTTGGTTACATTTTTGTGAGCAACTATTACTTGGTTGCCCTTGGATGTTTGATTTGCCCTTGGATGTTTGATTCGACTAAGTAAACTATAATTGGTAAATAAAATAGTCTTTTTACTCAAGATAGAGTGGCAATAAACTAATCTAATGATTCAGATGAATTTTCTTTCCATTCAGATGAGTATCGTGTTCTGTATAATATCAAAAGTACCATTGACAATTTAATGCTTTCTTTTCCTTTTTTTTCCCCCCTTGTTCAGTTTTTTGTGCGTTGCTCAAGAGAAATTCTAAAAATAGCGTGCCGTGTCTAGACAGAGCAAAGATCAGATCACTCCAATATTGCGCGCATCATAGTGGTTGGATTTAAAGTTAGACGGAGCCTGTATTACAATCTGTTCAACACTAAATAAAGCATCATGGCACTGCCAGATTAGTGCTCCATTGGTCACTAAGATCTATCCTTCAGTAAGCAGTAAAATTGAATCTTTCAAATTGAAATAGCAAAATGGTTGATGACAAAAGCTAGCCCAAAAGCCAGCCATCAAACTGATGGCGCACCCCCCAAATACTACTAATATAATTCAAATACAATAAGACTTGAAAAGCTTTCATTCTGGTGCCTTTTCATCTGCAACGGATTTGTTGTACTCTTCCAGTGCCTTCTTGTAGGCCTCCATTGCTTCAGCTGCCTTTGCATTCCAATCTTGCTTCTCTTCTTCTCCAAGTTCCTGTTCGTTACCCAAAAACACATAATAATTAGCCTCTTCTCCTGGAAATATTAAGTACACATAATTAGCGGATACACAAAATTTCACCTTCCACTTCACTGAAATCAGTGCATTGATGGTAGAGTTGGTGGTCCCTGGCCGCTCCTCCAACAAGATTTTCCTTGCTTCTTTGCTGCACATCATTTCAGTAAAAGCACGAACTTAGCAACTGTTCACTGCGACATATTTCACGGAAGCCACTTTTTGGTATGTACTGGGTATTTTACCTGAACAGGAGGAATGAAGATGCAGGCTTCTTAGGCCTGTTAGGATCAATCTCCCGTTGTTTCTTTTTCTGGCGCTTCTCTTTGTTTTTCTGCACATATATAATATAGTATGTCATTTAGGGCAAGTCAGAAGCCAAGAAATGATAATCAAACCCCAGTTGGTTAAATAACTCCATCATGAACCTTGATTATGTTATCAGCCTTCTCTTTCTTCTTGAGAAGTTGTAATGCTTCCTGTTTTTGAAGTTTCATCAGTTCCGCCTCTTCCTTCTTTAGACCGAGAGCTTCTTCATCTTTCATTTGTTTGTAAGCCTCCATTTCTTCATTATATTTCTCCTTGTTCTTCTTTGCCATCTATGAATTTCGAATGGACATAGGAGTAAATTAGGAAGACCTTTCAATAAAAAGATAAATTCTTTCAGGTGGCTGTAAATTATAAAAGCAAACCTCTTCGTAAGGTCTTTTCTGTTCTTCGGTCATGTTTTTCCATTCTTCACCAGTGATCTTTGCGACCTGCCAAAGAACAAAACACTTCAAATTGCCTGAAGAGAAAATCAAATTCAGCAATTAAAGAAAGTTTGAAGATGGATGCTTTCAGTTACCTCCAAGACATTCTTGTTGTCCGCTAGTAAAGCTGCCCTTCTCTCACTGGAGAACAGGAAATATGCAGTCACAGGATGCTTTGGTTTCAATGGATCCTTCTCTTTCCTTTAAAGAAACAGTGAGGAAAAATCAATCACTAATTCTAATGTCATATACAAAGAGCAAAACAGATAAAGGAGGAGGGAGCGAACATTACTTGGGCTTCTTGTTCTCTTTTTCGGCTTCCTGTTTGAACTGGAGATATTGTTCAAGCAACTCCATGGCTGTCTTTTGTTTATGCTCCTCCTCTAAGAGTTTCATTGCTTCACTTTCACGCTTCTCCTTGGCCATTACCTGCAAATAGGCTTCCTTCTCAGCCTGATACTTCTCCTCATAAGGCTTCTTTTCTTCTGCACTAGCATTCTTCCACTTTGCACCCAGAATGTTTGTGATCTCTTTGAATTCTGCTTCTGGGTTCTCTTTCTTGACCTATAAAAAATTGCATAGATCATAGGAAACAGACCCCAAAAAGATTATCAAATTGTAGAGATCATCAAAACAATTTAGACAAGGAAACAATTTCCCTGTCCTACCTCATTCCATTGATCTTTGCACCATAGAATGTAAGGTGGAGATGGCCTTTTCTTCTCCGCACATCCCTTCTTCTTTCTGTCTTGTTCTTTGTCTTTCAAAGATTGAACAATCGGGAAAGTCTGATGAAAATTATACAAAAATCACTCCTCCAGGAAACCCATTCAAAAATCGACAATGCAATATTCCGTCACCTCAACAATTTCTCAGCAAACAAACAGAAAATAAGAAACATCTCAAGAGCAAAATTGAATCATCAAAAAGCTATTGCCCTTCCCAATACTGTCAAACCCTAGGAACCCAAGAAAATATATAATCGTCTGAACATGCTACTATCTTTCCCAATTTTGTCAAACCCTAACAAACCAAATGTAGAGAGAATCAAAGGAAAAAAAATAATAAATAGAACTGCGCAAAATCCCTAACCCTAAAATTTGAACACAAACAGAAAAAATATCTTCTTGGAAAAACAAAATGAAAGCCAAGAAAACATACCATGTTGGGCTTGAATTCCTTCATTTTCTGCAACTTCTTAAGCTCCATCTGGAGCTTCTCCTGCTCTTTTCCTTGCACCTCTAGTTCTTCCTCCTTCATCTTCAACATCTCATCTTTCTCCTTCAACAACTCCTCAGTCTTCTCTTTCTCTAACTTCATCTTCTCAAGCATTTCTTGCATTTCTTGCAAGTCTTTGTCAAAAGAAGTATCTTGCCCTTTCGTTGCCCGCTTTGCTTTTCCCTTGGCTGCTGCCTTCTTGGGCTGAGAAAGACTCTCATGGTTCTCTTTAGAAAGACCTGCATCTGGTGGGTTTGGGATTGGAGATTGAGAGAGGGTTTGTGCCATGACGACGGCTTCATTTGTTAATGAATTCTTTGGTTTCAAAGCTCTTCTACTTCTTGGTTTCTTTAACGGTTCCACGGCCATTGAAGCAACATCAGAACTAGCCATGACTTGAGAGAGGGAGGGATAAAGAAAGCAAAAGACTAAAAGAATTCTAAAGATATAGGATCGTTAACAGAGTGGAGGGGTGTTTATAAAGGCAAATGAGGCAACGGTCATATTTTTCAAATTTCAAATCAATTCCTCAGATTTAAGGAGCGGTTTTGGGGTCCGGGGAAAGGGTAAAGTTTTAAATTTTAATGACCGTTGTTGGGTTTCTGCATTTGTATGAAATAATCCATTTTTTTATTTTATTTACCATAAAGCGGGTACTTATATGAAGTTATTTTCCACTATGGTTATTTTTCCTTTTTTTTTTAATTACACTCAGGTTTTGATTTTTTTTTTTTTTAATTTTAATAGTGTCAGTCAACTTTTCACTAGTAGGTCATTAAAGTCTCCTTCGAGATGGGAAAAATTATGATTTTTACATAAAAACTCTTTTGGAATGATTAGTATCCTTTCTTTTCCTTTTTTCTCTCCTAGCCTCTAATCATTTCTAAAATTTAGTAAACAAAAAAATAACTTAATTATAATAAAGTGAATTAAGTTGGCTTGATTGTCAACATCAAAATTTAAAACTTAATCTTGACCACTTATTTCATTATGAGAGACTATAAAAAAAAAATGAAAAAATTCTTATCCTTTTTTCATTTTTTATTGTCATATTTACGTAAATATGCATTTGAAGTGTATAATTAGATAAACCTTTTAAAAGATGCTCTAACATTGCTAAAAAAAAAGTTTAGGAGATGATTCTTATCCCTTTTGGAAATGAGCTGTTTCTATTTTTTTTTTATTGTCATACAAGTAAGAAAATAAATATAAGTATTTGAAGAGTAAAATTAAATAAACTTTTTAAAGATACTATAACGTTGCTAGTGCTATCAATGGGTCTAACCCATTGATGCCCTCATTTTTTTTTTTAAATTAGACTTATGCCCTCATTAACTTATGTTACGACTCTTTTTTTCTTTCCAATTTCAAAATTGTATATGGGCAGTTAGCACCCCCATAATGGTAAATAGAATTCTCTCTAATATTTGTAAAGATAAAAATTTAAGTTATACCATAATAGACTTAATTTATATTGTCCCGATATGTTTTTTTATTGTAAATAATACAAGAGTTGTGACTACAATATATATCTATATCAGTGTTTTGAAAAAAAAAAAAGCTAGTGAGACTCTTCGTGCACCCATCAAACGAGTCACCAGGAAGATGTATTATTTAGGGATATATATTTCAATAGCTGTGGAGCTGCCACAATATGATACAACCACTTGCAACAATTGAATTTAACAACCACGGAATTTAGGATAACAACAAGGACTACAAATAAACTATCTACTCATAATCTGTTCATCTTTTAGATTCCATCAGAATATTAAGTGTACATGATCCCAGAACTAATTGGTATTCACAGGACAGGAATTCGTAATCCATCTACTCTTGATGTGGAGACATCACTAGGGTTTGTACTGTTAAAATCTTAACATGAAGAATGCAGACTCCGATCCTTGACAACCTTTTTCATCCATTAACCACTATCTCCATTATCAAATCATTCCAAACATCAATTGGACCAGGCAAGCACCAATGCAAACAATCGTTCTGAACTTTAGCATTTTTGTCCTTAGCAAATGGTTGAAACTCACGGTATGCGCCAGGGTGCCCATCGGGTCTCAATAACAAAAGATTAGTGAAGTCCAGAAGTTTGAGTTTCACCCCATTTTGGGCAGCTTTTGGCACTGCCTTGTCAAATTCTTCTAATTCGATGTTCCGTAGAATCCTATTCAAGTCCTTTAACTCAATGTCACCTTCTTTAACTGGCATTGTTTTCTGACAAGAGCCCCCGTTATGCCATTCCCCATTTTCGAAGTGATCTGGCGTAGATGTTCTGAAAAAGATGAGACCCTTGTGTTTGGATGCTGCTATGAAGTCCATAACAGAACTGAGGGTTTTTCTATAAGCAAAATCAAACCCCAACTCTGTGAGGTTCCTCTTAGGACAGTAATGGCAGCCCACCACTGTATCATTCTCATAGTAGATTGAAGATTTGAGAAACCATTTTCCAGTTGAAATTATCATGTAGTCCAAATTCAGGTACTGTTCTGCCCATTTCTTATCCAGTTTGTCAAGATGCAGCTCAACTTCAGATGTTGAAACACCATTATAATCTTCAAAAATTGCAGCTTTTGCTAGGAAAGGGGACCAAATAACTGACACGAAGAAATTGTAAGAGGGAAAGTGCCATCTTTTCGATCTATATTCTTCATCATGGTACACTTCAACAGCTTGTTCTACCTGAAGCCATAAAAGTTAAACCTAGTCAGTTTTCTTTACAGCAATAAGTAAAATAAGAACAGCATGTGTTCCTACAGAAGTTTGACAGAAGAAATGAACATTCACAATTAACCTCTGCTAAAAACAATAAGCCTTCAAGTTGCACAAATTCCTAACAAAATATTTATGCATGCTGAAAGCAATAACTGAAAAACTATGGCATGCTGAAAGTAAGAAAGAGTCATAATGGTAGTAGAGACATTCAGTATCACAATAAAAAATCATTCTATACAGTTTGTGGAGTTTATAAGGAGTCAGTAAAAAAAGTCGGGAAACTGGAATCACTTAACAGAAACAAGTCCAGAACACAGATAATAATGGAAATTTCAAGATTACCAGCAGTCTCACAACAAACGAATTCAACAATTAAGTGACAGATACATAAGATTTTTGGATAGAAAATAAAGCAATTGTGATTTAAATGATCCCACTAACCATGCACCAATAGAAACCAATAGCATCGTAAAGCCAAAAAGGAAACTGCATCTGGCAAGCATTGCTGTTTTTTAAAGCAACTGCCTAGCTGACCAAAACTAAAAGGCAACAAAGGTTAAAATTCATTTGTTGTTACAGAGGCTGTTATCAAGGTAGAAGATTAACGTCAAATCCAGTGCCATGGGGAAACTGCATCTTTCCATGACACAGCAGAACATTTACTCATGTTTGTCACACAGAGGAATCTTATGAAGCGGTAAAGTAAAATTTGTAAATAAATATAGAAACCAGGACATGAAGACACATCTTTGGATAAAAAAGGATGCATTGACGAACACCAGCAACAGATCTCCTTAATAAATACTGAATGCTTTCTTTATTGTGCACTTTCCTTATAATCATGAACAAGAGCAGTTGAAGCATCTATTGACTAATTACACATCACCAACGCATAAGGTAATTTAATGAACAGAAACTGGAAAAACCAAAGAAAAAAATAAAACTAGTTAGATAAAACTTGCTATGTTAGTGGGTGTGGTGAACGTTTTAATGGAGCAGGGTCTAGTACACATCAATGACTATGACTAAAGGCTTCTCAAGAAGCACTTCACCAAATAGCCGCACTATCTTACAAAGATAGCAAAAGGTCTTTAATGAGGATGACATTTACAAAAATTCATTAAAAAAGGCCATTTACATCACAGTTCGATAACAGGTCTAAAACATTGATTGGCAATTTTAAGTACTCTGCTAAGATATTGTTAAAGGTTTATGATGATAGCAATTTTAAGATCACCCCAACGATATTTTTAATATAATCCCCTCACTTTGGTGAGGATCCATCTTAAAAAAAAGAAAAAGTACTCTGTAAAAATATTGCCAAAGTTTTATGGTCAAGTACCATGCAAGACAAGAAAAAGACCAAAATTAAGTTCTTATTCAAAAACCTACAGCCCACATATAAATTTTTATCTAGTCTCATACCGTTGAGAGCATGCACAGTAATGATTGTACATGGTTCCGAGATATTGAATCACCAATCAAAGCCCAAGTTTTATTCCTCATCAATTCAAGAAATTTTTCAGCATTGAAAGGAGGCAACTCGCAATTTTCTGGCCTCCACTGCCAATATAAATACCGTGAATCAGGCCGCCCATTTCTCATACAATTCTGGTGAGCCTCAATCAATGGACAGCTTGCATTGGTGTAAACTGGGCCTTTTAGGTTGGGAACCCAATTCCCAGTAAAAAGATCACATTTTTCTGCTCCAATATCTGGTTCTGCCAACAATACTTCCGTCAAAATATAAAACCAACAATACAGCTAAAGGTTTAAACGAATTAACAATTGGTAAAATGGAAGATTTTAGCACACAAATAAAATGGTCATTAAATAAGTGTAAAGATCGCCAGATCAACTTTACACATAAAAACGACGCAGATCACCCCAAAATGAGTTAATGTTCTGAGCATTGCAATAGTAAACCAATAATTAATAAAATAAAGTAAAAACTTAACAAAATTCCAACTAAAATAAACCGAATTTGATTGATTTGGTACCTTTTTGAGGCATCTCATTCTGATCTTCAGCTTCTGAAACAACGGAAAAATACAAGCTCATTCATTGCCACAATACAGGCTATAAAAGAACCAAATTGAAAGAAGCCACATTTGTTACCTTTCTGAGGCATCTGGTTCTGATCCTCATATTCCGAAACATCAACAGTCACAACAACCGGTGGTGTTGCTTCTGCCACCTCCGTTTTATCAACAACAGGAGTCTCTAAAAACTCTTCAGACTTAAAAAAGAAGAGCCTAAAAGCAAAACCCATCAAGAGAATAGCAACCGCTAGCCTTATAAGCAAGTGATGGTGGTTTTTAAGAGACCAACAATTACATAGCTTCCAGTTCAGCTTCATTTTGTGTTTCCCACACACAGTTTTCTATTTCTTCAATTCACATTTGCACACTTTCTAAATCTGGGTATTCGAGTTAAATCTGCCGGCAAATAAAATATAGAAAATAAATAATAATGAGATACAAAGCAGATCAAAGGATGACCGACATTGAAGTATATCATGAATAAATGTTCATGGCTGCTTCTTACACGAATAAGATTTGTATTTGGTGACCTTTTTCGCTTTATTTATTTTTATTTTTAAAGTACTATTTTTTTTTTAAATTATCTTTTAGTATTTGTAGTGAGCAGGTAGGTGCTCATTTAATCATATTCTCATCATAACGTGAAGCATGTTCATGATTGATCCAATGAAAGTAATTAATTAATGATTCTTGATTAGTTGTTTAAGTATAAAAGTGACGTTTTTTTAATATTGGTCGAAAAGTGATTAATGAGTAGAGGCCAGTTTGAAATTATAGTGGTGGATTAATTCGTCAGTTATTTTTATTGTGCAAAAAAGAAAAAAAAAAGAGCCGTTGATTAGAAAAGTAATTCAGTGTTTGTTAAATATATTGTTGTAATTATTATGAGTTTGAAAAGTGAAGTATAAGCATTTGTTAAATTTTATTATATAAATTTAAATTATGTTTTATTTGTATATTAAGATTTATTGAAAAGTAAGGTATAATTATCTTTTTGTTAAAATATTAAAATTATAATAAAAACTTTTAAAAAAAGTGATGACTTACTTAATAATTTATTTATAAAAAGTAACTTCTTATCTTTTTTAAGAAAATAATTGTCAAAATAGATAAAATTATGAAATAATTAATTTTTAAAAAATTGACTAAACACTATTTTTGTCAAAACTTATAAAATAAATTACTTATAGCATTTGAACCTATTTCCAAACGGGGCCTAAGAATTAATTTGGTGTTAAGATGTTATAACTTTTAAATCATAACTGCTGTAAAAAAAAAAAGAATATAAAATAAAAGTTGAAGATTACAGTAAACATAATTTGTAAATTATAATTTTCGCGATATCATAAATTTGTCATTATTAAGTATTTACAAAATATTTTCATGATTTAACTTTTAATACAACTACCTAATCACAATATCAAATTGGACCCAAAATAATATCAAGCTCAATAATATTTGGCTTACCACAAACCCAAAACAATTTTTTTTTATTTTTTTTTTCATTTAAAGTCTGTCTACTTCTACCATTTTTACTAGGTCACATACTTTTAGGACATGCTGCATTAATTGAAGCCTTTTTTGTGTGTGTGTGTGTCCAGTAACTTGTGTGAAGAAATTGACATTGAGATCCAAGACTACTTTCCTCATGTAAAAGTAAACAATAGTACCTTTCAAAAAGATTAATAATAATAAACATTATTGAATATCAAGCTAGCCAGGCCATTGTAGAGCCAATGAATGAGAAAATTGGTTAAAACAACTCTCTAAAAGTAGTAGTTGTGTAATTCTTTGGTCTTGTTTGCAACCAAACACAGATCTAAATTTGCGCCTGGATTATTAATTCTCACGTCAACTCTTACACACCAAATTCCTTATTAGTCGGTTTGAAATGGACCCCTCTCCTCCCCCAGAACAAAACAGGAAATAAGTATAGAATTGAGAGTCTTGACCTAGCACTATAAGAAATCGTAATATTTTTTAAAGTCTATGAAAATGAAAGCTCTGTAGTTCGTTAGTTGTTTTCTATTGTTTTCTTGGCTACTATTAATTATTTTCACTCATATGGTCATGATAATCTCTTACCTTTCTTAATTTTTTGTTGAATGTGGTGGACTTGTTCTTCTCATGCGGTTGTGTTTCTTTCAATGATTGATAACGAGCCACCTTCCTCCTTTCACATTGTCGCTTCAACTAGAAGATTTTAAGTCTACGTACAAAGTTCAGGTTACTTCTAGTGTGCTGCCACCCCAGTGACCAGTCAGATTGTTTCAGCATTATTTTACATGAAGCACAGAGCAAGAACATGTTGTTACATTAAATCGTGTGAATGGTTGATGAATGGGAAACCCCAATCGCAAAAGCCAGCAGAGTTACTTGTGAGATGTTTCCAGTTTCGGAAGAAATTATAAACATGCATATGTAACGAAGAGTTGGATTTTTCACTTTCCGCTAACTGTAGCATATACCAGCAATATACGGGGAAGTTGTTTACATCATTACAGGAAACAGAACCACATATGATCTTAATCACAAGGTCCCTTTCGGAACTCGCATGCCAAATCCATTCTTTACCTTCTCAACTCTGTTCAAAATATGTCAACGGTTAGCAAAATGATTATAATTTTTAACTGTAGGTAGGAAACGTGTTTTTTGATAGATTGTTTGTGCTATTAATCGCTTCAACATCCTATTAAAGTTTCAAATTGCAGCATATAATCATTAACAAAAGAGTAGCAACACTTACGTTGGGGCAAGTTTGCCAAGGCAGTCCAGTTCATCACCAGAGTCCTCATCCAGAACTCTCCCAGAAAACTCAATGATGTATTTCTTATTTCTCATGACTGGTAATCCTCTACTGGTAAGTAGGTCCAAATCTATCTGATGAAGCTCTCTCCCATTTACAAATACACCCGTGTTTCCAGCAGCACAACTTGCTGGCATGGGATGATTAAATTCTTCAATATAAGGCTGCAAAAACAACTCCTAACGCATAAATAAACCAGAAAGTGGGTCATCGAACTAAAAGATATATTAAGCAAGAACGATTTCATCTCACATAAATTATGCCGAGGCAAGGCTGGCCCATCACACCCCAGAATCCAGCTCGGAAATCATACCTAATAAATGCAAATAGGAAATAATAATAATTAAAGAAATCAATGTTTCAATCAAAAGAGAACTCCATAACATGTCATACACATTCTTTGACAAGATTATAGACCCTCTTACAGAGAACAATCATCAACCCTTGCAGGACACTTTAACCATTATCATATGTGCTGGGAAGAAACCATACTAGTATTTAAAAAAAAAAAAAAAATTGATTAATTTACACAAATATTCCAGCAACCTAAAACCTGACACGAACTAGTGGAAAACCTTACCAATAATCTCCAGGTTCAATTGGCCCAGCAAGCTTTTCAGCCTTTTTAAGTAAGTGATCTGGTATCTGCTGCCCATTAACAAAGACACCAGGTCTTCCATTCTCCGTGCTCTGAGTATGTTTAGGGAAATCTCTGAAGCTTCTCTTGATAAGACCCCCCCAGAAAGTTTTGTGCCCTTTGTGGACCCTCGGTTGATCTTTTTTGCTCCTCTCAACAGATTGATGAGACAAACTGGTATCAGGATAGTCATTGAAAGAAACTTTCACTGCGGTTTCATCTTTCTCAGCTTTCTGTCGCAAGGCAATCTTGTCAAGGATAACCTGGTCTTGATCTATCTGTTTACTCTTGCTGCTGATCTCACTACTGCTAATTTCATGGTTACTGAAAGGTACACCTGCAACTGCCTGCGGCATGTCATCGTTTAAGGGCAGCTTAGCACAGTCGGAAATATCTCTCACAGTTACACTGTCTGAGCTCTGGTCGTCCGCCTTAGAAATAGAAGATGATGAAGTACAGACTTGCCTCCTCTCAGCTTCACTCAAGTTCAACATCTTGTCTTCAAAATGTAAATTCTGTTTAGTATCAGGAGAATGGAATTTATAACTAGAATCAAGATCATTGGAGTAGGGGTTTGTGCCACCAGCAGTTCCATAAGAACTTCTAAGATCTCCGTTCAGTGGATCATGAGAAATATCATCAGTCTCTGCAGATATTTGCTCAGTTTCTTTGGGAACAGAAATTATTAGCCTCTTATTCTTAATTTCAAATGAATAGGAAGTTGAGCAAGTGCCACATTGTAGTTTCCGCAGATTATTTGCGACTGCCACGACTTTCCTAGTTAGTTTTAGCAACTCCAAGCAATTGCAGCATATCATAAATGGAGCTCCACCTGCTATGGAATGACAGAGCCGTCTATTGCTATGGGCTGCCGTTACTCTTCTTGGGCGACTCTGATAAAAAGCATCAACATCTGAATCAATGTCAACTGGCCATCTTGTGTGCAGATGTGGATCTTGAGGGTGCAATGAAGGAGGAACGGCTCCTAGAGGAACATGTTTCTTTGGACCAAACTCAACACTACTGGCACAATGGTAGAAATTGGATCTCATTGGGTCCTCCACGAACTTTCTATTGCAAAAACCAGCTCCGGCGACTCCTGAAGGAACTTGCCAATGCTTATTGCTGCAGTGCAAGCTTGAGCATGCAGGTTGATGAAAAAAGGGTTCCCTTGGGTGAGATGCAAGAAGATCTTGACTGAAATCCACATACTGCCCTGAAAAGTAATCAAGAGGTGGTTGGTCTGGGTATTGAGGGGGTGGTTGGTTGTGAGGTCTTCTGCGCATTTGTGACCAAAATGGACCTGCATGGGTGGATCTTGGACTCTTATGTGGAACGCACCTTGGATCCAAGTTATGATGATTCTTAGAAGGAGCAGGTCCAAGGCAGTGATTGAAATTGGGAGGTTTTGCGCCATGGTTATCCCCGAGAAATGGTTGCATTGAAACATTATAAGCAGGAGGGTGCCTATAAGACTCGGAAGGAGCTCTTTTCCTGTCTCCAAGAATTCTTTCCCTTGGTTTCTCCTCCAATCTTCTAATTTGCTCCAACAAATCATTCAACTTCTTCTGGAATTCAGCTCGGTTCTGTCCTAAGCTTTCAACTCCATTAGGCTCATCTGAGTAAACGAATTCCTTCATTGGTTTGCTATGACCATAGAATGAACTCGGCTTATAGTTTGAAGATCCTTCATCAGAATAAGTAAAAGGTGAAAATCTACCATGTTCAGTAGCAGCTCTGGGGCCTTCATCAAATCCCCAAAACCCCTGTCTTTCCGAACCCCACTTGTCCCTGATCACTCTCGATCTCATGACCTTAGCAGAATTTTTTAATTCTGCGGTAACTCCTCCAATACCGTTCATCAAACTAGAATTAACAGACCTAGACCTGTTCAAATTTATGTCCTCATCATCTTCACCAACCTGAACATCAATTGGGTGCTTCAAGAATTGCCTCCTGCAATTATCAACATACCCAATTTCTCTCTCAAAATTCCTTCGACCGAGCCCCAAACCCTTGTACTTTTGCCCCACAATCGCATCGTCATGACTAAACAAAGACTCTTTCTTTTCTGTTCTTAAAGAAGAAGAAACTCTGACCAGATCATCATTTTCTTCCACACAAACTCTATCTTTATTACAACTAAACTCAGTATCATCGTTTTCCCTCTCCGACAAGCTACCTAAACCACCTTCTGTATTCTTTTCCTTGCTATAATTCTCCAAAACTGCACCATTTGTAGGCACCTTCTTCTTGGCTGCATGATTAAGACATCAACATAAGTTCACAAACAATCAATGTTTTTTAAAATTCTCAGCAAGCAACCAAAGAAAAATTAACATTACACAAGGAAAATTATGAATAAAAAATAAACCGACCTCTGAGAACAGCACCACAGCCTCCGCACTTATACAAAGAGTAGTCAGGGAGCTCTGGCAGCAAATTTCCACACTTTGGGCAACGAACCAACCGAATATTGGATGCTTCAGCCATAAACAACG
This sequence comes from Murraya paniculata, assembly GCA_030449075.1. Taxonomy (NCBI): domain Eukaryota; kingdom Viridiplantae; phylum Streptophyta; class Magnoliopsida; order Sapindales; family Rutaceae; genus Murraya; species Murraya paniculata. Next base: position 1,278,611 of record JAEVFN010000035.1, on the reverse strand, counting down.
ACGATATTCGAATGAATGAATATTCTCACACTGAAGAAAGAACTCAAAGCAAATGTTGAAAGAAGTACAAAGTGAAAAGTATCACATGCAGCATGAGTACAAGATTCTTCTATCCAGGACAATCAATGGTTAATGAGAAAATTCGTTCATTTATCATGCTCGAGATGATAACAGATGATGGGACATGTCATCGTTTCTTTCATATCCCATTCGGAAACATGAACCCTCCAATAAAAGGGCAAGTTTAGAGGGAAACAAAAACAATAAGCCGACACGAACACGACAGTTACATTGTGCTTCGAATTGTAAAAGTTAAGAGGCCTTCCAATGCTTTCTTCATACTTCAATTACAAAACACCATCATAATCATGACTCGTGAACTTTTGGTTCTTTTAAAAGTCTTGACATCTATGACATGTTGTATTCTCACATTCACACGCGAACGACGAATCCAATATGGTCTGTTTGTTTCCAAAACTAAGTCTCTGTGGGTGTGGGCGTTGTGTGTTTTGACTTTGTCAAGTTCATGAGGACTGGGGACTGGCAGGGCTGAGTCAAATTCTATGGGCAAATATGGATTGGAGAAACAGCTTATTGTTCATTAAATTATCAATTTAAATATCTGCTTTGTTTACAAGATGCCTTAGCCCTTCACTTACGTATGACTTGCATGACTATGACCCGAAACTACTTTTCTTTTAATCGTTCATAGAGTTGCTAATATTTTATTACCGGAGACATGATCCGTGAACAGTAGTCGATTCCTGATTTAAATGTAATCAATTACTCCTTTTTTCTTCTGTAAGTTTGTGGTGGGGTAAATTAATAATGGATTCTTAGCCCATCAATGGCCTCTGGGCTTTTAAATGATAATGGGCTTAGAAACCAATAAGCCCAAGTTAGACAGTGATGGGACTGACCTCCCAAGAACAAACAAAAAGGGGGAAGAAAGATCGATTAAGCACCCTGCTTCCTTGTCAGTTGTCATCCCTTTCTTCACGATCAGCCATCTTTCTCTTCCTTTCTTCGGGATCAGCCATCTTCAACTCTAAGCCCCGATGATCATTTGCTCTAAACTTACTGGACTGCATCACGAATCCCTTTGATCCACATGGAGATGGCCTTAGCATCATATTCCTCTCAATGAGATTCCCAAGTGAAGCTATTTCATGTGAATCATATAAAGGAGTCCCACAAAGCCATTTGACACTGAATTTGAATCCTCTCTTTTCTACCTCTATCTTGCTTGTGCCGTGGCCTTATATTAATTGTACTTTGATTCTTGAAGAATATGACAACATGACAAAATGGGCTAGCAGCACGCTCTAAACCTAGTACAACGAGTCACAATTATTGACAGGTGACGCAATCTTATATTGGCCTGCTGAACTGTTGCAGTGGGGATTGTTTCATTTAACCATTGATTTAAAAAAATATATATTGCCTCGTATATTACAAGATAAAATATAATGTATTGAAATATAAATAAGTTAAAAGATAAAAAATATTCTAATACAATATATTTTGTCTTATAATATATTATATATATATATCTAGGTTGTCATAGTAAAGTAAGAAAATCTTTACTAAATAATGATTGAATATATAAATTTGATCACGTAGGTGATCACACATGTGGTGGGCTCCTATTAACAGAGCTCTCTAGAGTCCATAGCTCCCCAACAAAAACTTTCTACTTCTACAGTTGCGCACCAAATCAAACCTCTATCTATATATAAATATAATATAGCTTCTGGAAATTTAATTAAATATAGGAGCCAGGTAACTATACCTTATCAAAAGGAAATTTGTCCCATTAAAAAGTAATTGATTTTATTAGATTTCATCATTGTGAAAGTTGAAAGTATTAGATAGTCGGTTTTTGGTAGAGGTGGCCAATGGGCCGTGCCGTGCCTGGCATGGCTCATTTAAGGAGGCCCATCCGTGCCGTGGGTTGACACGAGCACAGCCCACTAATTTCATGGGCGGTGCCATGCGGAGCACCACATAAAAAGTTGAGGCTCGACATAGGCACAACAAAAGAAATTGAGGCCCAACACGGCCCAAGGGCAAGGCACGCATGGCTTGATTTTTAAGGTATTATTTCAAATTTTTATGATTTTAAAGGTATTATTTCTGTTACTTCTGATTGTTGGATTGGTAGTAATAATATGGGTGGTTATATTTATGTGGCGTTGCATTTCATTAATGAAATTTAGAATTTGAAGAAAAAATTATTTGCATTTTGTGAATTAGATTACCCTCATACTGGAGCTCATATTTTTAGTGCTATTTTAGGTATTTTTCGAGAATATAATGTTATTGACAAAATTTTTAGCATGACACTTGATATTGCTTCTGCAAATGATGTTTTTGTGGACTATTTTTTGCACAATATCACTCCCACAAGTGGTTCACAATTTTTTCATATTAAATATGTTTGTTATATTATTAATTTGATTATTCACGATGGTTTGGATTTTATGAGTGGTAGTCTCTCTAAAATTAAAGAAGTAATACACATGTTAAGATCACCTTTTAGATGTCAATAATTTTATAAGAACACATTACCTTTTTATGTATTGAAAAAGATAAAATTCAAACTTGATATTAAAACTTGTTGGAACTCCACATATTTGGTGTTAACTTATCGTGCAGATTATAGTAATGCCCTTACTACTTATGCTAATTATAAGTTAGGCGAGGGTAGTATTACTACTTATGATTGGAATACTGCATTTAAATTTTTGAATTTATTGAAAATATTTTATGATGCCATTCTTGCATTTCAACAGTTTATGAACCATCTTCATCTAACGTGTTGAATCATTTATACAATATCAGTGATGTTTTAGCTCAGCACAAAAATGATGTATATCTTGCAAATGCATGTGAAAAAATGAAAGAGAAATATTTGAAATATTCGAAAAATATTCCACCTTTGTTTGTTTATGCATCTCTTATGGATCCTGAGTTTAGTCTACATGGAACACAAGCTTTAGTTGAAGAGATAGTTGAAAACTTGGATACAACACTTGATACTAGTATGAGTCAATATTGATCATAAATAAAGATTGTTTTTTATGGTTATGAACAAAAATATGGATCGAGCTTGAATAGATCACAATCAACACCATCCGAAGCAGCTCATGTTCAATTTGAAAATTCAGCAATGCGTTTGATCCAAAAAGGTAAGGCCCCAATTGGTAGTGGTACAAGTGATTATTACACTATTGAAAATGAACTAAAACAATGGTTTAAGTTTCAAGAAATATTACATACACGATTTGCAAATATATATGTTTTGGCATTTTGAAAAGAAAATGTCACTATATTTCCTCTGTTATCCATAATGGCCTGTGATTTACTAACCCCTCTAGTCTTAACTATAGTTTCGGAGTCTACTTTTAGTACAGGTGGCAGAGTGTTAGATAATCGTCGGTCAATTTTAACTAAGAATATATTAAACTATTTGATCTATCTTTAAGATTGGGAGGCTGCAGATCGTCGTACACAACAACGTTGGCATAATAAATTAGTTAAGGAGATGTCATCTTTGAATATGGAACCAGTTATAACTGATTGTGATACAAATATTGATGATGACGACGACGACAACGGCGATGCTCGTGTTGAAGTTGATGACAATGAAGATGAAGGTTAAAATTTATGAATAATTTTAATGTTTGAAATGGTTGTAAAATGCAAATGATAAATCGTTCAATAGGTGCAACCTAGTTGGGATGTGTTGTAAACTATAGTGATGCAAATTACACCATATTTTATTTTACTTGTAATTTGAAGCTTTTATTTCATAAAAAATAAATTTTATTTATCTCTCAATAATATTATTAATTTAATTGAGTAATATTTCGATTTGTGCTTTAAAGTTTAAATTATTAATAATGATTAAATCATTCATCATTTAAAATGTAAATTCATTCAATTAAATATAAATTAACTCATTTAATACATTTATCATTTAATACATTTATCAATGTGAGAATGTATTAATTTTAAAGAAATAAATGTGAAGTTAGAAATTTATATTTTAGAATACAATATAAAATTTGAAATTTATGTATTATTTTTATCTTTTGTATGACAAATAAAAAAATTAATAAGTAAAAAATTTAATTTTAGCGACCCTAGTGGGCCGGCACGATGGGCCCCTAATTGGCCCGTGCTTGGGCATGCATTTTGAGAACAGTGTGCATGTTTTCTTCCCAACCAAATTAATTAACTCGAGATTGTGCAATTTGTGATTTGTGAATAATTTGTGTACTGTGAATTGAATGCTTCGGCCGTCGAGTGATTGTCTTTGTCATATGAACCCGTTAACAAGTGGCACGGCTCTCGGAATCGTTTTATGTTGAAGAATCTAAAAAAATCAAATGGAACAAAAATTAACGGATAGAAATAGAATCGTCGTAGAGATTTTCATTAGAACAAATTCTGCTTTTATTTACACTTGGGAAAATACCGGCGAGGTTCAATTATTCCTTTCCGCTTCTAAAACAGAGGCAATGAGTCATCATAAATTAAGAACAATTTTCCGCGTGGGTGGAAAGAGGCCATCTATATCCTTTGCGGACAATAAATGAAGCGATAAATTGAATTTCTCATCCAAAACTTCACCACTACGAACTGTACGAAGAAGAACTAAAAGAGGGCATGATTTTCTCGGTGGGTAAATCTTACCAAAGTGAAACAGAAAACTGTTTTATTGATGATTTATATTACGTAAATATTTTGTGCCTCAATTAAATGTGAATACATACGTGTAATCATTCTTACCCAATATCACCATTGCCATTAATGATTTTGGGGTGGGGAAGATATACCGTATGTTTCAAGTGATTTTTGTGTTTTGTGGACATAAATTATCAATTTTCACCCGTATTTTTCCATTAGAATAATGTTATGAAAGAGAAAAATAAAAAAAAAAAAAATTTAATTATTTATCTCTTTACCTACTCACTCTCTTTCTCTATCTGTTTCTTTATTATATCTCTTATTTTTCTCTCTTTCTCTATCCGTTTCTTTATTATTTCTCTTATTTTTCCCTCGATTATCAGTTTGCACCCGCATTTTTCCATTAATAATTCAACATCAAGAAACGGAAAAAAGGAAAAAATTCTTGACAAGATTTGGACGGCCCTATGTCTCCATTGAGGGTTGGGCCAGATGTCAATAAATGTGTAGTTGGACTATAACAACAGGGACAGATATACATATATGTGGACCTCATCGGAGGCTGAGAGCTACCAGCCTCAGGCATCAAATTCGCCCACAAATTTGACACTCAATTAAACAGTGAGATTAGGGATAAGCCCTTGAAATGTGCAAATGCTTACCCCTTTCAGCATCATTTTACGTGTCGATGTAGGCCAGCAATCTCAGTTCTTCTATTGTCTCTATATATTTGTAGATCATCATCATTGAGCAACAACTAACGCAGCGACTCACAGTTGTGCATGGATACAACAACCCATTGATTAAATTTCATCCATTTTCATACGGGTAGATATAGATCATCTTAGCAAAGGTTATTATTGGATCACCTTATTTTATTTTTAATTTTGCTTTTAGAGCCTCCAGTCGAAATAATAGTCCAATGAGACCAAAAAAAAAAAAAAAACTTGCGGTTATGTTTAGATGTTGGATAAATAATGGGATTAAACTAATTTGAAAGATGAAAAAATTAATCCAATGCAGAGTTATGTATTCACATTTAATTATCATTTGTATATGAGTTTAGATAAGACTAACTATTTTAATCTAAATTTACTACTAATATCAAAATTTTATTCAATAATTTATTTTAAATAGTATATAATATTAAACATAAAAAAATTGTCCAACTATTTATTTAAAATAGTATTGAATATTAAATATTAAATTTGACAATTTTTAATAAATAATATATTATTTATTAGATTAAATCTATATAGTCATATCTTACACTCTACCAAACAAAAGACAAGATTATATAATATGGTATAATTTAATAAAATCTAATCCTAAAAGTTAATTCAGTCTAATTTCACAAGATACATGTTTCATGTAAGGTTCTTCTATAAGTCAAACTTCCAATCAACCCTTGACTCCTGTCTCCTGAGTATTACAATGCTAATTCTTATCACTCTATTGAATCCTAACACAATTGGGGGGAAAAAAAAACCTAACATGAAGAAGGATTCTCTGGTTTCTGACTTTCTTTTTCTTGTGTAAAATATTAAAAGAAAATATATTTTATTCACATTAATAAGGATACAACAACTCCTATTCAATTTCAAAATTTGGGGAGCATAGAATCCCAACAAATACTGGAACCTTTTTAGGCCATGAGTTTCCTTAACCCGTGATTCTTTTTTTTTTTTTTTAATTTTAGGACTTGAGAAAAGATATTATTTAGGATTTTTATTATTATTGAATTTAAATAAAATATGAGTAGTAGACTTTTAAAAAAATAAAATAAAATCGCGTCGATCGCACAACAAAATTCTGTTTATTCCGGTTGCTATTTTTGTTTTTATAAAAAAAAAAAGCAACAAACAAATGCAAAAGTACTTTTTAGTTTTTTTTTTGGGATAAAAAGTACATTTTAGTAAACGTGATTAACAAACAACACACAAGGCTAGTGAGCTTTCTATATAAATAGCCCTTACGCAGCGCGTTTTCTCTTTGTTTGCATTTTCGCCTCCGTTGCCCCACTCTCTCTCTCTCTCTCTCTCTCTCTCTCTCAGAGTGTCTCAAAGGAGTGGAGCTCACTCTCTTTCTTTTATTAATTAATATAGCAATTTTATCAAATTAACACCCCTCCCCCCGGGCGCGGGGCAACCAAGAAAAAAAAAAGGGAAGAAGAGACGATCAGGGGCCACCGGTCAACGCTTGAGTTTGACCGTTAACTTAGGGTTTCCTATTTTGTTGGAATCTTAAATGGCGTCAACGGAGGACGTGAAGAGCGAGTCTGCCGTCACGACGATCGTGAATCTGGCTGAAGAGGCGAAGCTTGCGAGCGAAGGAGTGAAGGCGCCGGGCCACGCGCTTCTTAGTATCACGAAGTCTCTCGTTGCTGGCGGCGTCGCTGGTGGAGTGTAAGAGTTTTGTTTTATCAGTTTTTATTTATTTATTTATTTTGTTATTGTTATGATAAAATTTATTCATTGGAGTTTATTAGAATTTATTTTATCTCTCAAGTTTGTTAATTTCAGTGTTTTAGTTTTTCCTGATATATTTGATTCATTAACGAAAATAGCGCATCAAAAGTGTTACTGTTACCATATAGTATTTTCCTATTTGTTCATATAGTTAATTTTTGCCCAAAAATGATTTTTTTTGAGAATTGGATAGATCTAAAGATTATTTATTGATACTAATAACCAAGTTTCACTGTTACAAAATTGTAATTTTTGAGTTAGGTTTATCTTAGCAGTTTTTTTATTTGAATTTATCTTATGTATTCTGTTGCAGGTCACGCACGGCTGTTGCCCCCTTAGAAAGACTGAAAATATTACTGCAGGTGATTGTTATTATTAATCGGTTATTTAGGTTTTATTTTTTTGGCTGTATTTTTACTATTTTCTCAGCTCACTTTTGCATCCTTGTTTTCTTATTGTGTGGAACTAGAATAATTTCATTGTACTTATGGCATTATTAACCATGCTGATAATATGATCTTTGTTGCTTCTGGAAAAAGATGTTTGATCTTCTCTGCATTTATGATGTACAATTGTTTCTTTTGGTTAAAGAGTAATAGATTTTGGTTTTGAAATAATGCAGGTCCAAAATCCTCATAGTATAAAATACAGTGGAACAATGCAGGGATTGAAATACATATGGAAAGCTGAGGGTTTTAGAGGATTGTTTAAAGGGAATGGCACTAATTGCGCTCGCATTATCCCAAACTCAGCAGTCAAGTTCTTTAGTTATGAGGAAGCATCTAAGTATGTTCCAGTGCTTCCTTTTTCTTCAGTTTCAGTATTATATTCACTTTTTTCACCATTTTCTCTATCATTTCCAGGTCCAGAAATCTGTTTACGTCCAATTAGAAAATATTATGTAGTTTTTTTCATGTCAGTGCCTATCTTTTTCATATCTCATTAATTATCATTCATCCCCGTTCTTTGGAAACAGGGGTATTTTATGGCTTTACCGTCGGCAAACTAGAAATGGTATGCCCGGTTTTCTTTCTATCTCTTAAATTTTTTTTTGGGTTATACCACTGATATACACCCACACTTTCCTAATAATTATAACTGATTTTTTATTCTTTCAATTTCCTTATAGTTTTATGTGCAATTCAAGTTGAATTATGTTCTTGGTTCTAAATTGGGTGCTTGTGCGCTCATACATTGTAGATGGCTTTGTTGTTAATGAGTTTGAATGTGCATTGGTGGTTTCCTATGTTCGTGCACATGTGGTCGGGAAATATGTATGTCACAAGATAATAAATTTAGGGAGGGCATGAATTCTTGATGTAATGCTTTATTTATTACCATGTATCAGACTGTTGCATGTTTTGCCATGTGATCTTATCTTCTTTTATTTCTCTCTTGGTTGAGTGTCTTAAAATCCAACAATGATGCATGTGATTGTCTTTCTATAGACGGAGAAAAGAGTTTTTCAGCTTTTCATTTTTGAAGAACTGCTCAATGATTCAAGATGCTGCCATGGGTTAACATTCTTATGTGCCTTGGTTTGTTGTGAATAGTAAAATATAGGAGGAGGGGTTTGGAATGATGAGATTTATTGTTATTTCTTATTATCTCTTGCAGAAGAGGCTGAGCTCACTCCTGTTCTACGTCTTGGAGCTGGTGCATGTGCTGGAATCATCGCCATGTCAGCCACTTACCCGATGGACTTGGTACGAGGTCGGCTAACTGTCCAGGTAACTCTTACATTTTGTTTTGGTAAATTCAAATTGTGCTTTTTGATGCTGGATAGACTCTTGGTGGAACAGTTTTATTTCCTCATTATAATCATCTGATGGCTTATCATTATACCATGTCTATTGGCAGACCGAGAAGTCTCCTCGTCAGTATAGAGGAATCTTCCATGCTCTTACAACAGTCCTTAGAGAAGAAGGCCCACGGTCTTTGTACAAAGGATGGCTACCTTCTGTCATAGGAGTTGTTAGTATTTTTCCTTTTTTTCCCTGTCTCTTTCTTTATTGAGGTCTTATAATGCTATGGTAACTGAAATTTTCTATGATATATACAGATACCATATGTAGGTCTCAACTTTGCTGTGTATGAATCTCTGAAAGACTGGCTGATCAAAACTAAAGCATTGGGACTAGTTGATGATAACAATGAGTTGAGTGTGACAACTAGGCTTGCATGTGGGGCTGCTGCTGGAACTATTGGCCAGACAGTTGCTTACCCTCTTGATGTCATCCGGAGAAGAATGCAGATGGTGGGTTGGAAAGATGCTGCTTCAGTTGTCACTGGGGATGGAAAGAGTAAGGCAACCCGCGAGTATAATGGTATGGTTGATGCCTTTAGGAAAACAGTTCGGCATGAGGGATTTGGAGCATTGTACAAGGGGCTGGTCCCCAACTCAGTAAAGGTTAGTGTTGTTATTCAAAATTCTGAGAGCAGGTTGGTTTGTTATACATAAACTTGTATGCCATTAGTTTGAGACAGTCCCGCATCACGTATGATGTGGATTACAGATGAGGTAATCTGGAATGTTTTTGCCATTTCCTACAGGTGGTTCCCTCTATAGCAATTGCATTTGTCACATATGAAATGGTGAAGGACATACTCGGAGTTGAGATGAGGATATCTGACTGAAGCTAGAGGAAGATTTTGTAGAACTTCATTGTGTAATTTGCACGCTAAAGTAATATTAGAAATATTTATTTGCAGGTAGGGAAGATTTGGAAACAAGTAAATCACCTTTGGCTAGTGTTGATATCCCTTCCCGCGTATACCCATGTCTCCATCGGGACCCGCCTTAGTTGTAGTATATATTAATATATGCTATGGCAATAAGTATTTCCAAGGAAATGATGCACCACATGCATTTTATTCTACTAGTTTCCTATTCATGCTTTCAGTAAATTATTCCCGTTAAAATTTTTTTGTTGGTTTATTAAATATAATCTACTACTTTTTGACGTACTTGGCACCATAATTTTGGTTTACCCTGCATATTTTGCGCATTTTTGTAGACCGCCAAATGAATTCCTTTACTTTTCATCCATGAGTATTATTTCCGAATAAGCGGAATGGGCAACGAGGCAGGAGGCAGCCCCCTTCCCAAAGCCAAAGCTTAAAACTAAGGCCATGAATCCTGCAACTGGAGATTCGAGGAAGGCTCGCCTGGTTAAAAGACAATCTACGATTTCAACTCGACTGAAACGTTTTATTCACTGCTTAATTCCAACAGAAAAAGGTGCGGTAATAATCTTTACAGATAAAGCAATGAGCTTTAACGCACAATCCACAACTGGACTTGATGAGAAAAGAAAGCAGATGATACTGTGATTCTCACTTCTATACATGAACATACTTAGCTAACAAAACGGGGAAAACAAAAATTTGCAAACAAACATAATGAAAGAAGACCACTGAGCTAATGATACTCAACCTTGCCTATGTTCTTATGCACAGACTGCCTTTTCAACAAAATAATAATAATAAAAATAATCTAATAAAAAATAACCAAAAGCAAAAAGCACAATAAACATACCCGAATGGAAAATATTAGCAACTTCTATGTTGCTCTTCTGCCTGTAAGAGTCATCTTTGAGAGCACTTCCTTTAGATAATCGTAGCGGCTACGGTGATATTCAATCCACACACATAGTTGCCTAATGGCCTCCCTCTTCTCCTCTTCAAGACCCAAGATACCCTCATCCTTCTCCTTCATCATTGTCTCCAAAACTTCCACCTTCTTCTCCAGTTCATGCATAGCTTTGCTCAGGTTCTGCTTCTCAGCTTCTTCCCTGCTTGCTTTAACTTCTAGCTCCTCGACCCTCTCTCTCAGTGTCAATTCCTGTTCTTTCTTGTTCTGCAGTTGCTCAATGAGTGTGCTCACTTGTACCTTCAGTTGCTCCCTTTCATTATTTTTCTCCACAACCCAATTCTTCGCAATCTGAAGCTCTTTCGATGTTTCCAATATGGCGTGCTCACAGTTTCCATAGGCATCCTCAAACCTCTTTATCACAATTTCTAGCCCAGAAAAGGTATTGTTTACTTTCTCTGTGATATCCGTGATCATTTTATGATACGCATCCTTGTTTACAACGATAATTCCAGACAATGTAGTAATTTTTTCTTCCAGCATTCTCTGTTCTTCGAAGAACTTTGCTTCTGCTTTTCTGAAGGCCTCCTCCTTCTCAGTTAACAATTGCTCTGTGACCCGGAGCTTCTGGTTTGACAGGCGGAGCTTCACTTCAATTTGACGGACATTATCAAGCAGGGTACTAAGCTCATCTCCTTTTACTTCTAGGTCTCTTTTCAGGTCTTCAATCATTTCTTCCAACTCAGCCACTCTCTGATCTTTAGATTCGATATTCTTACTAAGCTCTGTTGTCATTACTTCGATTTTCCTTTCTGCAACTTGAAGGTTCACCTTGCATTCCAGGAAAAGACCTTCAATTTGTTTATAGTGCTCGCTCAGCTTGTTGTGTGTATCTTCCTGCTCTTTGAGCATTTTCTGCTGATCAGCAATCTTGCTCAATAACTCATTTCTCTGATTTTCCAATTGGATAAGACCTTCTGAAGATTCCTTTCTCTCTTTTTCGAGCTGTAATTCCAATTGTTTTTTCTCAGCCTGCAAGCCATCCAACTCCTGCTGTAGATTGTCAACCTGTCCTGCTAGGGCTGTTATTTGAGCAGAAGCTTTATTCTCTACATTTATATGTTTCTCTTGTAGAGAAGATAATTCAGACCCTCTCTCAGTTAATGTTTTTTCCAGTTCAAATAATCTGTCCAGTAGCCCCGACTTTTCCTTTGTCAAATGAAAACCTTCTTCAATTTTGAGTCTCACCTGCTCTTCCAAGTCACTTTTCTGGTTGCCTAGAGAGGCCACCTCCAATTCCAGGCTTTTAATACGTGCTGTCAAACTTTCTCTCTCTTCCAGAATCTTTTGTTGAACTTCAGTCTTGTTCACTATCTCCTCTTTCAGGATTTGGACCTCAATTATGTATTCTGAAATTTCTCGAGTTTTTTCGTCAAGTTGTACTTCCAGTGCAGCTTTCTGGCTGTGCAGAGATTCCAATTCCTGCTGCAATGTATCGACCTGGTTCATTAAGCCCTTGATTTGAGTTGATGCTTCATCATCTTTGAATGCTATATGTTCCTCCAACTTGGACTTCTCAGTGCGTAAAGAATCCAAGTCAGCTAACAGATCGTTAATCTGTGCTGTCAAATTCTCTATTCTAGACAAGGACTCACTCTCATTAGCCTCTAGTTTCATCATGATAGTAGTGAGTTCGTGTCCTCTCTCTTTTGTTAACATTTCAAGCTCCGAAATTCGGGCTTGAAGTCGTAAATTTTCCTCTTTCAATTGCTTTGCTTCAGCTGCTTTGCTGTCAATCTGCACCACCATATCTCTATTATGGGCTCGCAGGGACTCCAGCTCCAGTTCCAAGCCTGTCACTTGAGCCTGTAATTCTTTAATTTGAGCCAATGTTTCATTTTCACGCACCTCATGCATCTCTGCAAGACTTGAAACTTCCCTTTCTTTTTCCACCATTTTCTCCTTCAACTGACTTGACTCAGCCATCAGATCTTGTAATAAATTCTGTGCCTGCTGAATCTCATTTGACATCTCTGAGACTTTCAGTGTCAAAAACTTATTTTCTTCCTCAGTAGCAGTCAGATTTCGACTCAAATCCGAAACTTCCTGTTTTGAAGATTCCAGTTGCTGTTCCATATTAGAAATTTTCCCTCTCAGAGTTTCTAGTTCTTTCCCAAGAACAAGTTTTTCCTCATTCAGCCGATCAGCGGCATTTCTTAAGTCTTCAGCAGTCTTCTCTCCCTCCTCTACCCTTCTGAGCACTGTCTCTTTCTCCATAATCAAGTTATCTTTGTCTCTACTAATATCTTCTAATCTGTGACTCAGCTCAGCTTCTAGCTCACCAGCAATGCCAAGCTTCTGCTTCAATTCAGCATTCACAGCTAAACCTTCGAGCTTATCATTGTTTAAGCTTTCAGCCTCAAGCTTCAAATTTCTGATGATTTCCTCTGCTTCTTGTATCCTGGACAAAGCTGTTTGATATTCCAAATTTAAAGCTTCCTTTTCTTCACTGCTAGCAGTCAACTGCCTCTTCATGTCGGATACTTCTCGATTTAGCTCAGCTTCTATCTTACCAGCAGCACCCAGTTTCTGGTTCAATTCTGCATTCTCAACTGTAAGTTTCAATTTTTCAGTATTCAAGCTTTCAGCTTCAAGCTTCAAATTTCTGATCAATTCTCCTGCTTCTTGTATCCTGCTCAAAGCTGATTGATATTCCAAATTCAAAGCTTCCTTTTCTTCACTGGTTGCAGTCATCCTCCTCTTCAGCTCAGAAACTTCTAGGGTAGCCGCATCAAGTTCTTGCTTCATTCCATCTGTTGTTTTCTGGTACTCGCTTTCAAGTTCTCCATTTTTATTGCTTTTGTACTTGGAAGAGTGATCAGAATCCGAGTCTGAGTCTGAACTCGATGAAGAATAGGTATCCTTTTCTTTTTTGCCATGAATTTTCTTCCTTAACTCTCCCCTGAGATTATCATATTGTGCATAAAGTGATTGGTATTGGCCATGAACTCCCTCAATTAACTCAACAAGTGGTTCTTTAATCCCATCTTTTTCCTGAAGATCTTTGTCTTGAACAAGTTTTAAGATCTTTTTGAATTTGTCCTCAATTTCTGCAGTGAATAAGAAACTTTTGAATTTGAGCCCTCGACAAAGATTATTGCTACAAACGGAAGAGTGATAGCTTAAGATGCAAAAGCAAATCATGAAAATTAACCTGAAAGTTCATCTAAATCACTGGAAAGTACATCCTATCAATTGCATTACCTATTTTATTTCCTTTCAGCTGTTCATCTTTTTCTGGATCAATGTGACTTCCAAAGAAAGACTTTATTGACTCCCTAAACCGACGCTTCGTCATATCCCCTTCAGATCATCAACTGGGTTACCTTAATAATTGTTACTCAACAAAAGTCAGTCTCCATGTACAGCTGAATACCTGAGAATCAGAATTGGAAAGTATCTTGACAAATTTTACTCTCCATCAAGCAAGTTGCGCTATGGAAATTTGAACATGACAAAAATGAAACTGACAGCCAGCAATTCCATATGCATAATACACAGCCTTAACATCCATCTGGATGATTTGCTCCTACCACAACCAAAAGCCTCCTTGATGGGATTTATTTCTTCGATTATATATCCTGGATGATTCTATACCTAACATTTCAAGCTGCTTGGTATTTAAAGTTCGATAAATGCTTTGGTTCATGAACCTGCCGATGGAAACTACAGCCGTTAAACTAGAAGTAATGGCCCTAACTTCAATTTCTCATTTTCATTAATTGGGAAAAACTCAAAGTCTCCTTCACAGCATTGCATGATATTTTTAACCTTTACTTTTCTTCAGTAATGCAATTGTTATTTATAACCAAGCATTTAAAGAAGCTGCAACCATAATACCCATTTTATATCCATTTAAACTCCATCTTTAACTGAAGCCTGAAATGGATGAAGCTGGTTATTGCAAATTTTAAATGGACAAGGATCCTCTCCTCATCTTAGCTCTTATAAGCTTTTAAGGATTTGTTGTTAAGTATACACTGTTGCCCATGTATAGTTGAGATTTATTCTTTTATTATTATCTCTTTTATTCATTACCAATCACAATAATGTATCTGCCAAAATAAACTGTTCACCTAACCTTTAGTCGCATGTATTGTTATTTTTTTTTTTTTTTTGTGTGCCGACTAAAGTTTAAAGATTAATTATCAAACAAATCAAACTCAGTCAAAATGACAAAGAATGAAAACAAGTATTTGGATCTTTTTGCTTCAGTGAAAAATAATATGATGCAAAAACTTTCTCTCTCTTTTTATTCAACGTTATGCTCTGGCGCCACGTCATCACTCATCAACTTTGGGGAATCCCCCCCAGTAGCAGACTTAAAACGATAAAAAAGACAGCTATTATATCTGCTAAACATGAGTTGTTTCTCTTTGTTTGTTTTTTTTTCCCCAATAAAAACGCAACATGGTTAATTCACTACACAATTTATTTAACATAACAAGCCATGGAATAACAAGAACTCATATGTTTTTGCTAAATTAAAAAAAAACAGTAGTAATTTAACAATATTCACCTGAAATTAAATGGCTTCCACTTTCCTCTCTATCTTCCTGGTGAAGCCTCCTAAATTTGAAGCAGTCTGGAAGGAAGAAGTCAAAAAGTTAAATCCAATATGAGAGAAGAACAACTGATCATATCATGATCGTAACAAAGCTTTTATAAAGAAATGATGTCGAGTGAGGTTAATAACTCAATCAAAATCATCTAGAATTCGCATCAGAAAAAAGAATCAAACGATCGAAGTTACAAAACAAGAGCTAGATTATGATGGATTTAGACTAAAATTACGTAAACAGTGTTGAAAAAACAGTCAAGGCTTCAATTAAACTTCAAGAAATTATACAACAAAGTAATTATTTAGATTAAAGGATTGAATTAAAGATCAAAGCCTACCAGCAAGTGAAGTGAGAGCTGAAACTGAAACCGAAATTTGAAAGCTCCAAAGAAACAAAGCGAAAGGAGACACAGAGAGAGAGAGAGAGAGAGAGAGAGAGAGAGAGAGAGAGAGAGAGCGAGATGTTGAGAAACGAGAATTATTAGCAAATAAAAAAGCTTTTAAGTGCAAGAAGTGGTTTTGTTTGGATTAGGCGCAATCCTTCCGAGTGACTTGTACAACATTTGTAGCTTCAATTTCCAGAGGAGTGGAATCTTGGTAGCTTCTTTCGAAGAATGCCTCTTGAGTTTCATGTTTTTTACATTTTCGCCATCTGATGTTCCATTTTCTCGTCAGCGGGTCAAAGTTTCGCGATACCGTGGTTGGAAAAAGCGGGAGATGTATTGTTGGGTGAAAATGATTGGATACTAGTGGGCCCATGATCTCGGAAACGATGAGTGGTTCCCGCCTTGTTATTTATCTTGTCTGCACATTGTGGTTTGAATTTGATGTGGTTACTGTAGGAACTGTGCCTGACGCTCCTTTTTTTAATATATATATATATATATATATGTGTGTGTGTGTAGTGTAATTGCTAAGTAGATATACAACTAAGTTTTTTAAAAACAATAAACAATTGATGCTCAATATAGAAAAATGAGAGAAAATAAACTCAACATGCACGTTCTTTGAAAGTTGTAACATTTAACCTTGTAATATTCTTTATTTTCTTTTTTATTATATGGCCGCCAATTTTTCCTTTTACAAATTTGAAGATTAATTTCCTAAAATTTTAAAGTTCTTTCTTATATTGAAAGACAAATTCTAAACGTTTGCATGGTCAGATGATCTTGATTTGAATTCACCGACTGAAGACTGAAGAGGCTATATAGTAAATTATTTATCTCCAAAATTATTACACATGTGGAAAAGTTTTTCTAACAACTGGTTATGAGAATACTAATAATTATCATAACTTGGTATATAAAATGTCATTCAATGTAATTAATAACTTTTTATCCCCCATTAGTATTGCGTTATTTAAAATTAAAAAAAAAAAAACTGATGTCGAGAACTACTTATAATTATTTAAATCATATCAAAATGTATTCTTATATGAGTGTAGTAAATTGTACAATTGGTAGGAGCTCTCAAAGTGATGCAAATGACAAAAGTTAATTCAAATCATACCAAGAACTTACAACGCTAAATAATAATTACAATTGAAGAAAAGCTAATTTGCATTCAGAGCCTTCTCTGTACTAATGTTATCCAACAAGACTTGAAGAAATGACTGAACTGAAAATAAAAAAAAAAAAATCAAAAACTGCCAAGAGAGGTTTTATAAGGATTTGTCTTGCTTGTACGCGCACATTTTGCAATTTCTCCCTTGAGATAATCACAGTCAGTGCGGTGATGATCGATAAAGACACACAGCTGCCTTATAGCTTCTCTCTTTTCCTCTCCAAGACTCAACAGTTCAGCATCTTGTTGTTTGATTTTGTTCTCTAATTCTCCAAGAGTCAATAATTCTGCATCTTGTTCTTTGATTCTCTTCTCTAATTCTCCCACTTTCTTCTCAAGTTCACTCATTGTTCTAATCATATTCACCTTGTCCCCTCCTTCCTGGCCTAGCTTTGCTTCGAAATTCGATATTTCTTCTCTTAAAGACGATTCTTGTTTCTCCTTATGGTCTAGTTCTTGGATAAGAGACTGCACTTGTTGCTGCAATCTTTTCTTGTAATTGTTTGATTCTGTAACCCAATTCTTTGCTGAGGCAAGGTCATCTGACATCTTGGAAAGGCGGTTGGCTAAGTTTCCATTTGTCTCCAACTTCTTCACTGCTGATTCCATTCCCGACAATGCCTTGTTTCCTGGCTCTAACATATCCCTCATCTTCCTAGACTGACCTTCGCTAGATAGCAACCTATTTGATTCCTCAAGCTGCTCCAGTGTCTTCTTGTAGCTGTCTTTGGTTTCGTTGTGTAATTGTTCTGCAACCTGGATCCTTCGAAACAATACGCGGATGTTATCTTCAAGTCTCTTCCGGAAATCTTCTGCCAATTCTGTCATCTTCCTTTCTGCAATTTGTAGGCTTGTCTTGGACCCCAAGATTTGACGTTTGGCTTGTTTACACTCCTCGGTTAATTTTTTGACAGTATCCTCTTGGTTCTTCATAATTTTCTGCTGATCAGCAATTTTATCCTCCTGGTTCTTCATAATTACCTGCTGATCAGCAATTTTATCCTCTTGGTTCTTAATAATTTTCTGCTGATCAGCAATTTTATCCTCTTGGTTCTTCATAATTTTCTGCTGATTAGCAATTCTGTTTGTCAACTTAATGTTTCGTTGTTCCAGCTCTGTCAGGCTTTCCGGACACTCTCCCTTTTCTCTATCTATCTCCGAATCTGACTGGCCTTTCTTTGTCTGCATGTTATCTAACTTCTGTTGAAGATTGTCAGCCTTTGCTTTTAATGGCAGAATCTGAGCAGAAGCTTCGTTCTCTTGGCCTTCAATTTTCCTCTTAAGAGAAGAAAGCTCATTTTCCGTTTGTGATATTTTAGCAAGCAGTCTGTCATTTTCCTCTCTGGACTGCCTAGCATCTTCAATTTTACCATCTATCTCCTCTTCTAGTTTCTTTTTCTGGTTGCATAACGATTCCAAGTCCTTTGCTCGCATCAGAAAGTCCTCTCTCTCTTCCAGCAATTTGTGCTCAACTTCACTCTTTTTTTGAAGTTCTTCTTCTAGAGTTTTCACCTGAATCAGGTATTCCGAAATTTCTTTGGTTTTCCCCTTCAATAGCACTTGTAATTCATTTTTCTGGCTGGTCAGGGACACCAAATCCTGTTGCATCACATTGGCCTGAACAACTAAGCCCCTGACTTGTTCCGTTGCTTGCTCCTGGGGAGCGCGTAAAGAATTGACCTCTTGTTGCAGATAGGTGACCTGTGACTTCAAGTCCTCAATTTTTGATGTTGAATTGTTCTCATTGTCCTTTACTTGCTTCAGTAAATTATCTACCTGGGCATGCAGTTCTATATTTTTATCCCCCAGCTGTCTGGCTTCAGTTGCAAATTGTGCTTCCAAATCTCTTTTCTGGTCATTCAAGGATCCCAGCTCAAGCTTTAAGCTAGATACTTGGCCTTCTAACTCCTTTATCCGAGCCGATGCTCGACTCGCATGAGCTTCGTGCATCGTCACGAGAGCTGAGATTTCCTTTTGTCTCTCATCCGCTTCTTCTCTCAGACTCTTGTTCATGTTCTCTGCCGCTTGTATTTTGCCCAAAGCCTCTTGGTATTCAGAATTTAAGGCTGCCTTTTCTTCACTAGTTGACATCAGTTTATTCCGCAGGTCAGAAACTTCTAGATCTGCACCTTCTTGCTCGATACTAATCTCCTGATGAGCATTTCTCAAGTTGCCGGTATTAATCTCTATCTCCTCAAAGGAGTAATACTCTGAGTCTGAGCTGGAGCAAGGTGAATAGATCATCCCCTTGTCTTTCCTGCCACGGGATTTTTTCCCTGGTTCTCCTTTAAGACGATTATATTGAGCATGAAGTGATTGGTACTGATCATGGAAGTTGTTAATGAGAGCAACGAGTTCTGATTCCCTTTTCGACTCCTTTGTGATGCCATTGTCTTTACTTTTAACAAGCCTCAAGATCTTTTTCACTTGATCTTCGATTTCTGCGAATAAGTATAGTCTCATCAGAATCTGATACTTTTAACTCCCAACGGAGGAGTAGCTTTCACATTCAAGCTCATATGTCGCAGGTTAAACATTTGACCAATTCAAGCATGTTATGAACGAAATCACAAAGTACGTCTAAAACTAATTAGGACAATCAATCAATCAATCAATCAATCAATCAATCAGACTGTTTTAATTTTTCTGGTGAGACAAGGTTCCTAGCCAAAGTAATGAAGTGCAGCCAAATAAAGCGCCTGCATTACGTGGCTAAAAAGTTTATGATCGAGTTCTTGTAACTGCTTCAAAAATATCACCATTAGTTAGAGGAAAAAGATTAATTGAAACGGATGAGATCGAATTTTGCATTATTTACTATATCTAGGAGTGCAAAAAGGATCAGACGACAATTGTTACTAAAACAGCATTTGTTTACTATAAGTGCTAAAGGAGTATCTCTCAGTTAGGTTACCCACCATGCATGCAGATTGCAGAAAAGGAAATCGTACAATTACAATTTAATAAACCAACGTGATGTGATAAACTGGCCTCCGTCATTTTCAGGGGCTATAGCTATATGTGGTTGTACTTGTACCTGCTTTAGACGCCTCCATTTGTTTAACTTTTTCTGGTTCCAGATGACGAACCAAATTAAAGGACTGCGTCAACTTCCGGCCTGATGCTGTAAAATCTCTCTTAATTTGGGATTATCGGCGAGCTTCCATAAGCACAGACGTGAAGACAAGGGAAGATATGACGCATTCACCAGTCCGAACTCGACAGACCAAAATTCTGAAAATGAAATGAAATAGGATATATTATTGAAAATCATGCCGAAGTCATCCTACCCAGACATTAGACCGCGATAATAACATTATTATTATTATTATTAATTGACTCGTTCACATCCGACTGTTAATCCATCCCCTTGGATATAGTATTGTCAAACTTTTGCAATTACAAACAGGAAATTAAAAGATAAAATTAAAAACTTTGGTACACAAAAGAACTACGAGACCATGCGCCAAAATCCTCCAATCCCAAGACCACCTCATCTCATTGTTATTGAATGAAGTCGGGGGGTAAAAACAAAATGAACTGGGGTACATACATACGTAACAAACAAAATGAGTGATCCATGAGCCATCAGAATTTTCTCTTTTTTTTTTTTTCCCCACCCCCAAAACTTGAGTATCGTTGATCACATCTACAAGAATTTTCACAAAATGGCCCACAAAAATGAATTCAGTGACAGGTATTACTGCAATTGCATGACATCGTGAAGCGTCAACAGCAGGGCGCCAGGGCCACCAGTTTCATGACATTTTTGAACGTCCAAATTCAAACCATCTCTCCTTTTTTGTACCACCACCAACCCCCTCGTATCGTATAGCAGGGTGACACCTAGAATCCACCACCACAAATTTCAATATTCAACTGATTTATTATAATTGTACTTTCACTACAAAATGGGATCTATAGCAAAATTGCTTGCACATTTGAAACTGACATGCATGCTAATCCGGCTCTCAAATTAATAACTGTAAATAAGATTTAATGTGAAATAAACGTGCCTGTGAAGAAAAAATTTCCAATCTTAAATTTAAATATCATAGATATATTAATTAAAATTTATAAAATCAGGCAGATTCAACAGAGAAAGAAAAGCGTTTTTCTTTTGTTTATTATTTTTCTTTTGTGTAAAAAATGAACGAGAAAAATTACAGACGGTAAAAGATAGAATTTACCTGACAGGACGGCAATGTTTTAACTCTGCCGATCCAGAACAGAACTAAAATATGGATAAAATTGATGATTAAGAGAAGGCTCTTAAAGGAAATAATTAGAAGGATTGAGAAAGGAAACAAAAAAACGAAAGGACTTCCGTTTTAATTTTATCTCTCTTCTTGTCCAATGACAGAAGATAGAAAATTTGGCGCTTCTAATTAACAAATGCCCTTAGGTTTCGAACTTTATTACAGCGAAAACCAGTGAACAGCAAACCGCAATCTTCTCATCATCTCGTGAACAAGAAAGCGCGAGAGCCGAGCCGATATATCGATTTAGTGTAAAATTATTGGCTGCTCACAACGTGGTGCCACGTGGGCCTTTCCTGCGCTTGTCTTTTCTTTTGTCTTGTCCGCTAATTAGTTTGGCAGTAATCCAGTGCAGGATATTGGTGCAGAAAACGTTGTCCAATTTGGATGCATTTTCTTTTGGATTTTAATGTTCCATATTGTACAACCTTATGCTATAGGGGTTTTTAATTCAATTTTTTTTAAAAAAAATTACTATCTGTTAAAAATAAATGAGGCGGTGATTAATAAATATTGAGTTAAATTAAATGTTAATCGACGAAGCATTTGAGGTAGAAACATATGCCATGAATTTTTTAATTTGCCTCTCTTGATCCAATAGTAGATTTAAAATTCAGTTGATATTGTATAACTCACAATAGTAGTCCGGTTGCACAATGGCCTAGAAAGAGAAAAATTGGGGTCTCGTTTCCCAACCTTAGTCTGAACGAACAATTGGTGAATTTGTTTCAATTTGATAAAAGTAACAAATCATTCTCATAAATTTTTGTTGTTTATTTCACGTGGGGATGTTCAATATAATTGAAAATAGTCATCACAAGGTTTTGGGAATGTTAGAAAATATAGGCGTGGCATTTGACTCTTGGATTATGGATAATGTATGAACTTTTCTTTTTTCATTTTTGAATTTTCCTCTTATAAAAATTTGTTGAGCCGGACGTATCCCATAGTTAAAAGAAGGCATTTTAGTGATCGCACACGAAAGAGTTTGAAGCAAAAGTCGAGAAGTTTTAGGAGACAACCAATTAAAATTTGGATGGTTAGATGCGGGCCTATTAATAAGAAGCAAAAAGGCCAATAATTAACTAAGAAAAAGACGGAAAACAAGTGTGCAGTGATGTGGGCCGCATGGATGGAGAGACTGATAGAGCCCAGCACTACCGGGTTTCTTAAAAATAAAAGGAATCTTATCAGCAGTACACTTTAAGTCTATCTTATTATTGAAAGTAGTATAGAAATTTGAATTCATTTAATTTTATACCCAACATGTGCACCTTGTATCAATCATCTCGAGATTCTCGACTGAAAGGAGAGGGATGAAGTGACAATGAGGTCATTCTTGCATGGGCTTGCTTTGATGATGGGTAGCCCCTTCTGTGGGC